>JOMC01000028.1:434036-509401 GCA_000812125.1 Aspergillus ustus
ACATAATGGGACATAATGGGACACAATGGGAGATGATGGGAGATGATGGGTCTTAATAAGACACAGTAGGACGCAATAAGAGAAGATGGGATAAAATGGGGAGGAATGGGAGTTGATGGGAGTTGAGGGTGTGGCGCAATGAGTAAGCAAGCTCATGTCTACGACACCAAGGACAGACAGCAGCTGAATCAGGGGCTACCATTCTCACTTAGGACCCTTCCATCTCTATGGCTTCCTAACTTTGAATCTTTTACAATTCCTTACTCGAAGCTAAAATGAGGAACCTTACAAAAGAAATTCGAATTTCCATCACTGATGCCGATGTGGACAATGCCGTTGGGTTGTTAGACCAAGGAGCTCCGATGCTCATTGAGCACTTCGTTATTGCGACGCAGAGGAAGCTTTATAATATTCTTGATCTGTTCCTTAGCCGTGGCTGGGATATAAACACTGAGGTTGATACACTTACACCATCGGCACTTGTGTAATTACCATCGAGTTCCTCATGAGAGTATGATTAACTGACATCAGCCAGGTACACTTTTGATGACGTGACGCTTCTTACATGGTTCTTGGAGCATGGTGCGGATCCAAATAAAAGATGTCAAATCCGGGACTGTACCCCGCTGTCTCGTGCCGTTGCAGAGGCTTCATTTGAAGCTATCAAGATACTCTTCAGGTATGGGGGATCAGCCGATCAAGGACAGTTGTTGCATTATGCTACAAAGCGCGACTAAACGGACAGCTTAAAGGTCTTGAGATTCTTATATGGCAAAAATCCAGAGGCAAATGCGATGAATGTCAACAAGTTGCTGGACCAAGATTCTCCCCATGATTTCGCGATGAATTTCAGGGCACGCCTTGGTACCCCGCTTCACTACGCCGCACCTACTGGGTCATTGGACTCTGTGGAATTTCTAGTGGGGAAAGGAGGAGACCCCTGGATTCTGGATCCTTATCGCCGGACTGCGTTAAGTTTGGCGATCTACGCTAATCATCAGCCAGTGGCGCAATTTTTGAGAGGCCTTAGGGACTCGGCGGTGTCCGAGCAACAAGAGCAAGGCCGCCATAATATTGGGATAATAGCTTGAGCTCTGGATCAGCCCTCACGGCCTTGGTCATATTCCTTTTCCTTTCTTGTCTCAGGAATAAGGAGATATAATCACCTTGGTATCTGAAATAATTCTCATTGCAAAGCCGTCCCATCATGGATACTATACTTTGCAATCAAGTTCTGTACCAATCTAAATCAGTCCTGAATAATCCTTGGATCCTCACAAAGAGAAGAGCGCTCTTGTAATAATATCATCTTGTATAACAAGAGCAAACCTCTTCATGTCGTTCAATGAAGCGGCTGACCAAGTTCTTGGCGATGGTAGATTGCGATAGAATTGAAGCCATTCCTTTAACATAGCAAAAGCGAGGCAGCAATCGACGCTCATCTGTCTCAATTATCCAATTTTCTAAGGGGTTTTTTATACAAAGTTCTAAACTTCCCGCCATTTTCAAGCTGATCCTGACGAGAGACGTGCCTTGAGCCGGTATTCAAGGGTTTGATGGGAGACATCAAGCCGACGCGCAGCAGCGCATATAGTGGGAATATAACCATTTTATGGCGTCTATTGCAAGCTCAATCCTTCTCTCTTTTCAAGCGGTTCTCGAGACGTGTTTTGGGACATTCTGGTGTTAAAAGCTTCGGGTGGTGGTGGTTGGAGAGGTGGTCCGCTGTTGATGCGGAATAATAGTCGGACCGAGGATAGAGAGCTGCCTGAAAGGAGGCAGACATCCTTCAACCACTCGCTACAGTACGATGCCAATGCATACATACTCACTTTCAATCGATCAATTCTTCTAGTCCTTATTATTACATGGTGACATTTATACGGCATACAACGATTGATTCCCGATACCGATACTTGAGCTAGCATCCCCCACTTCAACTATGGACTTCTGGCCAGTCTGGACACTTCTATAGCGTCGTAGCGCAGTATGGAACGGGTTTTCACCCCCTTTATTGATGTATGAGCACCCCTTCTAATATCACAAATCAGCTACTCATGATCGCTCTTGAAAAGCCGGCGAGCCGGGCCGCAGATAGCAAATTTCCACTCGACGGCCTTGAAACACAGGATCTCACAAATGAAGATTTTGCAGCTTTGTTATTTTCTGCACCTGCGCTCTATGATCTTGGGCAAACGACAGTGGTGCGACTGTCAAGCTCCCTCACGATGAAAGGCGGTGGAAATGTGCTTTCCAGTGAGGCGGCAATGTTGCAGCTTATCGCCGACACTGGAATTCGAGCACCCCAGGTTCATCGGTCGTGGCAGGTTGAAGATGATACGAAATACTTTGGCACTATGGGCTACATTGTCATGGATTACATCGATGGCCAGCCCCTGGATAGTTGCTGGGATAACCTCACTGATGAACAGAAACTGGACGTCGCAAAGCAAACGGCTGAGATGATAGCAACGTTACAGTCCATCAAAGTACCAGCAGCAGGACCCATTGGTGGCGGACCCTGTCGTGGCCAGTTTTTCACTCAGTACACTGCTGGTCCATTTGACGACACTTCGGAAATGGAAGATTGGTTCAACCATAAGCTAGATATATGTAAGGCTTGGAAACATGCCTCTCAAGACCTTCCGTCCTTCAAGTTCACGGACTTTGTTCTCACTCACCAGGACATTAGCCCTCGAAATCTTATTCTAGACGCGAAAGGGCACGTATGGCTGGTAGACTGGGCTGATGCCGGTGCATACCCTCGCGCGTTCGAAGTTGCCGCCCTCTCCTCTCAGTCCGCCTTTCCGGAGTTCAACGAAATGGTCCTATCCCGGATTCCTCGCTATCCAGAGGAGGAGGAGCAATTGAAATCTATTGGATACGCGCTCTCGACGGCTCCCTTTGCTTGACTTGACTTCTCTACAGACGTTGATGATCACGCAGCGGAATGATTGGATACGCGCTGTCGACGGTACCCTCATTGATTTCGACTCGTCCAGAAATGGCAGCGATGGTTACGCAGATGGGACGGTTTCCGTTGGCAACGGGGTATGACATGGAGGTCAGTGCGGAGTCTGGATCGATTAACCGCCGGAGGATGCCCGGATCGAGGTATTTTTGGAGAGACCTCGAGGCTTCAACCCGGCGGTTAGATCTTGTTTTGTACATATTCCTGTCCTCCCGCCGCCTAATGCAACAAGCTGTGTGAATCCCATCCCCCTCCTTTTGCTCGTTGGTTTTACCATCGCTCTACAAACTGTCCACAAACCAAGATTTCTCCCCTCAACTCCAAATTTCTCAACCATGGCGCCTGCGCAGGCCATTCATTTTGTCCCCAAATCCCGACGGGAAAGCATCCTCTCCACACGCATCACACACATCATCGCCGCTCCCCACCACCAAGACGCCGGCACAAACCACTGGTGCTTCTACCTAGCCACGTCTCCAACCACCTCCATCCAACTCGACTGCCAGCCGAGTCACTCCATCCCGAGTACCGTCCTGCCCGGAGGATCCAAGGCATTCATTATCATTTCCGAGCTCGACTACAGCGTTGCTCCGGATGTCGAAGGGAAATACATTCTCGACCTCGCCGCCGACCTCGGCCTCCTGACCGTCAACGACATCCTCAACTTGCTCATCGAGAACGGTCGCCATCAATACGAGTTCGATTTCAGGGGCGTCGGCTGTCGCTTCTGGGTTACCGAGCAGCTCGAGCTGTTTTACGCCCGTGGGGTCGTAAGTAACCAAGCTCAGGTTGACCATGTCAAGGCTGCGGTGAAGAAGTTGTGGCCTGAGGCCACGCCGCTTGAGCTTGATCGCGGAGCTTATTATCAATGAGATCGACTTGGGGAGTTTCATTATGACAAACGGCGACTTATGTAGAGAGACGGGGGTGTAGATATTCTGGCATCCTGACTTGCGTTCTTAGGTGCTACATATATATTTACGACGAGAATGTGAAACTGAAAATAACACCTACGGACGCCGTAAACAGCCGCATTTCCATCTGTATAGACCAAGGCAGGGAGCTACTGTTTGAACATAACCTTTTACGTGCCTTTTTTGCACCCCTGTAGTGGTTCTAATCCACTCCGGGCCCAATGTTGAACAAACCCTTGACCTTCGGTCTTACCAAATCACCGCCGAATTGGCCTCTCCTTCGCGACTATATCTAGCCACCCTAGATATACCTAGTCTGACCAATCACTGTATAAGGTGCTGAGTAAAGAACCTGGTGCTCTCGAAAATTCGGACGCGCCAGTCAAGTGCCGCTCGCTCATAGACCCCATATCTTGATTCGTATGGACTACTTTTGGACTAGAAGAAGGCGATACTATAATTGCTGCATGGAAGAAGCTTGCTAGGTATGAATGCAGTCTTAATTCGTAAAAATAAAGAAAGAGCACCGTTATCAACAATCACTGTCATTATGTTGGCCAATCCCCATAAAAGATAACTGGGGCAACCCTGACCCAATCGAGGACACTCGCCCCCAAGCTGAGCCAGGGTACCATGTAGGAGGCTAGCAAGGATATGCCCTCCAAGCGAGCAATGATCGTCCGCCACTGGCACTAATGAGCGAATGAGAGCAGCTGCTCGGGTGATCCGCGGCGAAGTCTCCTTGCATCCTGCTTTAGCACAGTGGAGACGCTGGCATGGATGTTGGCGTTTAGGGCGTCTTTGACAGGTAGGTCGGCTTTAGCAAGTAGAGGAGAGCAGGTTATGTAGTTGATTCGACAGAGTCCGTGCTGTGGAGGCAAAGAACGAGGATGCCTGAGGTAATGGCTCTATGCAGGGAAGGGTAAATTAAACACCTAGGCCTGGCAGACAGACCATCCCAGTCACTAGCGGCATAGTTTAGTTGAAGTTTAGCAAAATATGCGACACCCTGCGCTCTCCATGAGAACCAGACCTCAGCTTGATGTGTTTAACTAATACTCTGTCATTAACTAATTTTCGTTGCCCAAGTCAGCCCACAGACTGTGTGCCTAAGTACATAAGGAACTCCTACCCCCCTTTCAACTTTCCTCCTGTTTCTTTCTTCTCCAACACTGCCTCTATCAACTGCAAACAATTCCACAACATGACTCAAGACACTGCGCCACCAAGACCCCAAGCATCTCCTCCACCGGCTACACATATTAACCTATCACTCGAGCTCTCATCCCGCCCAGAACGCTACCCTGCCCCTCCACCCCCACCACAAATCAACCCCTCCTCACTCCCGAATCCCCAACAAAGAATCATCTACACCTGCCTGCGCACCCAAGGCTGGACCCCGCAGCAGTGCGATTCCTACTTCGCCACCATCCCCGGCCGGCAGCGCCACGTACACCTTATCCTCCGCCTAATCGGTTGGAACAAGGAGCAGCTGGCGCGCTTCGATCAGCGCTGCGCTGCTGAGTATCTGCCCGAGGGTCTGCCTCCTCCCGATCCGGAGGATGAGAGTATTCCGGTACCGAATTTCTGGTTGAATCATCGGCTGCTGGAGGATGGGAATCTGCGGCGGGAGCGCATTGCCACTCGGATGTTTGAGGAGATGGATGAGGCGGAGAAGAGGGGGATTGAGGAGCGGCGGCGTCAGAAAGAGAGGGAGATGAGGGGAGGTGGATATCCTAGTCCGACTATCTGTCTTTGAGACCTCGGAAGAGAGGTGATTATGTATATGTTTGTTCGTTTATTTGTCTGTCTTTAACGGAGAGGGCTGAATGTGCATGAACTGACCTGCCCATTCAAATAGATTTCTGCTCCTGCTACCCTGCTCTCGATCTCTGAAATCTGCTCTTCTTCCTCCCCCTTAACTCAAACTGTGGTCACTCTTGCATGTTTTTATGCTCAAGGCCGAGAATACATACTCTCTTCCGGACCGCCAAACTAATTACAATCCACATGCGCATTTTGTATGCGGTAACGAACACAAGTTATGATCATCACTACCTGCACTGGAAACTACCGCGCAATGGTAGTTAGCTTCCGCGAGGAAGACGCAATTTGGGAAAGGGACCTAGGTTTATGCGTGGACTGCGGGCGGGAAACAGCATGGAATCTACACGGGGAGCTGTTCATGCCTGGAGGGAATGGTAGTAGTCTCGACATTTATAATAGCAGTGGTATATGTGGTTGTTTTATCATACAGGCCTATAGTTTTATTACCCGTAGGGTTTGGTGGTGGTTGTTTATTATAGTTGTTTATTTCGTTGTCAGGTGTATTGTGAAATTAGCCTCGGGTGGAGCCTGTTGGAGAGGATTTGGTCGCTTGGTAGACTCTTGCTAGTAAAGGAAGATAATAAAGAAGATACTCCGATATCAAGGAAGGTTCTTATATACTTAGAGGGGCCAATAGGTGGTAATAATAGTATAGCATGTTAGGCAGTTGCTTTCCAAACCACATATCAGCACCTTACTCTTGCTCAGGATCCTATTTGCCACTTACCAAATCTCATTTCAGGCCATGTCTGAAGGCTTAGGAGCTGGCTTGTGATCGCAGCGGCGGACTTGGCACTTGGCGCCACTGGGCGCGGGGCGGGGGCGCATCTTGGCCTTGGAAGCGAGGTTGGGAAATCAGGCGCCTTCGCGTGCGTCAACTGCGATTTCACTTCAGAGCCTCCTCATCACAGTCGTTACATTTTAAGAACCCACTCACTCCCTCAAGATGAATCCACCTGTCGTTCCCTCTAAAAGAGGCGCCGTGTGTCTGCAGCGGGAGCCGCTCGGCTCCAGTTCCCAAGTCCGGCGACGCCCCTTTCCACGGTGTTTCAATAATGACTCAAACGCAATCACGCCTGCGAGCTCCAAATACGAGTCCGAGATCTCCGATGAGTGCCACAGCCGAAAGCATAAACGCCACACCTACAACTCTGACCCTCTCGCTCCCAACCATAACTCAACCACCAGTGAAACACGCATCCTCCCGTTCCGAACGCCAATCCCAACATCAACCCCCCAATCCCAATCCCACCGGCGCCCCCCGCTAACAATCTGGCAAATCTCCAACGACGCGCTCCGCGGCCCAACGCTCGCCGCCAAATCTCTCGACCTGCAAACCCGCGAAATGTTCAACACCACCCTCTGCACGGTCCTCATACCGGCGACATTCGCCGCCTTCTCCAAACGCGTCGACCAGGACATCATCGCCTTCGTGCGCGACGAGCAGCGCGCACAGTGCCCGGTCATCGAATGGACCGTCCGCTGCTACGCAACCTGGCATCTAGCCACACTGCACAACGACGCGGAGCTGCTCGCGCAGAGTAGGTACATCTACGGGGTGCTGATGCGGTATGTGCGTAGCGCGCTGGACGAGCCGCGCAAGCGGGCGAGCGAGATTACGCTTGTTGTCGCGGCGCTGTTGGGGATTTACGAGGTTGTTGATGGGAGCACTACTAGTCCAGCTGGTGGTGGTGGTGGTAGCGGGTGGCTGGTGCATGTGCGGGGTGTGAAGGAGATTCTGCGGCGGAGGGGTGCGGCGGCGCATTTTTCGGGGTTTGCGAGGACGATTGTGCTTTCTTGTCGCGCGCTGTTGATTGCGGAGGCGTTTGCGAGTTGTGAGGAGTGTTTTCTGGCTGAGCCGGACTGGGTGAGTGTTAGTGCGCGGGCGTTTGAGAGGGAAGAGAGGCAGGGGAGGGGGTGTAGGCTTGTTAGTTTGATTGATCGCACGTATCGTGAGGTTGTGCGGGTGCCTGGGTTGGTGGCGAGGACGAGGGGGGTGATTGAGGCGGGGGGCAGTGGTGGAGACTCGGCGAGGGAGGAGTTGAGGGGTCAGATCCAGCGGAGTCAGGCGGTCCTAAGGAGGCTGAGGCAGGCCCTGGCGTCTCTGTCTGGGCCGGAGGATGCGATTGCTCAAGTATCGCAGGATAAAGTGGAATCCATGGTCGATCCGCGATTCTTCTCGACGATTACTCAACACAACTTGCACGCCATCTGCGCTGCCGAGGAGCTGTTGGGTCGATTAACCGTGATATTGGCGGATACTAAAGAGGCAAATCCCGCCGATATGATGGGCCTCAAGGCACGGGAGGCAATGGTGAATTGCACGATAATGGACAGGAGTATTGGCTGTGAAACCAGCCCGGCGCTACAGCCCTTAAAAGGCAGCACCACCACCCTGGATTTTATCTTCCTGACTCTGGGTGTTATGGCGGTATGAAATGGATTCACACGCTGTTGACGTCGCGCAGTGAAACTCTGCCTTGAACAGCAGCAAGCGATTGTACACCACCTTTATGTATGACACACAAGGAGAATTGAAGAGCTTCTTATGTACAAAGGGAACGCAAAGTGCAGCTAACCCGGAAACGCCGCCCGACAAGCTTGAAGTGAATGATTGCAGCCTTGGCTCCAGGCTTAACACGAGAATCGGGGACATCGCGCGGCTTGATTGGCGGAGAAGGTGCTCTCGCTAGCATAGGAGCCGAGAGTGCGCGTCTCAAATAGCTTTGCTCGAAGTAGCAGGTAGATAAATAGACCTCACCTAGCCCTTCCTCATACGTCCCGCAAGCTGGCAGAGAGACAGAAACACCGCTGTGTTGGAATATGACGCAAGTCAACCCAACCGCGTATCTTCCCATCCATTCTCTCTCGTATGTTGACCATAAGCCGAGGGTCTACCCTGTCCCAATCATTTACTAGCCTCAGTTTGTGTATGTTTTATGTTCATGAGGGGATAGAGTAAAGCGAAAAAAAAAAGAATAAAAAGAATAAACCATCTCACACAAAAACTAGCGCTACGCCCTACCAAAACTGAGTAGGCAGCTAGGCAGGGCGGTAGGTAAGTAAGTACAACCCCAGAAATCCTGGCCAGTACGTGCAAGGACGACACTCAGCCTCATCATACAGCAACGCCTCATATTCACTCGGCTCGAAGGCGGACGGAGTTCGTCCAGTGATGGTGAAAGCCAGATGAGCGCACGGTGGAGACATTGGATACCGTTGCGGTGTACTGGACCTGTGGCGACCAGTGGGATACATAGCGGTCTGTGTTAGATGATCGACTACGATAATGGCGGAGTGCTGGATTGGATATCGTTTGTATCGAGACGGAGGATACGGCGGGGCATAGTTGGGGTAAGAATTAAATGTGGAGCAGTGGGGAGGAGGTTGAGCAGCTTGATTTCAGCGTCGTGGCTAGAACGCTGAGGAAAGTAAGCACCTAGTTATACGTCAATGCATCGACTTGGCTACGCTATGTGTATATCGGAGTTGGGACTCTCATCCCTACATTATTTAACCGGGTTCACTGCTACCTTGATTTCCCGTTTAGATGTAGTTCTGCCTCGTATATTTTCGAACCGAGTAATTCCTGTACACAAGTGATGCTAAATACGAGCAGACCAATAAGAGCCTCTCCACTGAACATCCTCGGCATCTCTGGGGGGTGCGGGCCGAGTTGGAGATGCATACCCGGTGCTGACATATCTACATCGTACCTTGATTTATAAAAGGCCACTTGCTCCCCTCATTCTTATTATCCCATCATCTTTCCCAAAGTCTCACAATGTCTACTATAAGCTGGCAAGAAAAAGCCGCCGCAAAGCGCGAGTCGCTCCTCGCGCTGACCCCCGCCGAATGGCGTCTCCCGTCCCCGCTGCCCCCGCCATCGGAGCTACCAAACGTCACGGGGCCGGAGATTAGGAAATACCTCACTCCAGCTGAGATTGAGATTACGGAGAGCAGTGCGGTCGATATCGTGCGCAAGACTTGCTCCGGCGAATGGAAGAGCGAGGATGTAGCGCGCGCGTTCTGTCATCGGGCAGCGCTCGCACATCAGATGGTACGCTCACCTTTTTTTTTGCATTGATTTCGCTCGACAGATTGCGTAATGCAAAATCCAAAAAGGGGGGCGTAGTATGGCGGTGGCTTACGTATAATTTGGAGGATGATAGATATCCTGCCTTCACGAAATTCTCTTCGAGACGGCGCTGGCACGCGCACGAGAGCTCGATCTCTACCTCGCTACACACAAGAAACCCGTCGGACCCTTGCACGGCCTGCCGATCAGCCTGAAAGATAGCATCCACGTCTCCGGCGCAGCCACAAGTATGGGGATAGTCGGCTGGCTAGATACATTCGAGGGGACACCGCACACCGCAAATACCGAATCCAACTCGAGCACAATCGTGCACACCCTCCTCTCCCTCGGCGCAATCGCCTATGTGAAAACCTCCGTGCCCCAAGGCTCATTCGCAGGCGAAACAGTCAACCATATAATCGGGCACACGCCCAACCCAGCTAACCGCAATCTCGTCGTTGGCGGGAGTTCTGGCGGCGAGGGCGGGCTTCTCGCACTGCGGGGGTCGCCGCTGGGCCTGGGGACAGATATCGGGGGCTCGATCCGCGAGCCGGCGGCGTTTAATGGACTTTTTGGACTGAAGCCGTCGCGCGGTCGGTTGTCATATCATGGGATTGCGTCGATTGTGGATGGTGCTCTGGGGGTGGAGTTTGTGGTTGGGCCGATGGGCCATTCGGTGGGTGATTTGGGGTTCTTTATGAGGGCGTTGCTGGCGGCGGAGCCTTGGAGGGTGGATCCGAGGGTGGTTGAGATGCCGTGGAGGGATGGGGTTTTTGAGGAGGTGAGGAGGAGGTTCGCCCGGAGAAATAACGAAAAAATGGCGTTTGGCGTGTTACTTTCCGACGGGGTTGTGAACCCGCAGCCGCCTGTGAGTAGAGCGTTGAGGGAGGTTGTCAGGGCTGTTGAAGCGCTGGGGCATACGGTACCTCCAACTTTTCTCTTCTATGGGGGATACACTGCTAATAACAGAAAAAACAGGTCATCGAATGGAACCCGCCTTCGCACGCAGAGGCTATAAAGATCTGGGCAAGCACCTTCCCTCTCCGTCCCTTTCACAACACCAACCCAACACCAACCCTCCTAACAACAATAACCTGAACCACAGACCGAAACCGTATCGATCGACGGCGGAGCCACCTTCCACAGCTCGCTCTCACTAACAAACGAACCCGCAACCCCAACCATCTTCGGGACAAAACCACAACCGCCCGTCGCAGCAACAGAGGTAATGAAGCGCGCGATCGCACTGCGCACGTACCGCCAGAGACACCTCAAGTACTGGGAAAGCACTGCGACACTCACGGGCACGGGAAGACCCGTTGATGCGCTGATTGCGCCTGTGCATCAGGGGTGCGCGACGAGGCCGGGGAGGGTGCGGTATATGGGTTTGTTATACCCTGTTTTTTTCTTTTTTCCTCTTTCCCCTTTTCTTTTTTTATTATTCAGCTAGTTTTGTGGTTCTAATGAGTGTGTTTCCCTGCGGCAGGATATACGTGTGTCTTCAACGTGCTGGACTACTCTGCGTGCGCGATCCCCGTTACGCGGGTGAGGAAGGATGTGGATGTTTATCCTACCCCAGAGGGAAATGGGTATAAGGGGGTAAGCAAGCTGGATGGACTCGTGCGTGAGGATTGTGAGTGTGACCATATATCTATCCAATCTACCTGTCTGGTTCCTTGTGTATAGGGGTAAATTGTTAACTGTGTTACTAGACGATGCAGAACTGCTGGACGGTGCGCCGGTGGGTGTGCAGATTGTGGGGAGGAGACTGCAGGAGGAGGCGGTTCTTGCGCTGGCGGAGGAGATTACTCGAGAGCTCAGCAAAGGGGGGCAAGCGCGGTTGTAGATGAGATGATTCTGGTTGAAGGAGGCATCAAACAATCCTTTGAAACCGATTATGTACTTTAGAAGTGTATCTTCTATACCAAGAGTGAAATATAACAAACAAGTACATATACATCAAAATCGTATACAGGTGGGAGCCCAGGGAATGCCCGCATCCTCCGAGTACATCTAATCAGCGATCCTCTTTACTATCATTGATATGCGTCCGGCTCAACAAACTCATTGAACATCTCGTCCATGTCAACATCCGCTTCCTGAACCTGCTGCTGAGGCGCCTGGTCAGCATGTATGTTTACTATCTCGTCCATCGTCCGCCTGGTATCATCGGGGTCTGGTGCCATAGAGTGCATATGATTGTCATTGTTGCCTCCCTGGCCAGTGCCGGCTTGCAATAACTGGGGGTCGATAGGAATCTCAGCAGGTCCATTGCTCTGGGCCATGCCCTGGGTCATATTACGATGTCGGTGGGGACGTGCTGGCAGCAGAGTGACATGCGCGGCATGGCGAGGAGAATAGCTATTGTGATCGTAAATGTCCCGAGTCAAATGCCCAGCTTCACCAGGGCTGGGTACTACCGGGTTATGACCAGCGGGCACGGGAGGATACTCGTTATTGAAGGGCCCCTGGTCAGTATGCTGAGCCGTGTCAAGCATGTCCATCTCCGCGGGTGTTTGAAATTGTCCCAATCCGTCGTCCCGGTCATACAAATGCTGCTCATTAGCTTGCGCATTGAACTCTTCTCGGGTGATCGGGGCCACCCCCGCCCTGACAAGCATTTGCTGTATCTCCTGGTTAGTCTGCAGCTGGCGATCGTACCTTTCCTCCGCCATGCGTGCGCGTTCGAAGGCGGCCTCGAGAGGATCCTCAGATTCAACTTCAGGCCGCTCGGGCGGGTTTGCGATCCAGTACACTTCATCTTCGTGGAAGCTGCTGCTAATGGCCTGAGCCTGGAGTGCTTCTGCATATGCTTCTTCCCACTGCAGTAAATCCTCCCAGTTTTCCAGCTCAGTCTGTGCCTCTTGGATCTCATCCGGTGGCTGCTGATCGTCCGGGGGGCCAGGGGCTTGCCCAGGCCCGCGATCACGCCCGCTGTTTCCAGCCTCCACTGCATTCCTGTCTCCATAGCCCTCGGGGGGAATAAGGGAATCCACATTGGCAGGTAAATAGACGTCAATCATGGGCAGACCTGGACCACTAATGGTAACTGCGTTCGGAGGCAGCTTTTTTATGAGCGCAATATTCCCGGTCCCAGTGTAGTAGGTCGTTAGGCCGTTGTGATCAGTAAAAGTACAGGGCATGCCAGCGTTAATACATCTCATACACGCGTCGTTATTACATCTGAGGAGCCCGCACCCCGGCCCAGACATACCACACATCTACTCAATCAGTTAGGCTAAGCAAATAAGGGGACCAACACTCACAAGACATCGATCACAAGCGACTGTGGGACCATCGTTCTGCCTTCGCTTGCATCGTTTGATGGGTCTGCCTCTTCCACTGACTAACCGCACCAAGTTATCGAACTGGACCTCGACACGGACATCACTGGGATCGTAGAGGCCCTCCATCTCAAGCCACTCTCGGAAGGCGACCAAGGAGTGCTTGGCCGCATGGAACTTTTGCTTCTTAAAGACCCTGTATCTTTTGAAATTCGCAATGATCCTTTGCATTTGGGGCTTCGTTGGTAACTCGTACACCACCGCGGGCAAGTTCGCAAAGTAGTGCGGACCGGTTATCTCGGGGCGTCCGTTCCAGCGGCTATTTGGAGCCGCAGCAACTGCAGCGGTATTGCTTGCGCCTCCGTTGTCTTGCTCACTCTCCTCGTCGCTGTCATCGTCAACTCCGCCTCCTCCCCCAGGCCCGTTGGGGGGTGGAGGAGCAAAGCCTCCAGGCGCCCCTTCTCCTTCAGAGTCCGAACCGCCTGCAGCAGGCGCAACTGCAGGAGCCGTAGCTGTGGGAACAGTAGTCGGAGAATCCGCCGCTGCAGCTCTAGTCATAGAACCAACAGCTGTCCGCACCGAGCTCCTTGCAGCCAGTCGACGCGCCGGAGGCATAACCGCAGCAGCTGGAGTTGTCCTGTCAATGGCGGGAGCAGAACGGGCCTCGCTATGCCTCTTTGAAGGACCTTCGGGAGTTGTCATAATCTGCCTCTTCCCATTCCGCGTCGCGATTTGCGCAGGTTCGGAAACTGGTGTGTCGACGGTTCCCGATCTGATAGTCGGACCCCTTCTTTGAGCAGGCCCTTGAGGCGTACCGACGGCAGTAGATCTTGTCCTCCGCACATTTGATGTGCCTGGGTTAAGCTGCGTATTGCCCCTTGTCGACCTAGTTGGCCAGCCGCTGCCGCTCGCAGCAGCCCTAACAGCAATGGCCCTTTTTGCCACGGCACCTCCAGTAGTAGTCCTCCCCGTCCGATCATTCGAGATGGCCGGGTTACGCTGCGTGTTACCTCTCGTTAACCTGGTTGCGCGGTTGATGCCGTTCGCAGCAGCTTTGACAGCACCGACCCTTTTTGTCACGGCACTGCCAGCAATAGGTGTTGTCGTCCGCTCATTCGAGATGCCCGGGTTACCTCTCCTTGCCCTGGTCTTGCGGCTGCTGCCAATCGCAGCAGCTTTAACAGCAGCGGTCCTTGTTGCCAGGGTACTGTCGGCTGCAGGTCTTTCAATCTGGGTTTTCAAGATGCCCGGGTCAAGTCCCGTATCAGCTCTCCTCGACCTCGTTGTCCGGCCGCTGCCGCTCGCAGCAGCCCTAGCCGCACTGGCCCGTTTTGTCACAGCACTGCCAGCAGTACCTTTGCTTGCAACCTTCTTCTTGTCGATCTTCTTGCTCGCCTTTTTCTTCTTATTGTTGTTGTTGTTAGTCCGCGTCTGGTTTGTATCGTTCGGCGCGTCGTCCATGTCCACGTCGCTAGAGGCCCGACCCATAGCCCTGGTCCTCCTTCTTCCCGGAGCCATTTCGCCGAGATATTGTGTGGATATGAGCAATAAATTAGAGTAAATGTAAGCGTGGTGTTGTAACGATTATAAGAAATGTGTTATACATTAGAAATGGAAACAAAAAATAAAATAAAAAAAAACATGTCATGAAGTATCGACAGAAGACTCGATTTATGTTGATGTCTGGCCTGTCTACCTAGATACCAGACATATCGAAAAAGCAAGCCTATCCATTGTAAGTCTACCTCAGGGAGATGCAGAGACAAGTGACGTGAAAGGCGACAGAGCTAAGAATAGCATGCCGGAATCAGCTGATGAGATGAAGAAGTCTGCGAGGAAGTGTAGCGATAAAGACAGCATTGTGGAAGACGTTGAAACCGACTCAATCAGCTTCGCTTTATCGGGAAGAAGAGAGGTGGATGTTGACCTGACAGTCGAGGAAGCTGGGACCCTGCCGGACAAGGGAAAGTGATACTCGAAGAATAAAGCTCGACCTTTCCTCTTTCAGACACGGAGCCTCTGATAATGCCATCCTGCAAGAATGAACAATTGTCAACCTTTATTTGATGAAACAGATCTTCTTTGGATTTGGGACGCGGTTCTTTGTTCCCTCTCTTTTCGCTCGTTTAAGACATACTCCATCGAAGCTCCTACAAACAAAGCGCCGCAAAACACTGATTCAGAATCATTCAAAAAACAAAGTAGAACAAAGTGTCGATTGAACAAATGATTATGTCTCAGCGCCGCCGCAGCTACACAATTGCGAGCCGAGTAGCGAATGTTGTTTGACGATAGACGCCGGCCACTCAGCACAAAGCTGACAAACCACCTCATGGCCTACCGGGTGAAAACTGACAGAAACTTTAAGGGTAGCGAAAGCTGGGAAAATTTGCCGTGGCATGAGGACATCACGTCTCTAGAAAGGGTGTATCCTACCTGGATTAGTGAGTGCAATTGAGCTAGGACAAGTAGGTCTAGCTAGCCGGGGAAATGTAGAGGACTTTCACGGTTGTGGTCTTTCCCCACCAAGCCCCCTTATCTTTTCGGCTGTCACTGAACAGAAGCCTCCGTCTGAGAGCTCAGCTGACAGTATGTTAGGTTGGAGGTCTTAGATTAGCCAATTTAGACCGCTGTTCTCCAGCTAACAATTTAGGGCCCAAAATCAGAGGGTCTACAGTGGGGAAAAGCCGAGAGCCAAGGCCACAAGACGGGGAAATATGTTGTCCCAAGGTCAGAGCGGTTAATTACGAACCTTGTTTATGGCTCGATGTTGGAGGTCCGGGCACTTTTCACCGACTGCGCAGTCCACACTGGACTCTAACTAATGAGAAAACGAAATCGAGGGGGGAGAGAAAAAAAAATGTAAAAGCAATCAAAGGCCCGCGTCTCTACTCTACGTTCATCTTGGGTTATGCAGATTCCCAACAGCAACCTTCAACCCGCTAGCATGATTTGCGTACTCTTTGCCCTAGTCGTGACCTGCCTGGCTCAGCATTGCTGGCAAGATGTGGATTGTACGGGACCTTCATCTGCCGCCTTCCCTGGACCGTGGGAATCCAACATGTTCTCCCCAAGTCTGCGGACAGTGCAGCCCAAAAGCGTCCTCACAACTCCCCTTGGTGAAGTCTTGATGGAGTACGGATCGAACCTCAATCTGAACAAGAGCAACTCGGCTCTTGTTTTCGACTTTGGAATTGAGGTTGGTGGTCTTGTTTCAGTGGACTATACCGCCACTGGGACTCCAATCCAACTTGGACTTGCCTTTTCAGAGGCAAAGGACCACATTGGTATGGAGTCTGATAGCTCTCGGGGAGGCAGATGGGTTGATGGCGCTATCTTTACTACTGCATCGGGTAACCAAACTTATACGATGCCCCTTGCAAAATTACGCGGCGGTTTCCGTTATCTTACGTTGTTTCTCGATTCTCCCGGCCCTGACTCAGCTGTCACGCTCAAGAATATCACTGTTGAAATATCGTTCCAGCCCACTTGGAGTAATCTCCGAGCTTACCAAGGCTACTTTGACTCATCAGACAGCCTCCTCAATAAGATCTGGTATGCTGGCGCGTGGACGTTGCAATCAAACTCGATAGCCGGAAACAGTGGTATGAGGACCCCACGGGGTGATGGATGGGACAATATTGAGGAGATTAGCACTGAAGATACAGTTCTCGTTGATGGGGCCAAACGAGACCGGCTCATCTGGAACGGGGACATGGGCACAGCCGTGCCAAGTGCCTTTGTGAGCACAGGCGACTTGGAGAGTGCCAAAAATGCAATTACTGTTATATTCGAAAACCAGGTGAAGCATCTACCGTCTGACCAAGAGATGTTGCCAGGCTAATGGCAAATAGGCTGCAAATGGCCAATTCCCAAAGGCTGGGCCTCCGAACGCCATTTTGAAGAGCGACAGTAAGCAATCTGCTTATTTGTATATTCATAGAGGCTGATCGTCTGTGCTAGCGTACCACCTTTGGCACTTAGTCGGCACGTACAATTACCTCCTCTACTCGGGAGATACAGAATTTGTCACAAATTACTGGCTTCGTTTCGCTAAAGGACTTAATCGCACCCTTAGTTTACTGTCCTCCTCCGGGATAGTCAACGTCACTGGTGATCAGGACTGGGGGAGGTTCACCTATGATACCGAGCGTGCCTCGGCTAGCATGCTGTCTGTTCTCCAATGATTCCAAACAGGCTATGTACCACTCACTAACGTTTGCCTAGACTCTACCGAGCACTGACAGGAGGCGCGGACATCGCAACTTGGCTTCCAGAGTCTGCTCAATCCATACAATTGGCCCCATTTTATCTTGAGCAAGCTGAAAAATTGAAGAAAGCAATCATGACTCGACTCTGGGACGAGAAAGTCGGTGCTTTTAGGGACAGTCCGGACTCCAGTATTTACCCACAGGATGCCAACAGCCTAGCACTCGCTTATGGCATCGTCGACCCAGACAGTAATGAAGCCCAGCAAATATCCGATTACCTTGTTTCCAACTGGACGCCTATTGGGCCCTCCTGCCCCGAACTCCCTGGCAATATATCTCCATTCATCTCCAGCATCGAATTAGACGGCCACTTCCGGGTGGGCAGGCCAGACCGGGCGCTGCAGCTTATCAAGAACCTTTGGGGTTGGTACCTGAGCCATGAGAATGGAACGCAGTCTACCACGGTTGAGGGGTTCACTACCGATGGGACGTGGGAGTATCGTCGACAGAGGGGTTATACGAAGGGCTCGCCGTACTTATCTCATTCGCATGGTTGGAGCACGGGACCAACTTCTACTTTAACAGAGCATATGCTCGGATTGCGGGTGACAAAGCCAGCGGGTGAAGAATGGCTCCTTCAACCAGCAAGCTTTACTGAGCTTGACTCGTTTCGGGGTGGGTTCGTCACAACCAGGGGGCGGTTCTCGGCCAAGGTCACGGTTGGTAAGAGATATGTGAGGGTTGAATGGAATACGCCCAAGGGGACAAGAGGGTTAATTGCTTTGCCTGGGCTGGAATCTTTCTGGGTGAGTGGGGGTAAAGGGAAGAAGAATTTTACGAGATAGATGGCATGGCGTATGTTCTTCTATGCTCCTGCTCAAGGCTGAACCTAAGAGCCGGCTTCAATGCTCTAGAGATATGTTGCAATGATATTGGAACCTCGTTTGAAGGCTGAATCTAGTCGAGATTCAAAACAGTGTAACTACTAACAGGGAAGGCGTTCAAGGCCCTCTCCCTCCTTCCAACCGCCAGGCCACACAATGGGGGACCTGCAACCCTGCCAATAGAGTGGCGACATAGCACGCAAACTTAAGCAGCTGACGTGGCCAATCGTAAAAGCCAGAGAACTACCACTGAAGAACGACGCCAATTTGAGTACGCCAACGCCCGACTGGGCTTGTCTTCAGCACTTGATGGTCTTCTTCCTGATGCAGGCACATTGAAAACCATCGTGATCAGTTGATGTGCGGAGACTACGCTGCGCGGGGTAAGATTTTTCCAGTGGGTCATTGAAGGGTGTTTCGCGTGCGGTAACTCGGCAGTTGCGGTTTAAGACTGGAGTAGAACTGTCACTGATCTCTTGCTGTCGAGCACATGTCGGGCAGTCCCAACGTCCGTCTCAAATACCAAGGACCCGATCCTCCTTTCTTCCGATGGACGAGAGGAGCTGTGCGAACTTGGATATGCAGGGCAGGGCTGCCCGCCCAATCATGAGCTAAAGGGCGGGCGTGCAACGCGCGACGCGAGCTATCGAGCGGAGATGATTGGATGATCAGTAGCGTTAACTGTTCTCCAGCAATATCCACAAATTATTTTTACGAAGATTTTCTCAATATTGGGAAAGATGCGACTGAGATGACTCGAATGGCTGACAAGAAAGTTGCGAACGAACGAGACGAACGAAAGAAAGACCCGCACACCAGCCCTTTCTGTTCGTAGGGTGCAAATATACTGGGTCACAGGTCGTAGTACTAGTAAGCTGTTTTCCCCTGCCCCAGTCCCACCCTTAACCCCGCACCGGATGCCTGCCGACTACGCCTGTGCGGTCCGGAGAGGACATATTCGAAAAAAAGGACCGGTAAAGCCGTTGTTATTTCTCAATGCGGCGAAATTAATTGACGCTAGGTATTTCCCAGCAATCCCTGTGACGGGGTTTCGGGTTGAAAGACACCGAGTCGGCGTCCAGCGGCCCAATTTTGGCACAGGGGCGATACCCTCCTTTCCGGAGAGTTGCAAAGTAGGGTTCTCAACAAATCGTTCAATGCAGGTTGACGGAGCCACTAATTGATCCATGTGGTCTAGTTAGTCAAAGGGGTTTTAGCCCGCTGTGGTGCTGACCTTTGCTGCGAATATCGTTTGGGTCTCTTCGACCAGGGTCTTGGCTTGCAAGATGGGAGCCCCTGGCCTTCAAGTCTGCGAGATATAATGTAATGACTCTTATCTCATTCTCAAACTCATAATTGTATGGTCCATAACAATTGATGCCTGAGTATAGCTTCAATGCAGAGACCGGGTTCTTCAATAAAGCTCTTCGGTGAGCGGTCGGAAAGGATCGGTCGCGCTTGTGATCGATGCAATACATCCCGCACTCGCTGCAGCGGTGGATCACCATGGTACGCACTCGACGCAGAATTAGAACTCATTGTGACGTGGTTCTGACATGTTTATGGGATTCATTAAACAGTGATCGATGCCAGAGTATGTATGACTAAATCACTCTCTGGAATACTTCCTAATTCAGTTGGTGATCCCCATACACTGACTCGAACAGAGTACGGTTTGGCATGCAGATATGAGCGAACAGCAAAGAAACGGGGACCGAAACCAAGTTCTGTCCGGCAGTCGTTCCGACAAGCTACTTTCTTTCCCGCAGTCGCGCACACACAAAATTCCTTTCTCTTACACGGGCGGACGACTTCTGAGCATGATGACGACGTTTGTCTTCCCTTGACGAGAGTTACAGCACCAGAATCAGACAGTGACGGCACGCCTATGAATACGCAACCCATGACCAAGCCGAGGAAATACATTGATATGGATACATTTGATCTCAGCGACCAACCTCCTCGAATAGCCTCTGATGGTCACGCAGGCTGCGCATATGCCAGTGCTTTGGACCATGGACTAGACCAATTCAAGTGATCATTTGTGGCTGCCGGTGAAACCAACGCCCCCGAACCGACAGTGTGCCGATATCCGTGCTTAAAACCTCTACTGCCATTCTTGAAGGATATACTGAGCGCTCGAGATGCTTGCGACCTGCTGGATGGGTTCTATGCGGAAAAAATGGTAACAGCGTGGTACTTAGGTCTCCCTATATTCTGTCCGCAGTGATTCGACAAAAATCCTTGCTAAGTGCTGTCAACCCAAGGCCGGTGTCTCCAGCACTCCTGGTTATCATTCTCTGGTGTATGTCGCACACCTCAAACCTTAGGGCTTTTCAGAGTTCCGGTATACGTGCCTGGGTAATTCAGCGGCTCTATCTTCTCCAAGTGAGGCTTTTGCGGGACAGGGTTAGTCACAGCCAGTGTCCTAGTTCAAGTAAGTTTAGAGGTTGTCAAGGACATAAATTCTCCAGGCTTACAGCATTCCAGCAGGCTGACTCTAACAGGTAGCCGGCTGACAGATGCCAATCTATTTAGTATAACACCCATTAGCCGGCCATGCTCACTTTCGTCTTTGTGTAAACCGGCGCCGAACGTGGACGATGTGCTGAGCTTTGTCCTTCTGGCGTGCGTTGCAGGGCACGAATCCAAAAAAGTGTGCATGAAATGGTGGAAGAAGGCTGTACTTCTTACAAAGAAACTTGGCCTGAACTCAGAAGAACGGATCATGGAGCATATATCACCACAGCGCGTTTCACTGGCAGCTCGAGAGTGTCAAGAGGAATGTCGAAGAACGTTCTGGCTAGTGTACGCGCTGGATAGACACCTAGCGCTCCGTTTTAATGAGTCACTGCACATCCATGACTCTGACTGTCAAGTCCTGATTCCGTTGCCAGAATGGGCTTGGAAGAATCTTGACATCATTCCAGTGGAAGAGCTGCCCCACAGACTCTATGGGCCGCCCATTCACATTCTAGGCGCCGGGTTTTTCGAATCCTTCCTTCCGCTTATGGTAACATTGGGCAGTATTATCAATCTTCGCCTAGGACGAAGTTTTGACAAACCATATCTAGTCACGTGCATCAAAAGCGCGCTCGACCGTCATGAAGAAAACCTCGAAAACTTGCGCCTTGCACAGAAACCTGAGGCGACGATCATCTCCGCCAAATCGGCTCATGTTCCACTAGACTTACCCTCATTGTGTGATGATTTCAGGAACCTCACACAGCCGATATTCCTACCTGAGGATAAGATGGATTTGGTGATAGTGTATTGCCAGTGCATAGCTCATGTTCTGCATGTCCTTCTATACAGGACATGGGATGCAACTGCAACTTGGACCCTAAAGGATTACGGTAGCTGGACCACGTCGCCTGAAGAGCTCGCATGCGCAGCACACTCCATGGCAGCAGCCAAATCCGTGGCACAGATTTTAGAGATGGACAAAGACTTGTCATTTCTGCCATTTATGTTCGCCGTATATCTTTCCCACGGGAGTTTGAGCTTTCTAATGCTCAGTGATCCCCGAGTCCTGAGTCCCGCCGAGTTCGAGGCCTGTGAGATTATGATCCGTGCGCATGAGGTGTCATTGATGACATTCGAAACTTCTTTTCAGGTAAGGACGATCAGGGGGCAGGTGTTGTTGCACAGGTTATCACTAACGAAAAGTATGTAGCATGTTCTATGTCGACAGCTTCGGTGGATACTTCACAGTGCTCAAAACCAGGCATTGTTAGATGATTCTGACTTGGAAACGCTGATTTCATAAAGGCGCGCTGCAAGTGCCGGTGATCGGAAAAGTACTACAGTACGGCCCTTAGCAATGCCTGCCACCTGGCAGGCCCGTCTTTCCAACTATTGAATATGTATTCTAGCACTGTCCAAAGGATAGATTATTCATACCCCGAAAGCTGTTTCGTTGTCCACCATCTTGCAACTCGTTTGTTCAAGGAACGGAGGTATGTCGATAACACGATTGATGAGGTTAAGACGAGAAGGCCAAAAGCGGCGTATATAGTCACTGATTGCTAGGACACCGTGACTGTTATGCCCTGCAGCCTGGCTAATACAAATGTAGAAAGGCAGACCGGATAGCGCCCCCGGGGCATCGGCATATTCCTTCAGTACATCTCCCTCGAATTAGTCAACAGAAGCTACATACGTCCAATTCCCGCCACCTAGACAGCCAACAGCTGAATCTCAGCAGATCCCAAGCCTTCACTCTCGACTTTGATGGTTATTTTGCCCGAACTGCTGGGCAGCGAAGAGACTATACCGAGACACAGGCCATTGAAGGCCTTTCGCTCCGGAGATGTGAATGAGGTGTAATCCGCGGGGAACCCATTATCAGTTGCCAACAGCTTCCCAGGGCCTGAGACCGAGAACTTGATCTCGTTATCTGCCTTAGGTACTATCTGCCCATCGCTATCCACGATACCAACGGTAATGAAAGACAAGTCCTCGCCATCGGACGAGATGCGTGAGCGATCCGCAGATACCCGAAGGGACGATGCGTTGCTAGTGGTTTGGACAGTGTCTTCAGCCCATTGTTTTCCATCTTTGTATGTCATCACACGAACCTCACCAGGTTCATATGTAACATTATCCCATCTCAACCGATACTCAAACTCTTGCCGTTTCAACCGTCCTTGGGAGTTACCATTGATGAAAAGCTCAGCTTCATCGCCAGACGTGAAGACATGCACTGGGGTAACTTTTCCCTCACGGTCCGGCCAGTTCCAGTGAGGGACAATGTGTGCCATGGGCAAGTCGGGCCGCCAGCGTGCCTGATAAAGCCAGAAACGCTCTTTCTTAAATCCAGCAAGGTCGATAATGCCCCAATACCCGCTGCGGCATGACCGGCACCAGTATGGCTCACCGATGTAATCCCACCCGGTCCAGACAAATCCTCCTGCGACGAATTTGTTTTGGTCTTGTGTCAGAAATACTCGATCTGGGGATGAACCTGCCTCAGCCGTATAGAGCTCATATGCACTCACAGCAGATG
The DNA here is from genome assembly GCA_000812125.1 of Aspergillus ustus. Lineage (NCBI taxonomy): Eukaryota > Fungi > Ascomycota > Eurotiomycetes > Eurotiales > Aspergillaceae > Aspergillus > Aspergillus ustus. Next base: position 457,214 of record JOMC01000028.1, read on the forward strand.
TTCGAGCATCACCACCAGAAATATTATTAACAGGCGCACTATTGTAAGGAGTGACCGGGAAAACAAAACTTCCCCGCAGGCTAAGAGACGATGCGACCTCGCTTCCAACAATCAATCTGTCGGGATAAGCTTGATGGAAGGGGCTGTACTGGGGTGTCTTCCTGGTCCCCGTCGTCAGGTGTGTATATGCGGGGCCGTATCGCATGCCTTCGCCTTGGTAATTAAGGCTGATCATGTCGGCTGTGGAGGCAAGCTCTGATGCCGGCGTCGCTTTGTCCATGGAAAATGTACCAAGGCGTGTAGGGTCTTCCTCATGCACAATCCCTCGCAGTGTGTAGGAGATTTTGCTACCCGTGTCGTCATCCGTCTGCTCAATGACCTCGTTCCCATAACTCCACGCAAAGATCGAAGGATGATTACGGTCGCGTCGGATAAGCGCCCGCAAATCTGGCTCGTGCCAGTCATCAAATAGCAAATGATAGTCAAGATCTCTTTTCCCCTCTTTCCAGCAATCGAAAATCTCATTTATAACCAGGAACCCCATTTGATCACAAAGGTCTAGCAATTCCGGAGCTGGTGGGTTGTGTGCCATCCGAATCGCGTTTGCGCCGAGCTCCTGGAGCATCTCCAATTGGCGCGTAGCTGCACGCTTGTTAAAAGCTGCACCTAAGGCGCCCAGGTCGTGATGCTGATTCACCCCCTGAATCCGGATAGGCTGGTTGTTCACAAGAAGGCCATTGTCAGGGTCGTACGTGAGCGACCGTATACCGAACCGGGTCTCGTATGAATCAGCAAGTGACTTGCCTTGCCAAATCTGAGTAACCGCAAGATACATACGAGGGAACTGCAAAGGAGGAGGGCCCCAGAGGCGAGGGTTTCTAATTCTGACAGAGCCGTTGACTTGGGCGGTCTCACTGCTGCCAATAGTGATTGTATGGCGGGGAAAGCTTGCCACGCGTCGTCCTTGCCGACCAGTTTCAGATTCGAGTTCATAGATGTGGGATGCAACAGTGACGTCCACTTTATCTGCCCTCTTGTTGTCAACCTGGACAGATAGATCAACGGTCGCTGTCCGCGCGGACACGTCCTTTGTGGTAACAATGGTACCCCACCGCTTCACATGTGTTTTGTTAACCTTTGTGAGCCAGGCATTTCGGTAGAGGCCAGCGCCAGTGTACCAGCGCTCAAATGCGCCCCGCGGATTCTCCACACGCACGGCAAGGTAGTTGGCACCGGTATTAAGATATTTTGTGATGTCCAGGCGGAAAGATGTATACCCGTAGGCCCAACCGCCAACTAGTTGCTCGTTAACCCAGACCATGGGGTACGACATGGCACCGTCGAATTCTAGGGATATTGCATTTTCTTCAAGATCTTCTGACGATATTTGCAAGGTTCGACGGTAGTAGCCCACCCCATGCACTGGAAGTTGGCCCATCGAGCGAGGAATGATATCGTCGTCATCAAGGAAGCCGAGTTCAACGGCCCAGTCGTGGGGAACGGTGACGTTGGCCCAGTCAGTATCATCGTAAGACTTTTTCACATAGTCGATATCGAGATCTGGTTGTTCCGAGGGCCATTCATGATGATCATCGCGGTTGATGACGAACTCGTTCGCAGTAGGGAGAATCCAGTCCTTCAGAATGGATAAGTCATCGTCATCGGCATCTGAGCGCCGGTCATAGACAATCTTGTCCGGTATGTCTTCGGAACGCCAGAATTTCCAATTATCATGGAGTCTGATGCGATTATTGGAAGAGCCGCCATAAGTGCTGGTCACTGCCGCTACTTCAGCGCACTTTGCAGATAAGGGTAAAATTGCGATACTAAAGAAGGAGCAGGCGCCGAGTATTTGGAACAGGGGTGGCATCTTTGGAAATTCAGGTGAATTTCTGTTGAGGTAACCACACTTAACTCTGGTCTGTTCGATTCGCCTTTGTATGGATGGAATTTTTGTAGTCGGGTGAATGCAAGGCGAGCCTCGCGACCACTTTACGCCCGGCAGGGTAAATGCACACTCGTCCGTCCAATCTGTCGGACTTTTAAGACTTGGCAGCGTCAGAAATCAACCATCCGTTCGAGCATTTCGGCAATACTTCGAATAGCCAAGCTGTCTGCATCTTTACGCATGTGCACATGACACAATAAAGGGCCGTGGTTTATCCACCATTCGCGGTCGCCCTCCATTCAAGGGTTCCTCCAGGGACGCAGGGTTCGGTGAAATAGCATACATCGGTGGACTGCGGTGAAATTGCCAATAGGTCTACCGGCAGTTTAATGAGCAATTCAGTGGTGAAACATCCCACCACTTCTGCAGATCCTAATGTAACACTGAATCTTGATTTTAATACTATGGTCGATCAAGGGAAGATTCCTACTCTATCTCCAGGCATTGATAGGTAATTTAGTGGTGTCTCAATCTCCCACCCCTGCAGATCTCAGCATACTAACCCAACGTTCAACTCTTTGAATATCAGTGCTGATTACAAGCTCGTATATTTGTTGTTTAATACCTGCACTAATCTAAGACTAGCCTAGTGAAAAGTCCTCTAGTATAACTCCCCAAGAAATACTATGGAGTACTTATAGAATCAACATCAGGTCAGGTGGGTGCCTTGACAGACCAAGGAACCATGATGAGTAGGTGGTCACATCTGCAGTGGCGTAATTTCGGGCTCGGATCCTCGGTGCATAAAAGGATGAGTTATGCATTTTTCGTATTCAGGAATCTCATGCCTAGCTCAAAATATACATGTTGGGAGAATATAGGTCCAGATCGGCTAAACGGCTAAACTATTGTTAGCATCTGCCCGTACCATTTGCCCACCCCGAGGATAGAGAATCGGATAACGGCGATCGAGACGTAAATCAGACGTGAATCAGTACTTGATCTGTGCCTCATGAAACCATATGCATCTCGAGCGGATCGATTTTTTCCTTCAATTGAAGGGGATAAATTCGCAATTGGTAGATCATAGTGTTGGCCATGGGCGAAAATTGAACAGGGCACCTCCTTTCTTTGGGCTATAAAACGAAAAGACGTGCGGGGTATATTGCGACTCAGAGCTCACACCAACTTGCCTTCATTACAAGCCCTCAACGATGCCTAGTTCGGCGCTCTTAACGAGCGTCTTGGCCGCTGTCTCTGTGGCTGCTGCCTTTGTGGCGCAGCCAGCGCTGTATGCCCTTCAAATCGACAACGAGTCGCCCTATTCCTTTACCATTACAGATGGCAAGAATCAAAGCGTTGTCTCCAACATCGGCATTCTGGCGGGCAGCAACAACAACAGCATGAGTGCCGTATCCAGAAACTCTGAAGACACAAGGGTCGACTTTCGTTTTATAACGCCAACGGTAGTCCGAGTGGACGTCGCGAGCTCACTGGGGTTCACCGGAGCCCAGTTCTCTACAACTGAGGACGCGCTGCATTATGGTGTTTGGGCACACCCGTTCAACCAATCGATTGTCAACTCCAACGTTGCCTTTGATCTCAAGGGCATGCAAGGAAATGCTGGGATCAACTATGCCAGTGTACGATCGCCGTTCTTCGTGTCCAGCGCAGGCTATGCTGTGTACACGGATACACAGGCTATGGGGTCGTATTCTTTCTCCACCGTTGATAAAAACAACGAAGTTCAGTTTGGCTTTAACGCGACAGAAATCGTCTACTATATTATTCTGCCGGAGTCCAAAGGCGACTTTAAGAGCCTTCTGACGCAATACGGGAGGCTCACGGATAGAACACCGTTGTGGTCGCCCAAAGCGTACGGGCCTATGTTTTGGCACAATGATTTTCAACGAGAGTCCGGGTTTCCTGTTGGAGTGAACAACTCTCAGGAATTTGTTGAGGACGTGGTGAATAAGTTGGCACAGCATCGAATCCGGGCCAGTGCTGTTATGGTCGATCGGCCGTGAGTAACCCCGTCTCTAGCTGATTAAAGTGGCCATTTTCTCACTCTAACATCCCCGACAAATTGCAGCTACGGTACCGGCGCCGAAGGGTGGGGAAATTTTGACTTTGATAAGGGGTATTGGCCAGATATTCGTGCATTGGTCGAGCGTGTCGCGCAAAAAGGACTGGATTTCCAGGTTTGCTCCCACCACCTGACCATTGAATCATATATCCAATATACCTCGAATTAGCCTGACAAGTTGACACAAAGGTCTGGGTTGCCAACAGGGCTGTCCCTGGCTCCCAGCTCTATAACGACTCAAACTCGGGTGGTTGGCTGTTGGAAGCGGCATCCGAAGAGCAACCCGGGCAGGCGTTGAACCTCTCAAACACAGAGGCGTACAAGTATCTAGGGGCAAGGATTGACTGGCTGCCCAACCTTGGAATCAAGGGCTACAAGATTGACAGGGGCGACGAGGACGAAATGCCAGTCTGGGAACAAAACACCCAAAGTTACCTGTTCCACAAGCTGCTGTACGAAGGCCAAGCAAAGCGGTGGGGGGCCGCGTCAGCAGAGAATCGCCGCCCAGCGGGTTTCTACAACTTTGCGAGAAATGCAAATGATCGGTCACGAAAGTATGCTGGTGTCTGGGGCGGGGATCCTGCGAGTAGCATAGATGGGCTACTGCAGAGCATCAGGAACGGCATTCGGTCTGGACTCCTTGGCTTCCCGATCTGGGGCAGTGACTGCGGGGGTTACACACGGAAGGTTGGAAGAAATCAGCCGACCGAGAAGCTCTGGGCTCGCTGGATGTGGTTCTCGGCTTTTAGCCCGGTCTACGAAGTCATGCTCTACGAGGGTAGTATCCCGTGGTACGACTACTCGGATGATCTAATATCTGTCTTACGCGATACCGCGCAGGTCCATCACGAGCTGATACCATTTATTCAAAGCTACATGTATCGAGCGACAATGGACGGTCTCCCGCTGATAAGGGCATTGTTTCTCGAGGCCTCGCAAGACGACGAAAATGTTTGGGAGGCCGATGAGTCCTACTTTTTTGGCGAGGAATTTTTGGTGGCACCCATCACAAGGGACGACGACGAAAAGGGAGTTTACTTCCCAAAGGGACGAAGATATCTCGAGTATCTTAATAAGCAGGATGTTTACGATGGTGGAAGCTCGCAGACGTTCACTATGGGCATCAACGCTGTCCCAGTATTTGTGCGAGAGGGATCCATTATACCAAGAGGTGACATATACCAAAACAACATGCAATGGGAAGACGCCACCAACAAAGGCGACGAGTGGCGCCCTTGGCTGGATATCGAGACTTTCCCGAGCTACGGTGTCAGGTCTAGCAAGTTCATTTACTTTGACGAAGCCTATGGCCGCCCAGTAGAGATCAAAATGGAGACTAATATCTCTGGGAAAACGATCTGTGTTTCTTATGGCCGCCTGAGCGCTCCAGGAAAGCTGATTTTCTATGTCAAGGGAGGACCTAAAGATTTTGATCTCTCGCCCCGAGGAGGAAATATGTGTCTGCGGAATGTCGAGACTTTATTTGATTAGGATTTGTTTTAGCGTCAAAATGTCAAATCTGTACCGCGAGCGGATGACTCTGATATGTGGCCGTTCCTCTCGAAGCCAAAGGTATCATCAGTATATTGCAGCGCGCACTGTTGTCACTGGGTGGTGATTAAGAAAAGGATATCAAGTATTCATTAAATATCAGGCCACATTCTTCGCCCTCTGTCCAGAACGCATGCAGAACTGCTGTCAAACATGCAAAGGATCCTTGTTGTTCATAAAGAAGGGAGCAAATAGTACCAGCATAGCCCGGGTTGAACCATAGAGACAGAACTGAGAAGCATTGAATAATGACCCACTGCATGGTACATATTCTTATTACACGATTCATGACATACAGGCCGTTTAGTGGCGAGACTTGTCAGAGTGATTCCCTTATACATGCATTGAACTACTAGAGCGCTCCTGTGTGAGAAGCTGAGCGAGAAGTGCCTTGGAGCTAGTGCACTCAGATATGGGCGCTTGATTTAGGGCTCCATCCTTCGGCGAATAATTCACTTCCACTAATGGCCAAAGCCTCGTTCCCGAAGGAGAATCCATCACGATGAAAGCACATCGAGGAAGATTTTGTACCCTGTTTCGATCACTGGCCGGTAATTGGGGCAAGAGCCTCCCATACTTTGCATCCGTCAAACTGCTCGTCGGGCACAGTCTCCATTTTGTTGCTCTCCAACGGCATCTGTAGCAGGAGTCTGCGACCCCCCTTTATTCCATAAGTTTTGAACCACGGAGCTAGATCATTCCGGTATGTGTTAGGATCCAGTGACCTAATAAAGCTAATATAGTAGCTCATCACCACTAATACAAAATCCGCATTCACAATGCCTAGAGTCGTGTCTGCCGTACCACCATATCCGACCCCGAAGACAGCAGGTAGATCCGCCCCATGAGTGACGCCGAAACTCTTTGCTGCACTTGCAGGCTCAAGGAGGTTATATCGATAGTTCCAGCTCTTCGAAGCGCCTACGTAGTGTGACACCGCGTGCGAGAATAGAAGCCCCCCACAGGTCAATGATCCGTTGCCAAATGCTGCAGAAGCCTGACCAAAGTACCGGTTACGCCCTGTTCGCTGATAAAGGCCAAATGCGGCGTCTATCTCGGTCAAATTCCCCGTGGTTAGGTGTGGAAAATTGGCTCTGAGGTAATCATTCACGGAGGATTGGTATTTCGCGTTCGGCACGAATGTATCACCCTCATTCGACACCCCACCGACAAGCATTGGTACTTTGACGAACTTGCCTGATTTGAACTGCTGGAACATTGACGTTTGTACAAAATCGCCGTCAATTATTGGTAGGAACGAGTAGTTTGGCTTTTCTGTAGCACCAGGGTACGGAATTGCTGTGTTCGCCTTTTGAAGAGTGCTGAGGTCGGCTGCTCGAAGACACGACAGCTCATCTGACTCGCCGAAACAGGCTGTCTTGTTGACCAAGTAGTCGAATTGGAATTCGGAATCTTCGAGGGTGCGCATAGTGGGGAAAAAAGGAGACTCAAGCACTGCTCCAATAAATAAGTCATCGTTTCGTCCACCGTGCGAGGTGAGATGGTGAGCAACAGATCCTCCGCCTGCAGACATGCCATGGATAATGATGTGTCCCGAGTCTCCACCAAACTGAAGGAAGTCAATATGTCTTCAGAGGGCTATAAAGTTGTCAGACTTACGAGATGTATATGCTTTTTGACCCATTCCAATGCTTTCCGCTGGTCAAGCAATCCAACATTCAAGGCCCCATTTTCTCGGATTCTGGCACTGGCGAGGAAGCCTAGGGCACCAACACGGTAGTTGAAGTTGACAAAGACAACATTGTGCCCTGATTCCTCAATAATCTTTGTCCCGTTGTAGTTTGCATTGCTGTTCGTGCCATAGCCACCACCCTGGATAAATACCCAGACAGGTAGTCGCTGCGAAGATTCAGTGGCGTTGGCCGGGGCGAAGACGTTTATATACAAGCAATCCTCACTGTAGCTGCTACTTGCGGCGTTTTGCCCGACGCCTATGCAAATGGGTTTGAACTGTTGTTGGCGATTATTAGCAACGAAGAGAGAAAAGGCTAGTTCATACCTACACTCTGAGCCGACCTTATATCCTCTGAGCCGTCACTATCAAGGTCCTGAGGCGCTCGCCATCGAAGATCACCGGTAGGTGCTTGCGCGAAACGCATGCCGAGGAACTCATTCACTCCCGCGGAATTGGTCAGGCCTGCGTATCTTGCATATCCCAGATCCACGATCGGCGAGGCAAGCGCTAATGTGGTCCATAGAAGCAAAGCGCTCCACGCTAGCAAAGACATTGTAACCTGATCAACAGTAGGTTGATAACAACTTGTCGAGAAAGAGGAAAAGAGAAATATAATGGTTGCATGGACGTTGAGCAACCTAGGCCAGCGTATACTTAACTCTGTCCTTCTTTAGCCGGTAGATAAACATGTGCTATGGAAGTTTATCCCTGAGAGCCTGACTCTTGGGCACAGGAACAACCGCAGCTTTCCGTTAACCCGGGCGTGGGCTTTAAATGGTGTAGCTTCTCGATCGGGGACAGTCAAACTTGCCAGGGCCCTTCGCCACGGTATTCTCGCGCTAGTGACAGGGGAAGAATCACCGAAGAAAGAAATGTGAGGATTCGGGCGTGGAGTAGAACGCTACAAGCTATTATTGGTGGGACTCTAGCCTTGGGAAGGGCAAAGCCTTTGGTTCGGGCCCGCTAGAAGCTGGCCGTCACACGCTAAGAGACAGTGAAGCTGCCTTGGAAGTGCGATGTATCTCATGAGTTCGGATCCTAACGTGCCACAACTGACCAAGAAATAACTAAGCAGAATACAGCTCTGCTCCGGCCCCACACTCGGCCGAAGGGAGAGGCTTCATGTCCTTGATAGCGTCATTATGTCGCGAGACATGTTAGCCTCCAACTAGTAAAGCCTGTGCCCACATTTTGGCGTTTTCAACAGGCGCTTGTCCAAACTTAAGATTTGTTAATGGCTAATGCAACCCACAAGGTTTGAAGGAGCGTGCGGGGGCTGGCGCGGGGCAGCGCTCGCTTTGCGCTACTTAGATGGCACTACCATAGCGTTTCATTGTCCGTGACTGGGGTACATACACCTTCTTTTCCTCGGTCGGGCCTACTCGGTGGATTCAGCCGATTTCTAAGACGAAGTCTTCTTCCGTCCTAAGATCTTACTGAAGTGCGATGGGTATCGGCTGATCGGGATATTATGTATTTGTGTGGGGCGGTGACTAAATAGGAGCCATGCGAAGTAGCTCAAGCAAGCTTCAATGTTTCCAATGAGGCATGACCACGCACGGAGGGCCTGCAATTTGCTTAAATTGAGATTACTACTGCCCTCATGTATATGATATATAGCCATAGACCATGCTCGCTTAGAGAGGAATGGATCAGTCATACAATAGCCAATCTTCACGCCACGAACACTTTTATTATCTCCATCATGAGATTCACTTCTTTCCTTCGTTTTACGACTTTGCTGGGCACTGGAGTTGCAGTACTTACAGTACCTGCTGCAAAAGTTTATAAAAAAGACCTTGCCTTCTCTGAGCTTCAAAAGCTCGCACTATTGTGAAGCCCCCTCCTCTTCCAACATTCATTCAAAAGATGGGGGCGTTCAGCTTCAGGGCTAACAATTCATTAGTGGCGACTCATGGACGGATATGCGTTTTGACGTCGCTGGCACTCAGCCGTCGGACATGAACCCGTTTGGAAATATAGGCAAAACTAGTTCCAAGGGGAAAATGTGGCCCGAGTATCTTGCGACAAAGTACAATCATTCCCTCGTACTCGGATACAACGTGGCGCTCAGTGGTGCTGTCGTCGATGTTGATATCATCCGCACTGCGCCCCATGACGTTGATTATCAGGTCCATGAAAAGTTTGACCCATATTCAAACCAGACCAACTTCTTCCCGAAAAAGACGTCACTGTTCACCATGTGGGTTGGTAACAACGACATTAATCGGTCTTTTGACGGCACCGATCCTACTATCAATCTCGAGATTATCGCGAGATACGCGGATTTAGTCCGTCACCTATATGATATTGGTGCTAGGAACTTTCTCTTTCTCAGTGTCCCACCCATGTGGCGGTTTCCCAGTAACACTGAAAATCCTGACATAGACCTTTCAAAGCTACAGATAGCTGTTGAAGATTACAATCGGAGACTCAAGCGTCTGGCCAGGGAAATTGACCATAACCTTCCTTACTCTACAGTGTACTATTACGATATCCCGCCTCTATTGAATGCCGTCATAGACGATCCCAGTCAGTTTCCAGAAACCGCTGTCTATAAGAATACCACGGGATGGTGCAGTGCCTACAACACGTAAGCCATTCCGGTTCGCCATTCGCTTTCCTTGCCTCTATTGGCAGTTTCTTGAAAATAGCAGAGAACTAAACAGACATGATTTTTGATTCTAGGAACATCCCACGGCCAGATTATAAATCTAGCAAGTGCGAGTATTCGGCAATTGAGTATCTGTTCATCGATGGGGGACATCCCACGCAACCCTTCCACGATCTGCTAGCGAAGGAAATCTCGGTCATGCTGGCGAACAGGAGTTCCTTGATTTAATATTAAGTGAAACAGGAGTATTAAGAGAAATGTACTTTGCTTAGTTAAGTATATACTTTTGTTGGTAGTTACTCGTACCTGCTCCATCTGTGAATGTTGGGGTTGGCTATCATGGTGGGGAACAGCTATTGCTTTACGGCTCTTTAGGCACCAGGAACAATTACATCGCCTGGCTATTGTTGGATTAACTTTGTATTAGTATAGATGTATCTGAATTCAGAGTCACCATAACAGGCATATGGCACCGCGCTTGTCTTTTGCCCTCGAATTAGAAAAACCAAGAAGGTCTATTGGCAAGACCTTCTCTTCATCGCGCATCTATGATGCAAGAATCTTGCTATTTATGCGTCCAAGTGCTAGAGGTCATGAGGGTTGGATCATCGCGGTGGGGTTCTCATCTGATGGCCTTGTGTCGAACTTCCGTAGCGTACGTGATAGTTGGTACACCCATCGAAATATGAAGGTCTGATTCATTGAATCTAGCAGCGATACTGGACACTGAGCAACGACTGTTATATTATATAATCCCCTCATAAAAGCGGCGGCATCTCGAACAGGAAGTCGAACCGCTGGCGGGGAAGAACATCCCGTATATATACATACATATTAGGTACAAACGCTCGCTCACAGCTCGGGAGAAACCACTAGAGGAATATTTTTTCTTTGACATGCGAGCGCAGTATTTTCTGATGCACAGTGTCCAGACTCTGTTGGCGTCTGTATTCTCCGCGCAAATTACATTCGCTAGAGGGCTCTCTCCTTACTCACAAGTGACACTTGAATCGGAGGGAAATCTACTCGGCCATTTTTCCCCAGGTTCTTTCTTACCTCTTGGGAAAGAGAAATCCAAAAACAAAAAAAAAGGAGGTAGATCAGACGACCAGAATTCAAACAGGCCAGGTCGAGCAAGCAAGAGCAAGCGAGATGAAGAATACGTAACGCGAACAGAATATCTTCTCCAGCAGCTTGTATAGCGCCCAAGGCTGGTGTCACGACGATCGATGAATCTGGAACCGTGTGTTTTGCCGCGGGATTCAAACTGATAAGCATTAACTTGTGCTGTTGCTATTCTGTATCATGGGGGACGGCCAAGTTTTCCCCGCCGCGGCGAGATACGAGCCGCCCGCGCCGCAATATCGATGTTTTACTTGGGCGATACATACATGACAGAAAGTGCGGGGGGGCGTTGGTTCGTTATCGTTATGTACAATTGCTTCAAGGTGGGGATGCGCCTGATGTGTAGTGAAGGATATAAAAATGCCAATCGCCAGCAATTATGTACGGGGCTTCTGTTTTTACCTAGCGATTTAGTATTCTAGTCTCCCATTCTCCCCTCTTCGCTTCGTGTCTACTCAAAGAAAAGTACAATCAACAACCAAAATGCCCCCAAAAATCCACCCCTTCCGCAAAGCGCTCTGGTTCCCGGAATCGGAATACGCAGAACGCCGCGCAAAGGCCCTGGCCCTAATGAAGCGCGAAAATCTCGACGGATTCCTCATGACGAAGCAAGAATCGCTCTACTACTTCACGGGCTTCGACACCTTCGGCTACGTCTTCTTCCAGTGCATGTACATGCACGCCGACGGGTCGATGAAGCTCATCACCCGGATCCCCGATCTGCGCCAGGCGCTCTTCACGTCCGTCCTCGGGCAAGAGGATATCCTCATCCGGTCCGATGATGCGGGATCGAACCCGGTTTCGCTTGTTCCGCAGGTATTAAAGGAATTCGGGATCGATAATCCCGGGAAGAGGATCGGGTATGAGCCTGATTCATGCTCGCTTACGCACCGACTGGGGAAAGCGCTCGAGAGCGCGATCGAGGGGGTATGCACGCTGGTCGATCACAGCGATCTATTCACGCGCGAGCTACGGATCATCAAGTCTGAGGCTGAGATGCGGAAAGTGCGCAAGGCGGCGTATCTAGCTGACTTTGCGCTCGTGCGCACGCTGCAGCTCGCGAAGCCGGGCGCCTACGAGGGCGACCTGTGGCGTGAGATCACGGGGACGGTGTACGAGGGCGGCGGGGATGATCCGGCCAACGAGAATATCCTCGTCTCCGGGAATAAGGCGGTACTGACGCGGTATTCTGCGGGTAAGGATCGGATCGAGAGACAGTTGACGGCCGAGCATGCGGCCGTGTATAAGCATTATCATGCGTGCTTGATGCGGACGATCCCCATCGGAGGTGTGACGAAACTTGCGCGGAGGATGCATGAGGTGAATGTGCTGCAGATGCAGGCGGCCATGGAGGCGCTGAAGCCGGGGAAACCGATTGGGGATGTCTTCGAGGCGTATGCGCGTGTTGCGGATGAGAATGGATTCCGCGATCAGCGGTTCAACTCGTGTGGGTACTCGCTTGGGGCGACGTTTGCGCCGACGTGGATGGACTTCCCGATGTTTGTGCGCGGGCAGGACGTGGTTGCGCAGAAGGGGATGGTTTTCTTCATTCATATTATTCTCATGGACAAGGCGACTGATACGGCGAGTTCGATCGGGCAGACGGTCGAGGTGACCGATGATGGGTGTGTGAGTCTGTCGAAGCTGCCGTTTTGTTTGACGAGGAAGCAGACGCTCGCGGCTTGGAAGAAGATCCGTAAGGAAGAGTACGGGTTCACGAGCGAGGAGGAGGATGAGGGGGAGAATATCCGCGACATTGAGCTGTCGGACGGCGACGAGAATGCCGACGACTACGAGGTCGAGTATGATTTCAGCGAGTACCAGTCTGCAGCAGCACTGGGAGATCCCACGCAGGCGGCGTAGCTTAGCCTACCTTCGTATCATTAAAGTCTTATTCCAAACAATTGGCCATTCGCTTTGTAAGAAACGTAGCGGCTGTACTCGGTCGGAGGATCCTCTGTAATAGTATCGTGGACAACCACCGTCCCTGCACACCACGAACCGTCCATCTCGCGTGCGAAAAAGACCGATAGCTCGATCTGCGCCTTCTCTGCCAGCCTCAAAAGCTCCTCTACCTGCGCGGAAATACACTGTCCAGTCTTCGGTTCAACCAGATCGTCACCTTTGAACGGCTGCCCATGGCCGACATCGAGAACCAAATGGATGAGAGATACATGTCTTTTAGGATGTTCCAGGTATCCAGCAACCGCATCGATGATGTCCTGCATGTAATTATCGCCAGATTGTCGCTGCTGATGGTGAGACCCTAGGGGCAGTCTCCACGTCGCCCGTTCGTCCCGCAAAGTCAGGGACTGCAAGTCCGGCGGGAGCGTATTAGCGAGGCTTCTGTCAATCCACGGCCTCTTCCCGAGCAGGAGCTCAATTGGAATATTAATCTTCTTGAGCGCGCGAAACCCTGCCAGGGACGGCATGGGAAGCCGCCCCAATAGCGCCAAATCCGCGCCGAAACAATCGCAGTTCTTCTCATGCCAGCGGACATTGATCGTCAGGCTCTCAAGCGTTGCCGATACGCGGCTGAGTGCATGATGCAGTCTGCTGTAATTGATCTTCTCTGCTCCCTCAGCCTCTCGCTCATCGCGCAGGAAGCCAACGTGGAGCTTGCGCAGTGCCGGGGTACGTGAAAGTAACTCGTCCACGTCGTCGCCGGTTATGTAGCTTCGGTATAGTTGCAGTCCTTTAAGTGTCTTTGAGACGTTCTCTGGGTCCGTGTCCCACGATTTGACCATCGGATCCGTGAGAGTCAGTTCTAGTTCTGAGAGCGAAGGGAGGCTGAATAACGGGACGACCAGCTCGTTCGGGATACGCAGTCCTGCCATCTCGTAGCCTTCGCGGTTCTCACCGAATACGACGCGGCGCAGATTCTTCAAGTGTCCGGATTTTGCGAGGTGAGTGAACATTTCGCCCACGAATGCTGCATGATGCACAAGCGGCGGGTTCAAGGTCAGGGACTCGAGAGAGGATAGCTGCGAGAGGAAGATACCGATCCAGGCATCCAGATCCCCGGACTTCAAGGCATTCGCCCACCCCGACTGATTACAAACGTCCAGCACCTGCAGAGCGGATATCGCCTGCGCGTAGATCTCCGGCTCCGCATCCCCTGACCCGGCGTAGCTCTCGAGATACTCCTCTTCGTGATCAAAGTCGTAGTCATATTCCAGATACAGGTCGACGCTTCGAACGTGTGCGGCCAGTTTGGGATTGTTTATGAGGCTCCGGACCAGGAGTTGCAGCGTCTTGCATGACCATTTGGACCGTCGCGCCGAGAGGCAGTCCCAGTGGATCTCGCGGTACAGGTATGGGGTTGCTATCGATTGGAGACCTTTTGAGACATGGCAGAGCGTGCGATAGGTCTTGAAGTTGCACTCTTCTAAGATTAGGTGGTGGATTTCCGCTGGTAGATTGGAGAAGCGAGCCATCGTGCAGTGTTGATTTCAGGAGCTGAATGAAGTTGTTGTTGGTGGGTTTGCCCCGCGGATCGCCAGTTGAAGACGAAGATCTCGTATCGCAGGCGCAAAAGAAAGCAGCCGGACTAATAAAGACCCATGTACAGTACATACAATGGAATTCGATCTTTGTAAAGTGGAGTGTAGATTGGAAAGTACATCTTTGATGCTTTTGTCTATGTAAATCAAAGTCTGCCAAAATTGCTCTGCGCTTCAATTAGGGACTTTCTTTCCCGTACGTATGTATATCTTGCCTGCCTCTTTTACTCATATATCTAATATACCCGTAATAGCAATATGAGACTCTGAAAATGCAGAGGCATACAGTAATTGTTGCAATACTTTTTGTTTGTTAAGACGGCCATGTAGGAGCTAAGAGCCGAAGAACAAAATCAGCCTCTTGATCCCGCTGGGTATGAGCGTATACACCCAACTCCCAGCTACTCTCCTTCTTCTCAAACAGTACGCGGAAATCGACGCGGCTGGCACGAGCAATCTTGCGAATGTGTTCGGCCTCGGGTGGATAACACTCCTCGTCGTCATCCACGCCATCGCTGTTTTGAATCTTGAAACGCTCCCCAGTGTAGCCAACCGTTGGCCGAATCACGACATCCCGCAGAACGGGCACATGTTCCTGACGGCTTAGCAAATTCACTTCCAGGGTATTGATGATGTCGTCTAGATAGTAGCCCACTTGATGAGGAAGCTTCGCCCGCTTCCACGTCACTTGATTGTCGGTCAAGGTCAGCGTTTGCAGGCTTCGAGGAAGCAGCCCAACCAGTACATCGCTGCTGCTGGTGCTGCTGCTGTACGGTTAAAAAAAAGGCCCTTACATAACCTACCCTAACCCATCTATAATTACCCTAATCATGCTAACCTGACCCTAACTTCTAAGTGTGGTAGAAAATGCCCTGTTTAAATAGTTAATTATCTGGTCAATTCCCCTGCCGACGGAGACTTCTTCCTTTCGACGTCCGTCCGTGGTGTGTAGCCATCTCAGGTTAAGACGAGTCAAAGTCAAAGAAGGCTCAAAATGAGTGGAAGAGAAAAAGAAAAAACTAACTTTACATGTACCTATGCTGAGGTACTTTTGAATTGAATACTAGCAAACAAAATGCTTTGATCCTATTCGCGAGACCTGTTCCCAAATATTGGACAACTAACAAATCGCTCTCGTCCAAGAAATGTGAAACAGATACATGCAAGACCCTTGTCTATTGGAGAGTTAACTATAATCTTCGTCTGCTTTTCCAAAAGGAATAAGACTGCCATAGTAAACCAGCTTTAAACACGCACAGTTCCGTCCCCACTCCACGCAGTATGCATTCACATTTAAACATTCAACATCCTATGGGCAGCGCCCGAGGGGTGAAAGTTCGTTAACCAGAACCCATTTTCAAGATCCTTCTTTTGCCTGATCTTGCCCGTCAAATCGTACTGTCCTCGTTCGAACGTACCCCCCTTCCACCCCAAAGTCAAAGGCCACAGTGAGCCGGACCCTGCTCGCTGCAGCGAGTCGTCGCATTTGCACAGCCTCGGGAGGATAGTCTTCTCCAACTATACCCATCTCATGAACAAACGCGCACGAGCCACAGTACCGTACCCCGTCGTGCAGATCGATGTCTACCTCCCTCAAGGCTGGCGCATGGTTCTGGCGATTACGTAGATAGTCAGCCAGCACGGTAACGATATCCTGCAGTGAGTGGTCCGAATTCAAGTGAATCGTTCCGTGCCATGTCACCATTTCATCTTTGAGATAGAGGCATTCGAGACTGGGAGGGAGGATCCCGGCCAGGAGGTTGGGCCGATACGGCGCGGGGCCGACGAGGACTTCGAAAGGAAGTTGGATGTACTTTAGAGCCCCCAAGGATTGCAGGCTGCCCAGCGGTGTTGGGCCCAGGTGAGAAACACGCACTCGAGAAAGGTTCGTTCTGTACCCCGCCAGTGTCGAGATCCATTTGATCTCGATGATCAGGGCAGATAGCGTCGCCGAGACGCCGTTCAAGGCCGAACCCATCTTGGGGAAGTCGACGCGGTCGGTTTCCCAGAAGCTGGTGTAATCGCGCAGGAAAGAGCAGGTGAAATATCTGAGATTTGGTGTGGATCTAAGCAAAGCGTTCACATCACTAGCCACAATATGCGATTCCCAAAGAGCGAGATTTGTCAGAGATTGCGATTTCTTTTTGACCCACCATCGTTTGGCCTTTGGTGTGTTCAACCATAGGCTCAATTGCTGCAGCGAAGGCAGGTAGAACAACGGGATGACCGCCTCCTTTGCGACGTCGAACCCTACCATATCACAAGCACGGGCGTTCTGGCCCAGCATGACCCGGCGCAACTGCGTGAAATACCCGGAGCCGGGCTGGATGAGATGCGAAAAGACCCGGCCCAGAAAGGGGGACTTGTGGACGAACGCAGGTGCTAATTCCAGCTCCTTCAGGCAGCGCAATTGCGAGATCAGCAGCGCAATCCACGCATCAATACTACCAAACCGCAACCGGTCAAACCACACCCTGTGATCCGGAAGCCCCATTTGCGAGACCAGGCTCAATGCTTGGCTGACTATCTTTGCATCTACGGGCTTCCTGTTCCATCGTTGGAGGTAGCGAGGCTCGTTGGCAAGATCGCCCCTGTATTCGGGGGCCAAGTGAACGTCGTGAACGAGCGGGGCGAGCGCTGGGTTTTCGATCAGGCTGCGGAGCAGGAGTTGGACGGTTTTGCAGGACCAGTTGACGATGTGTCCTTTTTGGCCGTACCATCGGCCTTTCTCTCCCCAGTAGAGTTCGCGGTAGAGGAAGGGAGTTGCGGTTGATCGGTGCGCTCTAGAGACGAGAGTGAGAGTGCGGCAGGTTTGGAAGTCGCATACTCCGACGATCAGCAATATGACCTCGCGAGGAAGAGTATGGCAGACGGCCATTTTAACAACTGGGTGGTTGGAGAAGGCGCGGCTGCTGGATTGTGCCTGCCGTTCTTGGAGGATTTTAGGGCCAGGCGCGACAGCACATTTGAGATAGGAAGGCCAGAATAGCAAAGCTTTAGGGTCACGAGTCGAGGAAGCTGAACAGCCGGTGAAAATATGTAGGAATCCATCCCTGCAATCTAGCAAACACCTCCATCTCAGAGTACTCTTACGTAGCAAACAATGTACGTTTATTCGTCTCCATATATCACCTATCGATTCACATATCACAGCTGGGGGGTTATAATCCGTGGCTCTAGTAAGATTATGGAACAACCTGCTCATACGCTCACTTGCCACACATAGCCATCAGGTCACCCTGATGGAGGTATATCGCACAAAGAGGGGCTTGATGGAGCTACACAGAGGTCAATGAACAACCCCGGCAGGAGGTCACACGAACAAGCAGCTATCCTGTCAACGCGCCTCGTAGTTCGGTCAGATTAAAAACAGGGCTAACTAGCTATACTCGTTCATCTTCGAGGTGCTCCCATACCCTCCCTTCTTGACGTTGGACACGTATCCCTCGGGCAGCGTCTTGGTCACTCGTACAGCCTCCGCAATCGCCGCTTTCAGATTGTCAAGTGCCTCCTCGCTAATCTGATGATGCATCGCAATCCTCTCGTCCATCAATTTGACCCCAAACCTGTCACACTGCTCCAGCAACACCCCAATATCAATCCCGGATCGATCCGCATCGATAAAGAAGAAATTCGTATGCACCGGAATCTGCGGTACAACCCCAATTCCTTCCAGCTCAGCCGCTAGCCGTTTCATCCTTGCATGCGTTTCCGCCATAGTGGGCCAGATCTCCCTCACGCCAACCAGCGCCGCAGCAGTTAAAACACCCGCCTGCCGGATGCCGCCACCGACCTGCTTACGCAGCCAGCGCGCCTTCTTAACCCCCTCAGCAGTCGTCGCAAGCACACCTCCAATCGGTGCCCCCAGACCTTTGGAAACACACATCGACACGCTATCGAAACACCGACAATACTCCGCAAGCGGGATTCCCGTTGCGGCACTCGCGTTCCACAGCCTCGCCCCGTCACAGTGGACAGCGATCCCATGCTGCTTCGCAAACTTGGCTATCTTCTCAATCTCCTCGAGCGGTGTAACCACTCCCCCGATCGTAACCTCGAGACTGATCACCCGCGTCGGCGCAACGTGGATATCCTCCCCGAGGACAACCCACCGCTCCACATCCTCACTCGTCAGATACAGGCCGTTTCTCGGATGCACGGGCGTAACCATCGCCTGCGAGAGGACGGCGAGTCCGCTCCCTTCCTCCGCGTAGACGTGCGCGCGGTAATCGCAGAGGATGGAGTGAGGTGGGCAGCCTGCGAGGTGGATGCGGATGCCGAGCTGGTTGCCCATTGTTCCCGAGAGCATGAAGAGGGAGGCTTCTTTGCCGGTTAGCCGGGCAATCTCGGATTGGAATTCGTTCGTCGTGCTGTCTTCGGTGTACACGTCGTCGCCGAAGCTGGCGCTTGTCATGGCCGCCAGCATGGAGGGTGTGGGGGTTGTGAATGTGTCGCTGCGGAAGTCATTATGGGCCGGGGAGAGCGTCATCTTGTTAGGTGATTCTTCTTCTTCTTCTATCTACCTCTCTCAATTTGTGAGTTATTATGAGAGGGGATGCTTTGGTGGCCGCAGGAGTGAAAAAAAAAGCTGATAGATGTCCCCTCGGGCCTCATTTCCGCTCAAAACTGTAGCGATGATGTCGCCTCTCCGTCTCCAACTCGGAATCAGCGTATCCGCTAAGCAGTAATTACGCCTGTAAAACAAATACACCGCCGCTCGGCGCAACAAGCATTCCCCACGGCGCGGCGCGGCGCGGCGGCGCGAAGGAGGATTGGCAGCTCCCCCGCATTCAGCGCCGATAAGCAGGTGGGGAGCCTCGTATCCGGTCTACCAGTCAGGTTGTACAAGTAATTGGAGATAGCTCACCTGGATGCCTACTCCAAGCGAGATGGAAGCGATATCAGGGGCGAGTACGTAATGAGGTGATATGTCCCGTGGGTTGGAGGTCAGTTGATATCGGAATAGATCCAGCGAGTTGCATTTGTCGGTCAATACGAGATGGTGAAGGAGAATCTGTGTGAAGGTTAAGACCCAGATACATCGATACGGCTAGAAATCGAAGGAGCAAGCCTTGTTTTTCTATACTCTGAGAAAGATGGCAGTCTCTGTATCCAAGCTTCTGCTCAGCAGCCTCGTCGCTCTCGCCGCAGCCCTCTTCGCATCTCTCAACACCCCCCTCCACCAATTCCTCCTCACAAACTCCAATCCAGGAAAATACACCCCCAACAATCCCACGATATGCTCTCAACCGTCACCCCTCGCGCCATCCCACCATGAAATCGAACAAGCAATCCTCAACCAAACCTCCTTCCCATCCTACCACACCTCAATAATCCACAAACTAACCGGCCTAATCCAAATCCCCTCGGAGAGCTACGACGACCTGGGCGCCATTGGCTCAGACCACCGCTGGGACGTCTTCTACCGGGTCGAAGAGTACATCAAAGCGACGTACCCAGCTGTCTTCGACACCGTCACGCTCGAGCACGCGAACACGCACGGTCTGGTTCTCACATGGGAGGGGAGTGTATCTAGTGCGGTCGCGAAACCCCTCCTCATGCTCGCGCACCAGGACGTGGTCCCCGTGCTACCAGAGACAGTCGCCGACTGGACATACCCGCCGTACGAAGGTGTCTTCGACGGGGAAGTAATCTGGGGCCGGGGCGCGACAGATGATAAGGGATATATGATCTCGCTCCTCGAAAGCCTCGACCTCCTCATCGCGTCCGGGTTTACACCGAAACGCACGGTGATCGTCGCCTTCGGCTGCGACGAGGAAATCAGCGGCGAGAACTGCGGGCGGCCGATTTCGGACCTTCTGCACAAGAGATATGGCGATGATGGGATCTACCTCATCATCGACGAAGGGTCCGCCGGGATCCAGTCCGAGTTCGGGCAGAGCTTTGCGATGGTCAGTGTTGCGGAGAAAGGGTATCTCGATGTACGGATTGATGTTTCCTCGACGGGCGGGCATGCGTCCAATCCGCCGGATCATAATGCCATCGGGGTCCTGGCGGAGATTGTAGCTGAGATCGAGGATCATCCATTCGAGGGACGAGTCACCATGGAGAATCCGATGTTCGGGTTCCTTGAATGCGCGGCGGTTCATGCGCCGGAGGCGAACTTCCCACATATACTCCGGGATCAGCTCTCGCGCGTCGCGAGTGGTGATGTGAACTCTGAACGAGCGCTCGCGCAAGAGCTCGATCATCTGCGGTACTACTTCCGGACCAGCCAGTCGGTGGGCAAGATCAGCGGGGGGCTGAAGATCAATGCGATCCCGGAGCTCGCGACGGCGATGGTGAACCTGCGTCTTGCTGTTGAGAGCTCGATCGCCGCTGTGGAGGCGCACTACGAGGGGCTTATCGCACCGATTGCAATGAAGCATAACATGACCTTCGAGGGCTTCAACCCTCCCTCCTCCTCATCTGACCCCCGCAAAATAAGTCTATATAGCATCGACGCCCTCGAGCCAGCCCCGATCTCCCCCACAACAAACACTGACGCCTTCCGCGTGCTCTCAGGAACAATCAAACGGACTCTACGCCCCCTCGAAGGAGACTCCTCCGACGATTCAGAGCTAATCGTAACACCGTACCTAATGCCCGCAAACACAGACACAAAGTTCTTCTGGGCGCTGAGTAGCAACATCTACCGGTTCACGCCGCTGAACCTCGTGCACGACTTGAATCGCGCACATACGGTCGATGAGTTTATCCGCGCCAGTGAGTTTGTGCGCGAGCCGCTGTTTTTCGCGACGCTGGTGCTTAATGCGGATGATGCTGTTTAGTAAGGTTATTGATCCTATCTACCAACAATCAATCTAAGTCCTCACGTCCCTCCGGTAGCTAGTTAGTTAGTTAGGCAAGCCACTTTAATACATAACCCCGTATAAATCACATGTCGGATCCATAGCAAACTCCCTCCCACGCAACCCCATCCAATTCCAAAAATGACAAAAAAAAATGACGAAAAAAAAAAAAAGAAAAAAAAAGACATCTACTCAAACCACCGATTCAACCATCCCCCAACCTTCCCCCTCACCGGCTTCTCATAGAGCGCTTCATACAGATCAATATCATCCTTGGTGCTACCCAGCTTGAGATCCGCCTCGCCGAGTCTCACATAGCGCGTGCGCTTGACAACCTTCCAGAAGACAAACGCGACAACAAAGAACCCGACCATCGTGTAGCTGGTGAAGAACGTCGTCGTGTCCCAGTTGCCCCGGATGAAGACCGTATACCCGAGGATCAGCGTCATGAGAAACGTCCCGCAGAGCGCGTACCACGCCGCATACGGCTGGAAGTAGCCGCGGTAGGGGAGTGTCGAGCGGTCGATTCCCTGCTTGCGCATCGTGTAGAAGAAGTGGAGGTATGTGACGACCGTTCCGAGGTAATTTAGCAGGTAGGAGGCGGTGCAGATTCCGACGAACCAGTTGAGCACTGTGGCGGAGGACTCGCCGATCTGCAGCAGCGAGAGGAGGCAGAAGCACAGTGCGGCGATGACGGCGTAGTAGGGGAGGCCGTATTTGTTGCATTTTGCGAAAAATCGTGGTGCTTTGCCGTCCAGGGCCATCCCGTGCAGAGTGCGTGCTGCAGAGAATATCACGTTGTTTCCGGCGGAGAGCACCGAGGTCATGATCAGGGCGTTGACGAGGTCCGGCACGCCGCGGATGCCGAATTTTACCATTGAGATTACGTAGGGCGAGCTATACCGACCTCATTAGTTGTGAGACTTGGGCTTGATTCGGCGATGGATGGATTGTTATGCGGGTAGAGGGACGTACGCTGCACCAGTTCCGCTCCCTTCCCTCTCGCCAGAGATCACCTCTGCGAGCATCTCGTCGTTGTAGGGGATCACAATCCCGACGCAGAGCGCGCCGCCGATGAAAAAGAACATGAGTCGCCAGACGAACGACGAGAACGCTTTGCCCATGAGGCGGCGCGGGTTCTCGGCTTCGCCAGCCGCCATGGAGATGAATTCGGGGCCGACCATGCTACAGCAGCTGTTAGAAACGAGATATGGTTGGGTTGAGGAAGATGGGATTATTTACGTGAATGAGCCCTGGATCATGCACGAGAGTAGGCCCAGGAAACGGCCTGTATCACCGGGAACGAGGTATTCGACGAACGCGCCCTAATTAATCAGTACTGATATCTCAGCCCCTAGGGATTGCGCGAGGTGTGCTTACAGGATCTCTCCAATACCGAAACCCATACGGATCCTTGTCTGGATTCCCGCCGACCATGGTGATGAAGGTGTACATCATCAGACCGAGCATGAGGAAAATCTTGAAAATGGACATGTAGAATTCCGAGATGCCAAAGTATTTGACCGTGAGGCCGTTTAGCACCCTGAATAGAATGAACTGTTAGTCTGCCTTCTAGGGCCTAGGAAAGAGGTGAGCGTACGCATAAATGACCAGACAAACTGCGACGACGACACCCACGTGGATCTTGTCCGTCCAGTAGGTAAGTAGAACATGGATTGCAGTGATTTCGTATGGGATGTT
Source organism: Aspergillus ustus (assembly GCA_000812125.1). NCBI lineage: Eukaryota > Fungi > Ascomycota > Eurotiomycetes > Eurotiales > Aspergillaceae > Aspergillus > Aspergillus ustus. Next base: position 480,190 of record JOMC01000028.1, read on the forward strand.
AAAGGCTGTGCCCGTTAGGTACGATATTTGGAGATTTAGAAGGTCAGGCCATACCCATCAAGAAGAAATAGTTCCATCCCATTGCAAAACTCAGAGCATCATCGACCCAGAATCCAGACAGACGCACAAAAGGTGATGCGATGGGGAGGTAAGTGACCATTTCAGCTGTTGTCGTCAGATACGCTTGACCAGATAATCATAGACGACGAACCGAAGCACTGATTCACAGCGAGCACGATAGTCCCGTACAGCACAAAGCCCAGGAACAAGCCAGCCGGCCCTCCCTTAGGGAGAGACGCTCCCATTTGCACGTAGAGGGCTAAACCATCAGTAACGCATTCCGAGGTTGAAACTTGGGAAAAGCATACATGTCCCGATAGCACCGCCAACAGCAAACAGCTGAATCTCCTTCCCTCCCAGCTTTCGATGCAGATGCTGCGATCCAGCTGAGATCAGCTCACCAGGCATGGCCGCCTCCGGCCCCTTCTGGTCCGCATCGCCGGGGAGATTATCGTCTGATTTCTTGCGCTGGCTGAGGTTATCCATTCTGTGGACGATATCGAAATTAGGAAAGACAAGAGGGCGAATTCGGTGAGAAAGGTGCAGACAGCTCGTGTTTTAAACAAGCCCGCACGTCAGAATCCTAGGCGCGACTTATCAGCGACAATCATCGCTTGAACATCTTACTACTTTAGGGTTCCAAACTCTTGGTTATCTCGTATTCTGGAGGCGAGCACCAGCAGTGCCTATGACAGGCCCCGAGCCCGCCCTCGGATGTCGATAGCCTGATAAGAGCACGAGCACGAGCTCCACGGGCGTCCCAAGAGGGGATGGCAGCGTTTCATTGTGGCTGTTTTTGTTGCATCCCATTTGTCACACTGAGAAGGGGGCACTGATAGGAGGAGACAGCTCCACCGCGGACAGCGCTCATGGCTGTGGAGACGCTCAGAATGCGGGGTTGATTATGGACAGATTGAAAGAAGATGTGGCTTTTTGGTGGCGAACTCAATTCGGGCATTTTCCGCGGGAAACTACTAGCAAGTATCCGTCTGCTATCTTTGATAATCTTCATATTGGTAGACTACTATGTACAGTTTCTGAACGATTGCGCCTTCTGTGTCTGATAAGTTGCATTTCGTGTCTTCGGAGCAGCCCGATCCGCGCCACCGGCAAAAACTCTTTTTCCTCCACAAACAACTCAACCCCCTCAACCCCTGGACAGCGACTGCCTATAGTTCCACCACATAACAGCCATGGCCCTCGTGACATCCCCAATCAAACAATTAGCCACTTTTACCAGTCAGACTGCTGGCCTGGAAAAGACCCTGCGCCTCATCCAAGCGACCAGCCAAGTCGTCGGCGAGCTCACCCCTGATAAGACTGTCGCGAGACAATGGCTTACAGCACGGGATCAACTGGCTCTTGGTGGGTTAATTTACCTAGATTGGTTATATCGTATTACATTGAGACTGACATAGACTAGGCCGGAGGTACTTTCGTCTCCTTGACTTCTACGGCTGCTTCGAGCGCGTCCACGCCTTGCTCGCGGGGACCTCATCGCAGAGCGTCATTCTCACAACAATCGAGATGGCAGAATACACGTTCCTGGGATTGTATCTACTCCTTGAGAATCTGACTATCGTACGTCCCTTATCCATCTATCTCCCGCCCCCCCCCTTTGTAAAAAACCAACAAACTAACAAAACCCGCAGCTCCACGACATGAACGTCTACCACGTCTCATGGTACAGACCACTATTGACAGAAGCGAACAAATTCTGGTTCTACGCGATCATCCTCTCGATCACGCGCGCGACATGGGCGCTTCTTTTCACTTCAGCCGCCACGCCTAGCAAGACCGAGAAGGGGGCCAACAAGACACCCGTCGCGGCTGGTCCATCGAAATCGACTCTCGTCAAGCGCATCGTCATCGACGCCTGTGATCTCACCCTCCCCGGGTCGTTCGTCGGCTGGGTTCCGGTTACGGGACTGCAGATTGGGATCGCGATGGTTGTGAGTACGTTGCTTGCGGGGCATAATATCTGGGTTGCGCAGCGGCAGGCGCGATAGGAGTGTCTTGCATTTGATTTGGAACAGGAATATAAGTCGCTATGGAAAACGTGTAGACGCAGTCCTTCTGAATATGCATGCATTCAAGGGGTTGACTAGATGAGACTAGACTGGGTTTTTAGACTGCTGGAATACCATTTGCATAAATCCTGCTTGACATGCCTCCCTCTCTCCTTAATATGGCTCGTGAATATGTGTGTAGAATATCAGTGCCACAATCCTTTTAAAGAGGGAGATGGGGTTAGAGATGTCGATTTCGCGGACGTTGGGGCGTAGCCAATGCTGGATTCGTCAATTCCCTAGAGCTGTGGCTCATGACTGAGATGGCTCGTAGCTTGTCGAAGAATTGTCCTACTAAGAACCTCAGCGGCGAAGAGAAGAGAAAATTATGAGGTCCATCTTCAAGGAAATCCCAGAATTCCCACTTGCCATTCAGTCCCTCTCAAACAGACATATTCCGAGCCAAACCCGTAAGAACCCGAGTAAGCAAACAGCACAGGCCCAACCCTCGCTAATCACACAATATACCTGAGCCTCCTATTCACTGTCGAATGGTGCCACCGGCCCGCTCCCAGTCCTAATCTGGGGGGTGAGGGCTGAAAACGTATCAGCTGCGTGACAGGGCGAGGCTAGCGATCTTCGGGCTTTGTAGTAGTACGAGGATGGGTTTAGCTAAACTTAAGTAGTAGTAGTGGTGGTGGTGGTGGTGGTAGGAGGAGCATGCGAGACTACGAAGCCCTAGCCGGGCACCGAAACTGGTTGGGGACTATTCCGTCGGGCCACTCGGGTACGTACGCATACGGCTTTCTGTAGTACGGCACGATCAAAAATAAATAGTTAATTTGCGAAGTTACGGCAGGCGTCCTACTGTCCCAGGGTGGAAGGAACGATGCAATGGTCAAGGCTTCCCTCCGTCGCCCTTGCCTTTTTAAATGACATCAATATACATAATGTAAACTCGGAAGGAGCGATCTACAGGTGTGCCTGCCTTGCTAGAAACAGCACGATTTAGGAAGGCGCGATGGATGCACGAGTCCACAGAAACGGCAAGAGCGATGCAGGGCATTTCAGAACCGCATTAAACCTTCGGAGCACCTTGATTTCTCTAGTAGCGGTACTTGTCGCCGCCAAGGCCCAGATCGTCGAGCCAAAAATAGGCTACATGAGGCTATCCAATGAGATTGATATCCCGCTGTTGGCCGCCGCTTAGCATTCACCGCGCCCAATTATAACCACTCTACAAGATGGCCCTGTTTCACGACATCGCACAGCCTATCGAAACGAGTAATTTCGATGAGAATGGTCTCTAACCCAATTGCCAGGCTATGTAAAACACTCACACTGGGATACCTGCGGTTACACAATGTGCCACATTCATACGCCGTTACGCGCCTCGCACCCCTCTGTCCTTCCCGTTCCTTTTCTTCCTCCTGCCTCTATTCCTTCCTCTCCTCTAATATCACATAGACAACAATGACCTCGATACAAACCCTAACAACCGACTCCTTCAAGGAGGTCACGAACCGGAACCACAGCTTCCAGCCGGGCCTCGAGGCCGTCTACCTCCCGCCACAGGGCGTGACATATGCGGTTAACTCGGTCCCTCGACCGGAGAAACCGGTCGCAGTACCCGAGAAGCGGAGGCTGAATTTCTGGCTGTTTCTCGCAGTGGGCGTACTCGGTCTTGCGGTTATCGGGCTTGCGATTGGGTTGGGGGTTGGATTGAGCAGGGAACATGGTATGTCACCTATACTTTTTTTTCCCTTCTACTCTGGGTCGTTGTATAAAGATATGGTATTTCAGGCTAATGTGTGGAGGTAATTGTGCTGTATAGACTCAGATCCAGCATCATCGCAATCACCGGCGACACAAGACTCAGATACAAACTCCTCCTCCACATCCCTCTCCGTCTCACCAACAACAACCTCGTCAAACTCGGACCCAAACGAAACAAACACAACAACAATAACCCGCACCGCACCCTCAACGGCCACATCAACACCCTCCCCCTCATCCCCCTGCCCCTCCGGCAACAACACCATCACAACCCCCTCGCTAGGCTCGATCCGCTACCGCATCCACTGCGACTCAGACGTCAGCGGGAGCAACAAAATCACCTTATCTTCAGTCGTGGTGGACTCGTTCGACGCGTGTGTCGCGCTGTGCAACACGATGAACTACTTTCAGGACCGCACGGACGTCGCGGCGACGTATAATGTTGCGGGGACGGGGACGCAGACTCCCGGGACTTGTTGGTGTCTGGGTGGCGAGGGGATTGAGGTCTCGGAGAATGTGGGCAATGATCTGGCGTTTCCGATTGATTGATTGATTTAGATATACGGGGGGTAGTAGTTATCTGGCTTGGGCATTGGGGTTGGGCGTTAGATGACTGAAGTGCGGTGTTTTGGGCGTGTGTATGGATTTGGTGTCCTATATTATAGTTCTTGATTTCCATTGGTTTTTTTGTGCTATGTATCTGACGATCTATCTTTATTTGATACCGAGATAGTCTGGAGACAAGTGATGTACATGTACATGTACATAAAAATGCTTTATCTTCCTGGCAAATTCGACTACAACATTCTTCTATTTCGACACAGCCTTGACTACAGACCCATAGCCCAGTCCAGCGAGTGCATCCTTGAATTCATGCGCCTGTCAGAGGTAGAATTACGGCCAGCACGACCTCCGAAAGAGCCACTAGACGCACCTCGAAATGATAACCCAGTAACATCGTTAGTCCGCCCCTGTAATCCTCGCATACCTATGTAGCCATTGGAGGGAGTAGATTTAGGTATACTAGGGAAACTAAATGTAGACAAGGAAGAATGTCACTATGCAAGCGTAAGGATGTGTATATAAATACGCAATGCAAGCAATATACAGCGGGGTGAATTGTTCAAACTGAAGTAGACGATCTATTTGCAATATTGGAGAATGCATACAAAACAATCAACTAAAACAAACATGTAACAATAACAGTTCTTTCAACGTGGCAAGCAACAGGTGTTGAATCTTAGTCCACTTGACACAACGGTCCAAACAAGCTGCCGCCGGGGGTCACCTCTCGCCAGCCCTCGTTGCCGACGCACCGCCAGCACCAAAAGACATCCTCAGGGTCGTACTTCTTCTTGATCGCCAACAGCTGCTCATACCGCTCGCCAAACCAGTCCTGCCTCCAGTCCGGATCATACGGGTCCGCTTCGTTCAAATACGTCCCCGTCCCCGGTGCCAGCTTCTTCATGGCTTTTAACTTGCGTGTCGTGAGCTCCTCCAGGTGGCCTTCTTCTTCTTCTTCTTCTTCCTCCGCGCCTGCATTCGCGGGAGCCATGTCGACCGACTGTAAGAGGAGATAGGCGTCCCTCCAGGACGGATTCACCGAGGTATACGGGACCTCGTTGGCGACTTTGCCGCCGGAAACGAGATTGAAGAGCAAAGTGGTGCTGCTCGTTCCTCCTCCTTCTCCGACTTCGGCAGTGTTAGTCATGTTAGTCGTGGTGGTGGTAAGAACCCTCAGCAACTCCCCCAACTCCCCCTCCCTCCCCGACAACGCGGCCCGGTCGAAAAACCGCGATGCCATGAGTGGCCGGTTATTCCCCGCGGTCGTATGGTGCGTCGCCGCATACCACGCCGCCCACGACGCATGCGTCGACCATTGCGACCTCACCAGGTACTCGGTTCCGTTGCCCGCGAGAAGGTCGGCGAGGATCTCGCGGTGCATGACTTCCTTTGCGTGGGTGATTGCGATTGCGATTGCTGTTGCGTTTGTGTCGCTTGAGGAGGAGGAATCGTCGTCCCCGAGGAACTTGATCAGCGGAGCTCTGTAGGCCCAGAGTCGTCCGGACTTCTGGGATAGGAATGCGGTTCCCGCGAAGCCCTCGTCGACGAGGGCGGGGTATTTCGAGGCGATTCGGGCGGTGGCGTTGAGGACTGCTGAGGAGGCGGTATCATTGTCAGTATTATCATGCAGTCCCGTCACAGTCAGCTCATGGTACAGCGTTGGACGCGTAGGGTACGTCTTGACGGTGGCCGAGAGGACGACGCCGAATGTTCCCCCTCCGCCGCCGCGGAGGGCCGTGAAGAGGTCGGCGTTCTGGCATGCGTTTGCAGTGACGGTTTCCCCGGACGCGAGGACAACCTTGTATTCAAGCACTTGGTCGGTTGCGAGGCCGAACTCGTGGCTGAGGGAGCCGTGGCCGCCGCCCTGGAGGTACCCGCCAATGCATCCGACAGTCTGCGCACGGATTCATGTGTTAGTGCTCCGTAGTTGGTCTTCCATTGCTAGATAGATATATTCGAGAAATGTGTCGACTTACAGGGTCACCTCCTCCAACGACGACGTGGCCGTGTTCGGTGGCGAAATCGTATGCGTCCTGCCACACATATCCGCCGCCGATTGTGATCGCGCTTCCGGTCCAGTTTGACGATGGGCAGGATCCTTCGGAGTGGTTGAACTGCTTGTGGAAATGGAGCCCGTGTTTGACGTGCTTTGTCCATATCGATAGACTGCCATATCCTTGCGACCTGTATTTATAAAGAACATTCCCAATAGTCAGTCAGTCAGTCAGGCTCATTCTGTGTCAAGAGGGGACAAAATTACCGCTGCGATATATCATGCCCAGTATTCTTAATAACCAGCCGTACATTATTCTCCTTCGCAAACCTGATCCCAGCAGCGACGTCGTCCGCACCAGTGGCCCTGATCGTGTAGGCCGGGGAAGTCCCCAGCTCGCACGGCGGCGGATACGCAGCGACCGAAGAAGAAGCATTACTGATGATAGGCGGACACGTATCGACGAGCGGATAGCTGTATCCAATGGGCGACTCTGGGATCCAGTATTCATTTGTCCAGTTGGACGCTACGCGCTGGCATTCTGCGGCGCTGTATCCGGGGCCATCACGGTAGCAGGCCTTGGCCAGGGGCTGGTTGTGGATGAGTTTTCCTGCGACGGTGGAGTTTAGAGAGTTCCATTGAGATGCTGGGGGCCAGCATTCGTCTTTTGGGGTCTGTGTATTTTTTTATTTTATTTTTTTTGAGTACATTTTCCTTTCGCCATGGGTAGTAGGGGGGATAAACATACGCATTTGCATATAGCGAAAACGGACGGAGCACCAGCGAGAAGCAAAAAGCCTTTAATGAGGAGCATGTTGAAGGGTTGATTGATTGATTGAATATTCAGGGCTTGTTCTTGCTGAGTATTATCAAGGGAACCACGGCCCTATTTATACCTTTTCCATACTGCCTGCATCCTCTCAAGAGGGCCCATCGACCTTCGGCTTATACATAGTCCCATCTAGTAAGCGCATACGCTAGATGGTCTTGGCCAAACTCTTACCCCAGAAGGAAGCTCATGGATGCTGCAGGCGTGGCTGTGTTTCTGCCAGTAGCAACTCTCTGCCTGGCCCGATCCCCCACCCCTTCCCTCCGGGGGGCGAGGCTACAGTGCCTACCTACTGTAGTACGTACTGGCTGGCTTTCTTCATACTACGTCAACGGGATTTACATTTTCAGCTGGCTTATTCCCGTCGAGTATCCGCGTATGTATAACTCGCAAATTTACGAGCACTGCCCGTTGCGGAAATCCATCGGGCGATGGATGAATTGATGTCATCGTTCTTCTAGCACTATAGAATTGCCTACGTGATACACCTCGCACCAAGCGGCGCCACCTGAAACTCTCGTACCCTGCGAAGAGATTTGGGGAACATGTATGGGTGGACGCTTTGAAGATCTCAACACTTGAACACAGTCCACGGCCGGACTCAATATTTTATATTTTATAGCCTCTGTGCCTACCACTGTCGCCGTTTTGGTGCAGCCTTCTTCTGGGGCGGGTCATTTGTCGTGTGCTTAGATGTCAGAAGCCAGAGTACCAGTTGTTTGAAACATAAGCTTTGAATACATACAAAATGGCTCGCTACTATTCATAATCCCTAATAATCTCTAAAAAGTCCAAATCACATGCTGCAGCACCCATTGCCGGACATTTCGAGAGAAAAAAAACACACTCATGCTTCCTCGGTGGTGGTGGTGATAGTGGTAGTAGCATCATATCGAGTCTGATGATGATATCTCTCCGACTCTTGTGCCTTGCGCCTTTGCTCCATCTGCACCTTGTGCAGGGCACGAGCCCGGGAAATCAACCTATGCGCAGAGATCACATCCATCAGCAAGCCCAGCGGGTTCAGGTACGCGGCCCAGGCGTGCAGCCCCATCCAGCCACCCCGATAGCGTCGTTGTTGTTGGCCGCTGGATCCACCGGCGATCAAGGTGTTAATATCATCGTCGCCGTCAGATCCACCAAGGGCTTGATACTCGCGAGGCCGCAGAGTAGGCACGCGGCGACGAGCATCAACTCCCCCTGGAAGAAGCAATTCATACGGCTTCGTCCGGTAGGCGTAGAGGAGCAGGAAGCTTAGCGGGACCATCTGCACGCAGATGATCAGCTCGGGGAGGCCCATCATGACGTCGACGTAGGTCAGGGTGTCGTTTGCGTGGAGGACGCCGACGCCCTCGAGGATGAGGAAGAGGATTTTTTCCAGGATGATCAGCCCCACGACTAGCTTGAATGCTAGCAGTTTGGTCAGCGGGTGGTGGTGAGCTTTCATGTGCTCCTTCGTGTTCATGTAGAACTGGAGGATTGCGTTGACGGCTACTGAGGTTGAGAGAGATGTGGCGGCCGTGAGCTAGTGAGAGCAGCCCGGGTTAGTTGGTTTGATGCCAAAGACAATCAAGAGAGGGGTATTATTCTTGCGCACCCAGACATGAGCAAAGTGCGGCGCTGTGCTTCCGAGGCAATATTTGTGTAGCAACTGCGTCACCACCTGCGCAACAGCGGCAATCCACGTTACGATGGGGTATTGGAGGACAGACCACCAGGTCAACTAATACAATACGGGGCGAGTTAGGTCATGCAATAGTCCAATTATTCGGAGGACTTACGCTCAAAAACGCAAGACCGTTCCTCGTCTTCTTCGGTCGCCACTGCCGCTTCGTCTCTAGCGAAGAGAAGAACTCCACCTTCGCCTGGTCCGTAGGAGCCAGAAAGTCGCAGAGCAGCATCAGGAACGCGTAGAGCGCAACGCCTTGGAACACCTCGGTGAACCCTTGCAGGTAGATGTAGGAGTTTGGAAGACAGATCGAGACGAACGACAGGATTTGGTAGGAGGGGACCATGTTGATGATTCGCATTATTCTGCATACACACACACCCTGTTAGTATCTATCTGTTCCTCAAGCATTTTTGATGGTGGAGTCTCACTTGAGTTGTTCGTCGGGGTTACTCAGGTGCGTTGCATGGCGTCCCATGAGACCAAGAGTCAAGAATAATACTATCGCAGTACAGGCACCAGAGACAATAATGTTGAAGTGGTAGAATGAGAGATTTCCCACAAACGGTCGGCCGCCAGCTACGTACAGTAATCGGGTCATTAGCCTGCGTTGCATCAACCTGTGCATGTAGTGGCACCCATCACTCACCGTTTTCAATCCTGTCAGGTAAAGGGCAGCCATAGCTCCCAGCGGCCGCTTCCCGAGGACTCAGCATAGTTAGTCGAGTACTAAAGCGAATATGTAGATGTAGAAAAGACAAAACAAAGTGCTCTACAAAACAAAACAAAACAAAAAAGTCCCTGCCGCAAACCTCCCTCTTATCTATCTCTCCAAGCACAGAATTCACGCCTAATAGTTCCCATGTCAAGGAGGGTGCACTGCAGCTCGTGACGATCCAGAAACCCAACTTCAGCGACAAAGGCTGGGCTTGGCATCTATATTTCCTCTTTCAGTCTTAGCTCATGTGCGTGGCATTGCTTAGCCCCAGCAGAATCGCCATTCATCAAATTGCCTCCGATCCACTGATCGCCACGGACAACTCCGTACAATGTTGTAGATATCCACTATCTAACACACAAGCCTTGACCGGCATTTCCCCGTAAGAGCTGAAACTCTCAGCCTCGGAAAGAACTGCGTGCGGAATGCAGAGACAGACACTAAGTGCCGGGGCTGAAGCTGAGGCTGAGACTAAGACTGGGGCCCGAAAAGGGCAGTTTCGAAGCCAAGACATTGTTTTCAGGCGCAGAGCACATAGATAATAAATACGCACTATGTACGACAACGCCGGCTCTAGCAATAATATGAATGGGCAATACTCCGTATATACCTGAGATCGTCGGCTCTTTCGCTGCGCCACGCGTCTTTCCAGTACGGAAAACAAGCCTTCCCTTATGTACTGTTGTGGCATTATGTACATACTGCGCCGCGTGTGATGATGCTACTTATTGCAGACACTTTTTTGGGTCTTGGGCCCTGTTGTACAGAAATAGTTTTTATGCTAGTTTATTTTTTTCCCGCTCTCGAAACACCATATTATAAAACTTGCTGGACGAGTCGCAGAATGAAAGAAAAAAATCAATCCCAATTGTTCATCCATAGAGCTTTGGGCTATCCTACCTTTTACTGGACTTCAGTCCTTTATCCACAATAACGAACGCTACGCCATGCTCAGAGCCAGGAGAGAAGCCTGGCAAGGCGCTGCTTCTTCTGAACACTCAGTTCAATGGGCCCCCTCGATGCACTCAACAAGCGCCGCGGCGGCCGATCCCGATACCGTGATCGGAGTCAAGGCTACAGTTCTCCTCCAGGACGGTACGAATATTGGCAGGAGAGGCAGGAGGAGAAGAAGGCGAAGGAGAGACCAAGTTGAAGATCTTGTGGATTGATGATTGCGACATATGTATGAGCAAAGCGCTGGAAGTGATGACGAGTGGGACTCGGAGTAAGCATTGAAATGTAGATGGCAGCCAGAAAGTATATCTTTCCTGTGCCGCTTTGTGCTTCTCTGGCAATTGTCGAGATGAAACAGTCTAGAAGATGAATCGAGTTCGTGGCTAAGACAGTTCGGGACTCATGCATGCAATAATATGTACCAGGAGAAACAAGCTTCGCCTTGTTCCTGCGTCAACTTTGCTTTATTTTTCGAATACAGTTCGAGTACGAGTATATAAGAAACATGACAATTCATTTGGTAACTCGTAATTGCTTCCATATATTATCCAATCCAATCCAACATCCTAAACACTCTCGTAGAGAATCTACAACTTCGACCCCAGATCCAATCTAAATCAACCGAGCTCGACATTAGCAAACATACATACTCCAACCCCCCAATCTAACTTTTTTTCTTTAGAAAAAAGAAACTGAGAGAGATAGACTCACTTGATATGCACACTTTTCGGCTCCGTATACTCGAGCAGGGCGTACTTGCCCAGCTCGCGGCCCTGCCCGCTCGTCTTGATCCCGCCAAACGCCGTGTTGACGTCCGGGAGGAAGGGCGAGTTGACCGCGACGCCGCCGCACTCGAGCTGGTTCGAGACGCGCAGGGCGCGGTCGAGGTTAGAGGTGTATATCGATGCTGTAGAGAGGGATATATCAGTCAGGACCCGTCCTGCTTCGAGCTTATGCAAAAGGAAATCTGGGACAAGGGAAGGGAAGGGGAGAGAAGAATCGGACGTGAGAAAGAGAAAAGCGAACGCACCAGCAAGTCCATACTCCGTCCCATTCGCCAACGCAATCGCCTCCTCCTCCGTCTCGAACGTCTGAATGCACATTACGGGTCCGAATATCTCCTCGCGGACGACAGGGGAGTCTGGCTGCGGGTTCAGGAAGATGGTAGGCTTGATGAAGAAGCCCGTGGTTCCCTTCTGCCCGCCACCCGTGATGAGGGTTGCAGTCTTCTTGCCAATCTCGATGTATGACATGATCTTGTCGAACTGGAGCTTGTCGACGATGGGGCCGAACGAGGTCGCGGGGTCGAGCGGGTCGGAGCCCAGCGAGGCCTCTGTTGCGGCGAAGGCGGTTTTTAGTGCTTCGGTGAATTTCTCGGCGATGCTCTTCTGCACGAGGACGCGGCTTGTTGCTATTTATCATTGTAAGTATCTGGGACAGGCAGAGAAGTCTGGTGTATCCAAAAGATGAGGCCAACATACCAACACACACCTGGCCCGAGTTAAACAAGAAGCCGCAGACACTGTGAGTCACATTAATACCAAAGGCAACCAAGCAGGGATACGGACGGATGGATGAATAGACTCACCCCCCAACAGCCCTCTCAAAATCGACATCCTCAAAGACAATCGCCGGACTCTTTCCCCCAAGCTCAAGAGTCACCTTCTTCAAATTACTCCTCGTAGCCGCATCCTGCACAGCCCTGCCACCACCAATCGAGCCCGTAAAACTAATCTTGCGAATAGCAAGATGCCCCGCAAGCGCCGCGCCCGTCTCCGCCGCGCCATTGAGAATCTGCACCGTGCCCGGGGGGAACCCAGCCTGGGCATAGAGCTCGCCGAGGGCGAGGGCACCAAAGGGCGATTTCTCCGAGGGCTTGTAGATGAAGCAGTTTCCGGCGGCGAGGGCGGGCGCCACTTTCCAGCCTAGGTACATGAAGGTTGCGTTCCAGGAGCCGATGCCCGCGCATACGCCCAGCGGTTCGTGGCGGACGATCTTGTAGTACCCGTTGTTGCTCTCCGGGTAGGATTCGCCGGATGGTTTGTCGGCCCAGCCGGCGTAGTCTAGCTATCTTTTAGTATTCTTTTTTTTCCCTTCATATAACTCATAGGGGTGTGCATACATCGATAAACCTCAACCATATGTGCGAGCTCGAACCCCTTTGTCGGGGAGACAGGCTTCCCCGTGGGGAGGGACTCGAGGGCCGCGAGACGGTCAGCGTTCTGCTCGACCAGGTCGGCGAAGCGGAGCATGCATTTTGCGCGCTCGGCCGGGGTTGTGCTCCCCCAGGTGGTCTTGAAGGCGGTTGTGGCGGCTTCGACGGCCGTGTCGACGTCTTCCTTGGAGGCGACGTGGGCGGCGTGGGGGATGGGCGAGCCGTTGTAAGGGTTTATGACGGAGAGGCGGTCCGGGGAGGTGCTGTCGACATACTGGATGTATTCGGTTGTTTGTTAGCTTGATGTCGGTACATTATGTATGTATGTATGTATGTGAGAGGAGTACCTGGTTGTTGATGAAGAGTTGGGTGGGGACGGAGGACAGAAGCTCAGACGACATGATGACAGCTTGGATCTATTTCTTTTTTAATTCGATGATTCTTTTACGAAGAACGAAGAATGTCAACAACACCTCCAGCTAGGGTCGCAGAGGGGCATCGCTTTATCTGCAGGTGTCGGTGGAATGATTCCGCAGCTGTTCCGCCCGTGTTCCGAGGTTATCTCTTCAGCCCAACTGCTGCAGTTGGTCCGCCCGTCTAGTCTGTTTCAGCTTTAATCTCGAGCATCCATCGACTGAGGGGTAATCAGCTATCCTCCGTGCTACGGGCCAAGATTTTGCAAGCTCCAGAACGTTCCCATTCCAGCTGGCGATTGGCGCGGAGGGTGGGCTCAGGCGTCCTGTTCTCTCTCAACGACAATTAATCGCGTGGATCAGCTGAAACATCGTTCCATCCATTGCATTGTGCCGGCCGCTAGTCTTGCGCGCCACAGCATACGACGCTGTGGTCCGTGAGTCGTTATCGGTTTAGCTTTGGGTCCTGAATCAGCCCTGGACGCCTTGCCCAGCGGCCTTGCATCCTCGAAGTCGATACAAGGCAGTCTTTGCGTCTTGGGCAGACTTGCCCTTCCAATACTAGTGTTGGGAAATACGGCTAATATGCTTGTTTCTAGTTGTGCCTTGATCTGGACGAATTTGGTTTCCCTAAGTTATGTGAGATGTGAGATGTATGTATATGCCATGTAATAGGCACGATCTCTCCTCCGCGTGAATATATGGCAAATCTATTATACAGCTTCCGGCTCTATATCGCTTCCGCCTTCGAAGCCCTCGTCCATTGCGTCGGGGTTGAGGTTGGCCACGTCGGGCGCGACGCCGTCTTTGTGTTTCTGGTCGTGAGAGATCGATTCCCAGCCCAGGGGCTTGGTGTCGTCTTTGACGTATTCGGACATGGGGAACTATTTTCATCAGTTGTCTGGCCACGAAAACAAGCCGAGAGGAGGCATACGTAGTGATCGTTCTTTTTCATCGTGACTACCCACGGGACGTTGTCGAATGTCACCGCGCGCAGTCGGAAGTATGTGTTGTCTGGGATCTTCTTCACTTCCTCGACGAATCTGTTAAGGTCGGGCGTCGGGACGCCGTTGACTGCTGTGATGAAGTTGGTCGGCGATAGACCGTACTGGTATGCTGGAGACCCGCGACTCTGCGATTGTTAGCATGCCATGTAACGAGAAGAAGCGAGGAGATGCGTACCCTTGCGCTAACATAGATCTCGCTATGTAGCTTCGAGATCTGCTGGCGTACCGCGTGATGCGGCTTCTGCAACACAGCACCGCAGAATACAACCGCCCGGTCGGTCTCCAGATCCTCCGTCGACACAGTCGGCACCTTGATCGTCATTTCCTCACCGTTTCGAACAATGAGCGCCTCGAGAACCTCCTTCTCATACATGATATCCAACTCGGACACGCGCGTAATCAGCTGGCCGTCCAAAGTCAAAATGATATCGCCCTCCTGGAAGCTGTCGGCCGTCGAGTCAAACTCTGGCGGCGGGCAATCGACCTTGCGCACCATGAACAACTGATGCCGGGCCGGGTTGGCTCTAGCCACCTTCTCGATCCACTCCTCCGTCACTCCCATGATGCGGGCCTGGCTCATCTGCACCACGTAGCTCTCCATGTTAAGAATCCGCAGCTTCGGCAGGACTCCTTCTTGGATTTTGCTGACGACTGGCAGCAGCGAAGGCGTCGCAAATCCGAGGTGGTATTCGACATCTTTGTGCGAGTTTGGCGTGCGTTCGCCGAGGTAGTTCAGCCACAGCGCTTGAACAACGCCGTTCTCACCAACAAGGACACCATTCGAGCACTGCCCGCTCAGGCCGGTATCCACCGTAACAGCATCCAAGTTGATCGCCCGGTATCGCGGGGCAGAAGCGTTAGCCGGAATGGAAACCGTCGTAATATCCGTGACCGCAGTCTTGGCCACCACGATGCGGAAGTTCTGGTTGAAACCGACAAAGATGGTGTCCTGCCCCTGCTTGATGTAGTCTGTGCTAAGCTTGGCGCTCTGGACCGGAGCTTGAACCAAAGATGGATCATACTGAATAATCGAGTAATTTTGTAGCGGGTGGAGGAAAATAACCTTGGCGGCGACGATAATCGAATCGGCCACGGTCACGTTGATGTCACAGAGGTTGTAGGGCACAATCGCACGGGATACGACAACCAGCCCCTTTTCAGCATCAATCACAAGTCCGAATCCAGTCTTCTTGGCCTGGGGAAATCCGTCCAGCTTCAGAGGCATCGTGCAAGACACGCGTACGAAGCTGCGAACAATCTCTGCGGCAGCCGGCTGGCTTACACCGTCCAGCTGGATAAAGTCGGCCTTTCTCGGAACAGGGGCGACTGCCGGGACAGGGTCTGCCAGGTCGGAGAAATCCCAGAGACCGGTATTGTCATTACGGAGCGCTAGCCGCATCTTCGGATGCCAGTGTCGATCGATATACACAATGCTAGTGCCCCGGGTGTGAAGATCGCGAATGTGTCGATATGAAATGACCACTCGAGACCGATCGGGAATAGTCTTCATCACCTCAACAAATTCGTCCAGGTTCCTAGTTTTGCGTTTATCAACCGAGTCGATCAGCCATCCAGAAAGTGTGTTTTCAAGCTTGAAGGAGCCAGCCGCCTCGCAAACGTAAACACCCTTTGTCGCGATAGCATACAGGCGAGCTTGTTGATAAGACAGATCATGGAATGTCCCGCCGGCCACAGTGATAAACCGATCGGGCGTGATAGCATGCAGGTCGCCCACCTGGCACTCAACCTCCACATCTTGCCCGCCTCTTTGAACTAGCAACCGGACGGTTTGCCCGACGCTGGTGTCGAGAATGTCGTCCAACCGGATGAACTGGGTCAGAAGCTCTCCATTAACCTGCAGAAGCACATCGCCTTCCAGAATCTTTCCATCCGCGGGTCCTTCCGGCAGGATAATCTCAGCAACCAGCATACTAGTCTCATTAGGAGCGGCCTTGCGCACCGCCGTTTCCCATTGCGGTGTCAACCCTAGACGGCGGCACTCATCGAACGGCTTGAGCATCCACTGTGTCTGAATCGTTCCTCTGGTGACTAGCTCACCCTGTCGAATACATTCCAAAGCCCGCTTCGGTCGGTCGAGAGGTAGGAAGTAGTCTGTTGCAGCTCCATCTGCACGACCACCAGCCTGCAGAGCGATTGCATGACCATCGATGTTAACCACAGGACTGCCGGAACTACCGCCACTAGCTGCAGCCGCGGCCTGAATGTAATTGGTGTTGAAGTCGCTGTACCCCTCACCGTACTCGGGCGCGTTCCGGTCGAGCCGACTGATGACACCGGATAGAATACTCAGCTTCTCTCCTGCATCGTTACCCACAACGCGAATCTCCGAGCCCACACGAGCAGCATCGGGCGTGAGTTTGAGTTCTCGGAGCTTCATATGACGGATAGCTTTAGGATCGAACTTGAGGAAACCGAAATCGTGCACTGGGTCTCGGTATACGGGATAAACGTCGCACTAAGTAGAAGCGTTCTGTCAGACTATTTTCGCTGTTACTCCGCCCATCGGCACTTACCTCTTCGTGGTTATCAAAGATAACGTAACCCCAGAATGGTCCCGGGCAAACGACATGCCGATTGGTAAGGATATACCCCCGCTCAGCATCGACCACGAATCCAGTAGCCTGGCTACTCATCGACAGTTCTGTGTCAAACGAGCAAGTCTGGCAGAAATGGATGGAGACAACACTCTTCACGACTTCCTCGATTGTGGCCTGCCACTCGGGCGAGTCTGCCTGTGTAGGCCCAATCGCCATCAGCGGCCCCAAATCCTCCTCATCCTCCACATTGTAGACTGTTCCGTTGGCGGGAGTTGAGTCTCCGGGCGTCAGCGTTGAGTTTTCGGGCTTGGGGTGTTTGACCGGCCGCTCCGCACCGGCAGTGATCGAGTTGCGCTTCCGTTTAGCACCTGTTTCTCCATTCATGTTCGTCTTAATAGCGTGGGCGATACCACGTCTGGGGGGAAGGATCGAGGATAGTGAATGGGTCAACTGGTTGGGAGTTCGACTGGTAACACAGAAACCGGGAATTCCAGCGGCGACTGATGACGACCGCAACCGCGTCAGAGTCGGGCTGCAACGAGAGTTCTGTAGGCAATTTGCGACTCGAGTGTGAATCGGGGCAAAGTTTATCGCAGGAGATGAGAAAAGCCGATTCAAACCGAAGTGATGAGGAAAGGAGGACCTGGCAGGCAGTGACGCAGTTGAGGCAGAAGGCGCAGCAGCGGCGATAACAGAGGTCAACGAATTAGCAACAATCGGGCACCTTCTGTTGGCTATGGGCCAACAATACATTCACAAAGGGCCAGAATAGGATACAGGAAAGAGAAGGGAAGAGATTAAAACAGAAGCGAGCGGAAAGGAGGGTGATTGAGGACGACAACAAGGCTGACAAAAAAGTCAGGCGAACTGCGAACCTTGAAGGTGGTGGAGGTCAGCGCGATCCAGCCTGGGCGGAGAGCCTCCTCGGCCTCACTGATTGGGCCTCCCCCCTCCTCCTGCTGCGCTCCCCCGTCAGTCTGATGACCGGCAATCAGGGATGTATTTTTAAACAGATTATAGTATTTTTACAGGGATCTTAATGTTGCGAATGGGATCAGCATCCCTACTTCGCGCCCGTAATGATGCTCTCGGAACATATAGTGAATATTGATGTACAGCTCTAAGTACTCTATCAGAGATATATTCCACGCTACTGCTTCACAGATTCACGGTCAAGCTCTGACGTGCCTCCCGGCATTACTGCATACATACATAGGCCCAGAATATCCAAGGTACACCCACGAGGTGGCAGAATACACCCGAGCGCCAACTCTCTGTCCGCAAGTGTGAACAGTTACCGCGAGTCCTGCTCCGGGAGCGACACATCGGAGTGGTGGGGTTGAGGAGCCGTTGGAGCAGAGTGTCCATCAATCCCTCAAGGTGGTGAAAGGCCTTTTGATCTTCCATATGGTTTTAGAAAGAGAGCTTCGAATATTAACAATGGTCGGCGATATTATCCTCCCAACTAGCTCACACAGCATTTTCAGCGATAGGTGATGGGCTGGGCCCTCCGTTCCCTTGCGCAGCGTTCGCAGCACGCGGGAATAGCTCATTTAGTTTGTTGTAAAGCTCTGCGATCGCCGGTAGATTCGGAGGTGGTGTCATGATCGCAGGCGCCGGAGGGACCGCTCCCCCTTTTTTACCCTTGTCGGCAACTGTCGCCAGATACGCCAGGTTGACTTGCAGACGTCGCATACAATTCATATATTCAGGGCTCCGTTGAGCATTTTTGTCCGCGTTCGACTCCGACGTCGGTGAGGGGTTTGAATCTTGTGCAGCTTGAGCAGGTGGGCCGCCCGCCTTGCCCGAGGATTGAAGGTTGATGGCTTCCTGAAGTAACAACGAATTTATTTCGAGTAGGATAGCAACGCGTTCCTTTTCACGCGCAGTTGCCGCCTGGGATTGAGCCGACTGAGGAGGAGCATTATGCGGCGCAGCCTGCTGGGCAGGTATCTGTTGCTGAGACGATACGACGTTTTTTGCGGAACCTGACGCCATGTTTTGCGGAAAGGACTGCGCTTGCGTTGTGGGAATGCTTGTGTTTGAGGTTGTCGGCTGGGGAAAGGCGCCGGTAATGGGTGGCTGGGTCAAGGGAGACGAAAAGTTGCCGTGGGGTCCTACAGGGTCGATTGATCAACACGCCAGTTAGCGGCTTGTCCTTTCTCCAAGGATAACCTTGATAATGAAAGCATGGTAGGGTGGGAATCTGCGGCGCTCTTCCACCGGCTGTTCGAGGTCCAACCCTCAGAATTGGGGGGCGACCGCAGGGGTCATTGGAGACACGAGGAAAAAGAAACAATGACAGGGGAAAAAAGAAACCATCAGAGTCAACGTACCAGGTGATTGCTGGGGAAAGCCTGACGGCATCATAGCTCCACCGGGTTGCATCGGTACAGCAGCGAAAGAGGGCTGAGAGGGCGGGTTTGACTGAGGAAAGGACATTTGGTTCGGATAGTAAGGAAACTGCTGCTGCACATTGCCCTGGGAAGGAACAGGGTAGCCTGGGTTGTGCTGCATTGGATAGCCTGGAGCGTTGGGGTCCATGATCGCTTCTCGTTCAGGAATCAGAAGTCTTGGAGGCGCAATCAGGATAATAATAGTGCTATTAATAATAAAATAACAGGGTCGTTAATTAAGAATCTCCAGCTGTCCTGGGCCGGGCCAAATCCGAGTCGAGGACGTCCCGCAGAGCTCAACCCGTCGAATAGCCCAGTCGCTGACACTCAACTTGGAGAGAAACGACCCTCGAGTGCAAGAAAAAGAAAAGAAAAGAAACGAAATTGAGAGAATAGAATTGCCCTGATTGGTTGTTCGTAAAGAGCGCTGGCAAAGAATGAATCAGGCTGGAAAGAGATGGTCGGGACAAAAGAGATTTGCTAGCCGATCAGCCTTTTGCTCCTCTCGGGGGACAGACTAATGCAATGGACTTGGCTGGGCATTCACCAGTGGGGTGGACAATTGATTAAAGTCGAACCATGATAACAGAGCATGTTCCGAGAATAATGTACAGAGAAAATGAAAGAACTCGGGAATGAACAAGAGGAGAGACAGCAACGAACGAGCGCAACAGCTCAACTTCTTGAAGTCAGGTGCCGTAAGTAATTTTACACCCTCCGATCGCCATCCGCGGGCTGCAATCACGTATTTTTGCCGCAATACGCGTACAGTACAGCCAACAGCTTCCCCAGACCACTACTAGTACCACTGCCAGCTTCTCTCCACTATTTCGGTGAGATCTCTCAGCGAATGCTCGTTTCATCTCTAATGGTACAATACTAGGAAGCTTTGGAACGTTTTTGCCGGTCGACATGCCAGTTTCCAGCACAGGTACTTAAGAAGACTTCCAGGGGAACTGCGTCTCCTGCGCGTGGTTCGTAAAACTTCCGATTCGGACATCGATATCATGTCAAATTGTTCTGCATTTGGAGTAGCTGTCATTTAAACTGCTAACAAAGCTCAACCGAGAAGCTGAATTCGCGCGAACTTGGTGTGAATGGGGAGCAACTGGACAAATTCTATCAACGATGCGACTCGTACTTCCGACATCCACATCAAGGGATCATCCAACGCATATGCCCATCACTCCAGGGTATCCTGGTCATCCTTCTTGAATCCCCAGCTTCCCCAATGCGGAGATGACAGCACGGCAATCCTTCTCGGCGGGCTCCAGTACTTTTGCGCCCCCAGCTTCCAGGTAACCAGTCTGTGTGTGATAGGTGCCTGTGTCAAGAACCCGGTTCCGTGGCAGTGGCGCTAGCATCAATGGCAGACGATTGATCGCGTGGCAATCGATTAGAATGTCAAGTGTATCCAAGTTCACTTCGACTTTGCCTCCTCGGTTGTTGATTGATTCTCTCATCAACAATCGAAACCACACCGTGCAATTGAACGCTCCGGGACGCCTCTTTGGTTACCGTCCGCCTCGAGGAGCGTCGGTACTTCAGTCAGACAGCCTTGAACTCTATCTCTCCAATATTTGCAGTGATCTTTGACTCACGACCGATGTGTGGTCGCTTGACGAGTACCGAGTACCACTAAAGAAACCCGACTGGTCATATCTCTGCGGAGCTATCCCACTTTGATGTATCAAACTTTCAACACTCATGGTGCGACAACCAGATTGTCTCCGACGCGGCTGTCCGGATGATAGGGTAGCCCACTCGAATAAACGAAAGAATCAGAGTTTACAAATGGACGTCGGAAACTCAGAAGGAAATGGATTCCGGTTGTTCTGCTTCACTTCTCGGCAGTAGTTTTACGAAACTGAAGCACATCATATCCACCCAGCTCTCGATTGACCACCGAAAGCTCTGAGCATCTCAACATATACTCGAAATTAACTCTCATGTCCGTGATTCAGGAATCCTTCCTCACGCACTTCATGGGCAGGAGCATCCTCATTCAAGAGTAAACGAAGCACCGACAGAACTGAGTAGAATTTCTCTTCCGGGCGATCGACCACGTATGATGAGTAAGAACAACCTTCTACTTCGGTGTCGGGCAGTTTTTCTTTCACGATTTCTTATTTCTCCCCACTACACATGGCCCTGTGATCTCCCTGGTGCTGGAGCTAGCGCACAGAGAGTCAGACCCACGACACCAGACACCTCATATATAAAAAACTCTATTGCATTCCAAAACAGAATAATGGCAGGAACAGACTCCGCCAAAGGTATCAAACGAGGTTGGTACCAGATCCTATACGCCCCCAATTTGAGACTGGTCATGCTTCTCCTCCGTGCTCCGAAGTACAGTGCGCCTGTCTTCCCATGATCCACGCGGGACACAGTGCCGTCTCTCCGAGTATGCACAACCCAGGGTCCATGGCCTACCAAAGGCAGTGTACGCCACTCCAAAGCCAAGGCGTTCGCCTGTCAGTTTGAGTAGATCCGCCCCGCGGATTGAAACAAGGATGTTGACATGCATTAGTTTGCGACATTAGTGCATTGTCGAATCCTGGTTAGATGTTCCATGCCATCGGGAGGCACGCTATTGATGCGCTCTCCGCTAGAGACTCTAGGTTTAGGATTTGTTTACGGTCTAAAAGCTACCTTGATACTCGATCCTTGAGACGTAAGAGAAGGTGTGAAAGCCTTCCATTCTGCCTTTCGTTTCCAGTCTGCTTGCCTATGACCCACCATCCAGGCACAAGAACTATCTGCAAATCATCTGATAACATCTCGTCAAAATCGCCTCCTGGGAGGCGAAGACAAAGCACAATAGTGGATCCATTCCGAGGAGACCGAACATTTGTTTTGCTTCTTTCATTCCAAAGATTTGCTATTTATGTTTCTTGAACATAGCTGTCTCCTACTTTGGAGTACTGCGCCTCCGCGAATCCCCGGCTTTAACATAAAACCAGTGCTCTCCATCTACTACTCGCGGCGTTACCCCCTCAGAAAAGAGGACTCGCAGCCTACTACAGTCTAGCCCAGCGCATCAATTCTAATGGAACCACAACTGGAAACCTCAGAATGCCCTCACTTTGCACTACTCTACATCGACGATGATGGGAAACTCCGCTTCGAAGCCTCTTCCTCGATTGCAGACGACTGCCACAGGATTCTATCTCCTGAGGTAACCCACTCGTTCCTGCAAGCAGTTGCTCTGTCTGGAGATGATATCAAGCCAATAGGTAATGGTTTATTTCAATTTCAACGCCGCCTGGGGTGTAGCTAACAGCTGCAGATACGTCTGAATCCATAAAAGCGCAGAGTAAAAGCCCGCCTTCTCCGGATTCAACAGGAAGTCCTTGTCATAGCCGCCGATCTTCTTTGTGAGTTTATGGACCTACCCGCGAACCCTCTATATATCAACTAACAACAGCCAGCTCTCAGAACATGGACAACCACATAAAACGAAAAGGGGTATCTCACGAGTACGTGATACCGATGAGCATAACCTGCCACCCAAAGACAGTGCTTCCCATCAGCAACCAACTCCTCCTCCGAAAGTACTACGCAAAGGCCTTTGACAGTCTGCAGCAGACAAATTGCCGTATCTTGGCAAAGGCCTACATCAAGCTTGTCGAGCCGCGCAAGCAGGTCAACTTTCCTTACAATGGCCGCAAACACGTATCTGGAACCCCCCAGCAGTTTGACCCAGAAACAACCAAGCCTGCATGGTGGCCTACGGGAGTCACCCATCGGGAGCCTGACCATCTCCGCAAACCAGCGAGAATTCGCCTCCTCGTACATATCCTGTGTGAGCTCCGCGAGAGTCACGCCATCTGTGTCGAGAGGCTCAAAGAAGCAGACCAGTCTATTCGTCGCCAGATCTCTCCAGAGCGCCTCCAGGTTCTGGATGAAATCTACCGCGTCCGTGGAGAAGAAGAGAACTATCTAGACGGCAAGACTAGTAAGCAGATCCCTGTGTTTTCCTTATCCAAGCAGCTGCTCATTTTTCCCCAGACGACCAAGCAGTCGTATGTGTGTCGCGAGTACATCTCCCGGACGCCCAAACCTCCCTTTATTCTCCATCTGGTTCAAGCCACGGTCTCGACACACTATACGGCGACGAAATGCGCGATCTAGAATCCCACACCTCCGTCTTCCCCTCATCAAACAGCTCTCCAGCAAGTCCAACAGAAGCTGAGGGAAACACACCTCCACCAGTATCCTCTGCCGGACCAGCTCCATGGAACGTGTGCGCTTCGACACTCCCATTATCCCTACCCCCCTCCAACCCTACCATGAAACCACTCGCCCCGGAAACAGCCACAGCTCCTTATACCCTTGACTTTTCTGCGCCGTACGGAAACACTACCGCGCTCGATATGCCGCCCTTTACAATGGGATACTATCCAAACTCCCAAATCCAGCAGAGTGCTGGGCCTCCGCAAGGGGCTCCGCTTCCTCAACATCCGATCCCTATTATGCGGCCGCCCGGAACTGGGCTGGGTGGATATCCCCAGCCTTACTACTTTAACTACTGACATATCATTGCCCCTATTACTTCTTCTTCTTTACTCTGTATATTACATTCCGCCCTCTTTTATCACATGTACACTATACTCTCCACCACCTTCCCTCTCCCGTTTCTCCTCTTTTCATCCATGTCATTTTCTTCTGATCTCAACCATGGAACTACGACATCCCGTCCTAACCCCTGCTATCACTCTCATCCTATTATTTCCTTTGTCCTCGTCATTCCCTATCCTTTCGGATACAAAAAGTACTGGAGTCCGGCGTCTACTTACACACACATACACATATCTAAAGGGGCGTCTTGTGGCGGAGAAACAGGAATTGCGGTTAATTGGGCGATACAAGCTGGGAGGAGATACGAATCGGATATAATTACGCTACTATACTCTCTGTTAATTATTAGTGTCTAATACAATTCGTGACAATAGCTGACCTACCACTGCTCACTACTTTAAGAACGCGCCTGTTGAGGGTTGATGGCCTCTGTTATTCAGTTGTATACGCAACGCAACGCCCTTCCACAACTGAAAAGCCCGTTGTTTTAATGCGCCTCTATAACTCGATGTCACGGCTGATTCCCAGCAGTGCGGAGAACCAGCTCACTCCTTCCAACCTTGAATTCCGAGTCCCGCTCCCCTTGCGCCTTCCTCTTTTTTCGAGTTCATCTGCAACCCTCGCGGGGCAGGTGCGGTCAATGAATCCCGAGGTTGCTCCTTGCGATTTCGAACAGCCATCTATCGCTCCTTCCTAAAAAGGAATGACCCCTGTGGAGGCAGGCACGATTCGAGTCCCGGCTGCTACCGTCGCACCTTCCTAATGTGGACTACATTAAGGCCGTCGAGTGCTCACCTTTCGTGAGGCACGCACAATCCTTCGTTCTAAGAAGCCAATGTCCCACCCGCGCCTTTCTCTAATCTACCTCCGACCTAAAGTAAGCGGAATCAGGGCTCAGAAAGAGCTCAAGACGTCTACTACAGCAGACAGAGAGTAATTTTGATTATGCGAGGGTGAATAATCGACGGCTTAGCAAATCCAAACGTGTGGTTGGTCAACTGGAGCATCCGGGGACCCCCCTTCCCCGCATTTCGACGCGGTCTGACCACCACCCCCGGACCACACACCCGACATGGACTCTCTTATAAAACCCCAGGGGAAACCCCCGCAGAACCTTGGATGGATCTTGAACTCTTGTTTATCGTTCTAACTTGTCTAAATCTAGAATTCTAACTTACAAAACACCCAACATGAACCCACACGAAAAAAAAAATTGAAGAAAACGAAATCTAAAGCTTTGCCTTCTGCGCCCGATCCGGCCGTGGCGGCCCAGTCGGCACATCGCTCTTCTTGGGCGCAGAGTGATACCCTCCCTTGACATTATCCGTGTTGACGACCGCGCCGCTCGCATCCCGCCGGATCCCCAGCTCGACTAGCTTGGCAAACACCTGCGCAAAGTGCTCGAAGAACAGCTCCTTATCCTCCGCATACTTCTCCACCCAGGGCCGGAACGAGGCGTCCTCGCGCAGCGCAATATCCGTCGGCAGCATCATGAGCGGCTCGTCGTTCTCCTCGGCGTCCGGGTCCACATACACAAACTGGCTGACGCCGTTGGCCAGCGTCTTGGGCTTCCACTCGAGGTTCAGCAGGAGGCGGAAGAACTGGTTCGAGAACCGCGTCGGGTTGTTCACCCAGGGGCCCTCGAACCCGCTGCGGTCCGTATGGCACCGGCCGAGGTTATGCCCGCCCGCGAGCGCCACGATCTCCTGGTCGTTGAAGCCCATGCGGTAGAAGATGAAGCGGAGGTGGTCGGATCCCTGCGCGGCGTCGGGGAGCCGGCCCCGTGGTGGGACCTTGGAGTCGTCGACGTAGTCGGTGCGGCCGGGCTTCCAGGGGACGTCCGGTCCGCCCATTTCGGCGATGGCGACGACGCCCGCGAGCGTCCAGAGGTCGCTGTATGTGATCCAGGGGTGTGCTTGTTTGACGGGCTCGAGGAAGGCCCGCCCGTGCTGGAGGCCGGCGTTTGCGGGGTCGCCGCCTTCGGCTTCGTAGCGCATGCCTGCGCCGTTGGAGCCGCCTGTGTCGGTTTCAGCGTCGTATGTGCCGGCGGAGTGCCTGTGGTGGGTGATTTCTTGTCAGAAAGATGCACACGTCTACTGGCTACGGTACGATACTCTGGGGAGAAAGGAAGGGGGAGGTGCAAGACGAACCAGGCGAGTCGGACGAAGACGGGGCCTGCGCTGCCGTCGTCATAGCCGGGCTTCTTGAGCTGGGCGGCGATGTCGCGCCGGACGGCGTCGTAATCTCCTGGCTTGCTCATTGTGGTGGTGTGATGTGGGAAAGAGAGCGACAGTGGTAGGAGGAAAGGAGAGCAGGGCTCGAGAAGGTTAAGAGAGAGAGAGAAGGCGAACACCACATGCACTTGAAGGGATACGGGACGCAGTGGAGCCTCGGCGACCCGACTGTCGAACCCGCATGCGAGAAATTGGCAGCAAATGGCAAAAGCCGAGGTTGATTTCTTATCTACTGACTGAATTTTTGCAGGAGACTCCGAAATAATAGGTCTGCCCGAGTCGAATTCTGTATGACGCAATTTCCGATCCTCCTCCATCGCAGACCAGCAGCAGCAGCAACACCGCAAAAGCAGACCTTGAGCCCGACAGCTCACATACGTACAGCAATCAATAACCGACAAGCACAAGACGGCATTTTAGCCTCGGAAATTTCCCCTTCAGGCATGGCCCAGTCGAGCCCCGGTGACAAAGCCGACCCCGTTTCTTCCCCATCAGGCTCCCGAAACTGATTCGCCACCACCAAATCCACCCGACTCCGACCGCGAACCCTGGTCCAGTCGACAGATACTACTGCCCCTGTCCGAGTCTCGTCCGATGCATTTGCAATCGTAATAATTCTCGCAGGCTCCTCTTCTCCAGCGTTTCAACCCTCCCTTTCCACCGCCGCTGCAGCGTCTCCATCGCCCGCACCATCTCCGCAAACTCCCTGCGTACCCACCGCCGCTCCGCCCGCCATTTGCGCGCCCGCCGCTTGTACCGCTCCAGCTTCCGCTCGAGCTTGCGTTGCTGCCATGCCTGGACTTGCTGCATCGTGCGGATAAACATGTGGAAGGGAGTGGTGTGGTTTTCGTCGAGGTTGCCGCGCTGGATTTCGCGCGAGATTCTGATCATTGTGCTGGTCATTTCGTGGGCAATTGTACCAATGAGCGCGGTCTTTTGCGCGGAGGAGAGGGAGGAGAGGGTGGCCAGGGCGGATGCTGTTGAAGGTTTCATTGTAGATGATTACCGTAGAGCCGAGGTTTGGTCTAAAGAAACTAGAGAGCTTGAGATTCCTACGAGGTTCAGGTAGGTTCGTAGAGAGACTGAGTTGATGCTGCGGATTCGCCCTCTCCGTCCACTATATATATATCTATCTATCTATCGCATCAACAATGAGAAATCCACTCCATAGCATGGCAAACGCAATATTGTAAGATCCGGACTCTCCAACCTCAATCAGCGATGCTCACAAAGCCCAGATACTCCAAACAAACGCCCTCTCCCACCTCAACCTGTATGTATAGGGCTATAGCCCTCCCCACCTGTTTGCACCGTTTGTCTCGAAATTTTGCAGCCCCTCGTCTCTCTCTCTCTCTCTCTCATCCAAATCAAAGTCAAGACCTCACCTCTCTTCAAACTTTTACAATGGCTTCTACACACCCGCGCATAGAAGAACTCCCCGATGACTTTGACGAGTCGCTCGATCTCAACGCTCCCGCAACAACAACAACAACAGAAGCCGAGATCCCCCTCCCCCTCCGCGGCAATGAAGATCGCCTCCGCCAGCTCGACGAGTCCACGCCGGCGCCCAAGCTGCCGCCCGCAATGGCAGCCGTGGACTCGCACACGACAGACGAGCTCGCCGATATCCTGAACAAGACGCCGCTGTTCATGACGGATATCAGCAAAGCCGGGGATGAGCGTGCGTAGCCCTACCTTCACTACCCCGCCCATCCAATTTAGGAAAGCTCCCGCGGGGAAGTCAGTCGTGCTAAGAATAGGGGAAAAAATTTGCTAATACGTTGGGAAATAGACGGCGAAAACATCATGCTCGATGCGCTCCGTGCGCTGCAGAATGAAGGAACCAGAGGCGAGGTCGCGCAGGGATTCCGTGAGCAAGGGAACGAGGCTGCAAAGGAGAAGCGCTGGGTCGACGCAAAGGAGTTCTACACCAAAGCGATTGCGGTACTGCGGGCGAAGGAGAGCAAATGGGATGCCCCCGAGGATGAGGAGGAGGAGCGCAAGTTGCTGCGCCAGGTTGAGGAGGCGAGCTATATCAATCGCGCATTGTGCCATTTGGAGCTGAGTATGTGCTTCTTTCTTTCTTTCTTTTCACCCTTATATTCTTCGGGCTCTTGATCGAGAGGAGTCGTAAGGGAGATCGATGCTAATGGCTTATACAACAGAAAACTACCGCTCAACAACCCTGGACTGTGCCGCGGTCCTCAAACTCAACCCCGACAACGTCAAAGCTTTCTACCGCTCCGCAATGGCCCTCTACGCGCTGGACCGCATCCCCGAAGCCGAAGACGCGGCGGCACGGGGGCTCACGCTCGACCCCACCAACAAACCGCTCCAAACAGTTGCATCCAAGGCGTCGGAGCGGCAAGCGGCGCTGGCGCGCATCGCGGCGAAACGCGCGGCCGAGGACGAGCGCACGAAGAAGGAGAAGCTCCTGCTCAGCACGGCTCTGCGCGCACGGCAGATCCGCACGCGGAAGACCAACCAGCCGCCGGAGATGGAGGACGCCGTCATCAGGCTGTCGCCTGATCCCCTCTCTCCCGAGAGCACGCTCGAGTTCCCGACTGTGCTCTTGTACCCGATGGATGCGCAGTCGGATTTCATCAAGGCCTTCTCCGAGATGCATTCGATTCAGGACCATCTCGAATATATCTTCCCTCTGCCTTGGGATGCGAAGGAGAAGGAGAAGGAGTATACCGTGGAGTCTGTGGAGTGTTATATGGATACGCATACGGGCGGGCTTGTCAAGGCGGGGAAGAAGCTGCCGCTGCTGCAGATTCTGAGCGGGAGTAAAGTGGAGGTTGTGGACGAGCTGGTGAGGATCTACGTTGTGCCTGTGAAGAGGAGTAAGGAGTTTATTGCGGCGATGAAGGCGAGGAAGGAGGGTTGATACCGGGGGTAGTTGGCCATTTTGAGTCTGTACTTTGGCAACCAGCGCTGTTGCCTACATGGCCTCTGTCCTAGTCAACGATGAATGAGGCAGCGAGCGCATGACATGACGGCAATGGGATCGAGCATGCCGATCTCGGTCAAGCGGAGTTGCCGCTGCTGCTGCTGCTGCCGCCGCTCCCAGTCTCCTCAGATGCGCAACTGCGGCCAGCTGTTTTAGCCACGTGGCGGTTAGGAGCCTCTTTAGCAGTTAGCAGCCCCGCCTCATAGCTTTCGCTTCAGATCATCTGGAAACTCGCAGGCTACACGGCCAGATCAGCAGTCGGGGATTCGTAGATACAAGCGACAGATTCGTAGCTCTGAGTTTTGGGTCTCGCATTACTCTCTCTCTCTCTCTGTGTGTG
>JOMC01000028.1:509474-670303 GCA_000812125.1 Aspergillus ustus
GGGGGGGGGGGGGGGGGGGACGACTCCTTCCGTGATCTAAATGCCGGGGTAAAAAATGCGGAGTGGAATGTTTCACATTGCTACACTAAGCACTCCCTCCAAGGACATTATGAGTATTATGGATGTCCAAAACGCTAAAAGCAGTTTCTGTTGACGTTAGGCATGGCTCGTGGATTAGGCAGCCGCATGACAGAGATGTTTCGACAACATACCTTTGGGTTTTTTTGTGTTGTGTTAGAACTCAGTCTGAGGTTCCGGTCTCTCGTAGTTTCTCCGCAAAAAAGCGGATTCTAGACAATCGGCGTCGAATCGGTCAGCGAGGGCTATCCAGCGCGAGATATCCGAGTCAGTGGGGCGAGATATAAACTTACATGGAAGGATCGAACTCTTCTTCTCCGCGAAGGTCGAACACAAACTTCCACATGTAAAGGATTCCAAGTGTCGCCATAATGGCGACACGGCGAACTTTGTTGAATCTTTTGTTCATTGTCGATAAATGGGTAGGTTGAGCGTTGTTATTATATGTATGCGTCTGGTGGTGGGGTAGGGATGGAGGATAGAGGATGGTGGAAAGGGAGGCTTTGTGTTGAGAGCAAAGGAGCTGGCTTTTATAACGACTGACAGCGTGCATTACATAGTCATTGCATAGCCAGAGAATCACTGTGAGCGAAGATATTCTCACCTTTTTGCTCTCTTGGTGGTTTGTAGGTTTGGTGTGTTGCCCGTGCATTCCCCAGTCTTAACCAGCACGGGGGAACACTTCACAGGGAAGATATCATCCTGCCCTCCCCGAGTCCGACACTCTCCAGCTTAGGTCTGCCGCACTTCTGAGCTGGACCCAGCCACGTCCGAGCATTCTCTCAGTGGGAATCAAGTAACACAACTGAGGAAACATCGTACTCCAAGTAGTCTTGGAAGAACCGGGAGTTCTCTCCACAGATTATGTCTATACTATACAAGCCCCGGAAGAAAGGGGCTAAGAAGTCCAATATATACCAGCAACAAGCCTAAAGCAAATAGTTCACAGCCAAATCCTCCGCCATCAAGGCCACCGCCAGGGTGCAGCCTTTCCAAACTCTGACTCTACAATCTTCGATTCAAAGCGCTATTCTGTCACCGTCCATCAGAATGAAAACCATTTTTTGGCGTTTGTTGAGTGGGAAACGCCTCACATCTCCATAACATCATCGTTCGTGTCCGCTGGTGCCTCATTCCTAGAGTCACGTTCAGCTGCTGGTGAACCCAATCCTGAGTTATACCCTTCCGTTGAAATCCTGCCTGTGCTTCCAACGCCTATCATGGACGCGTTCGAACTTGATCGAATCGGCGGCAGTGCGAAAGAAGACGCTTGTGATCGTGTCGTGGGGGCTTCTGGTCGCCCAGCATTCAGAAGATGGGTCGATCGTAAAGGCGGGAGAGTGAACTCATTCCAATTCGAGCTGTGCGAGTCAGAATGCGCGGCAGTTTCCGCGCCCGTTTTCTGCTCAGAACTATACGGGACATTAGCGATCTGGAAATGCTGGGCATCCAACGGCTTCTCCACTTCAGTTGGATGCCATGGATATCCGGTTTTAGACCGCTTCATATGCTCAGTTGTGGGCCAACCATCGTGCCTAACAAGGAATGGAACGTGCGCGGCATTTTCGGTACGAATTTCCTTGATGGATTCGATGGCCGCCCTTAGAAGCTCATGCGTAGGGTTCATAACACGCTCGTAGAAAAGTAACGGAACTGGTTTTTTGTGCCACCATCTGGGGTCTATCCGATGTGCAGACTGACATTCCAGCTCCTCGGAGACAATAAGGCCGTTTAGCTTGCTGTCGTACTGGCAGACTCTTTCCTTATCAACCTCGCCTCGCTTCATGTCATTCCAGAAAACCCGAAAGGCGCCCTGATCTTGGTAGATTCCGCCGAGCCAGCGGTAGGTGGCATGCGTGCTCCTGTCGACTTCTCCGGACGGTCGATATGTGAAAGTTATGGTCTCTGTATGATCAAGCAATGAAGCACGAGGATCAGGCACCACAGCAAGGCGCAAGGGAAGGGGGTTGAAGCTTCTCTCGACCCCATATTCGCCGTCACCACACGCTCTGCATCGATAATCGTGTCTAGGTTGAAACGAGCGTTCAAATAACGCATTTATTGTCACACCGGCCTCGTCAGCGGGATTATATTCAGGCATAATGTAACTGAACGAGTTTGTGGCGTGAGTGGTCGGGGCTGAGGAACATCGGCAGGGGATATCTGTTTGGTCACATTTAGAGGTAAACTGGCCAAGATGCCTCGCTACAGCTGCCCAGATCAAGGGAACTGCGTTCCTAGCGCTGTCTCCAAATTGGGGATAACGCTGTCGAATGATTTGCACAAATGCTTCTTTCAGTTGCGCGCCTGCCTCGGGTGTACACAGATCCCAGTTGACATCGCTGAGTTCAACAAAAGCTCGCTGCAGCCTGCTGAGATTCGTGGCCCATCCGGGGTCACTACGATCTGCATTCGTGGATCCAGCATCGAGCAATTTGCCCACTGTAATGATGCAGTCAACGACAGCGGGACTGCCGCTGTAAACCGGGCCACGCCCTTTCAAGGCCCAGGAAACACCCCCACGGTCAACATACAGTTGGCCTAAATCGTCCATCCTAAGACGCACATGCGAATTGACCGAAGTGGAGGAGATAGCAGATCGTAATATGTCTTCCTGAGTGGCGGCTGTCCGGTCTCGAGGGGGGTCGCGCGCCGCAGCACTCGGGTGTCGCTCTAAGCCTGAATAAGTGATTTTCATTATTGCTCGCCCAACAGCCTCTTTCATCTCGTTCTTCGAACCTTGATATGTGCCAACACCTGTCGGCAAAGCTAGACCTTGGGTGGCTGTACCAACAGCATCGTTATCATCATCCTCGCCGCTACTGTCGGACACAGCACGTACAGTCACTCGTCGGGTGACATGCTCTCTGACGATACACTCATACTGGCGTGCCATGGCATCACTCCAGTGCGCCGGCGCGTCCGCAGGTCGTTGGAAATTCAAGGAGAGAGGAGCAGCCTCGTCGGGTAAGTCGGGTAAATGACGACTGACAGGCATATATAACAGCCCCTGTGACCTGAGGGTCGCATTTGATCGTGTTGAAAAGGGGATTTTCGTATAGTCAATCGTCCGGGGCCCAGCGTCTCGCTTGAAGTCGGCAAATTCATCATAATCTGCGGGACGATGAATAGGTGCAGTATAGTAGAGCAGCTTTCGGATAGCTGTCTCGAGAGCTGGAACAGAGGGGTTTTGGCCGAGGTTTACTTTGATTCCCCAGAAATAAAACTTCTTCCATCTAAGAGCATCCCCTCTAGTGGGACGACGATGACTGGTATAGCGAATGATTTTTGTGAGTCCAAGGGGCTTGAAGTCAGCCGGAGGGTCAGACAGTGTGTCCAAATCAAGTGGTGGTCCGAATTTGACCTGATCGTATGGAGGATCCGGGTAGTTCTGGGCCATTTTCGACGATCCACGTCGGATGTTGGATTCCTGGTATACAAGATGTTTTGCTATAAAACCAGGTGATTTGTACAGATAGACTAAAAGCAATGCCTGGAAAGATGAGAAGACCGACCAGTTTAAATGCTCTGGATATGCATCCACTCCGTTCCTAATCTTGACACAAAGACGAGCCATCACGGTATAATTAGCAACGGTGTAGATCTGAAACTACAACACATATGGGAACGAGCATCACAAGTCAATTGATTTGAAGGGGTGGGAGCGGTTTCTTGCAACAAGCAAAGAGGCTTTATCGCACCCTAAATCCATCATTGAGGTCACAGGCATACTATCTGCGACATGAACAGTCGGCTACCTTTGTCCTGTACCCTTGACGATGGTTGTAGCAGTGTCGAGACTGAGCCTCGAACAAAGCATGCCAGAGTCGATATTAGTGTACAATGAACAAGAAGGCTTTGTGCGGATGTTTCATTGAAAGACTGGGCGATATTTGAAGATGCTATTTCAGGTATTGCATTCGCAACACCTGTGGCAGAATCAGGGATGCAAGTACCTCCCAGGATGAATGTATTCGATTCATTCGAAGTGAAATTTCAGAGAGTGATGTGAGTTACAAGTGCCTCCAGGGCTGGTCCGGAGAGGGAAAGGGACTGTCTCGGCCCGCTCAGAAAGACGAATCAGACAGGAATTGAATAGCAAGCTAGATGTTCAGTCAGCTAGCGGTCCTCTGGAAGTTTGGCTAATGTATCGAACGAAGAATAGATGGTCCGATCTTCAAAGATGAGCTGATCGTCAGGATGGCTGTTGATGATCCGCCGAAAAGGGAAGATGTCTTTGTCATCATCAAAGTTGCCAAGCAAGTACCCACGTGATAAATTTGCATGTGACCTTTACGTAATTAGGAGCTAGCCTTATTCCCTCTAGTGGCTCGTCAAGCGAGCCCTTATCGCACCATGCCTAGCACGGTTAGACCACACCTTACCCGATCCCACAACGGGCGAGCAAAGTTGAAGCCGCCGGAGCCCTCGACTTCACCTCCTTCTCACACCTCTCGCTGTCGACAATCAATCGCGATCCCGTTCGCGCCAACCGCCCATCATGTGTACGTGCTATCTCCTGGAAAATTTCATTCCCTGTCTATCGCCTCGCTGGTTTGCCTGCTGGTTTGGAAATATGGAGTCTCGAGTTTCCGGGGGGATTTTGTTCGGGGTGGCAGCAGAATCGACAGCGAGGTTTGAATTTTGAATCTTCAGTCGACACTCACAACACTCTCTCGGTCGGAAAAAAAAACATTAGACTGACTGGTTTCTGAACACAGCGCTCGTGTCCGGCGAGAAGACGAACTTCCAGTACATCTTGCGTCTGCTCAACACCAATGTTGACGGCAAGCAGAAGATCATGTACGCCTTGACCCAGATCAAGGGTGTCGGTCGCCGTTACTCCAACTTGGTCTGCAAGAAGGCCGATGTTGATCTAAACAAGCGGTACGTTTACTCAAATCCATCCACATGCGTTTTCTCGCACAATACGCACCGAGGGAATTCAAGGAAATGATCCAACACACCACGCACACTCCAAAATGAGAAGAAGAATCGGCCCATAACTAACGAAACTGGCATTCTAGTGCCGGTGAACTCACCACCGAAGAGCTGGAGCGTATCGTCACTATCCTCCAGAACCCTACCCAGTACAAGATCCCCAGCTGGTTCCTCAACAGACAGCGCGACATCGTCGACGGCAAGGACTCGCAGGTTATCTCCAACGCTCTCGACAGCAAGTACCGTGAGGATCTTGAGCGCCTGAAGAAGATTCGCTCCCACCGCGGTCTCCGTCACTACTGGGGTCTCCGTGTCCGTGGTCAGCACACCAAGACTACCGGTCGCCGTGGCCGCACCGTCGGTGTCAGCAAGAAGAAGGGCTAAACGTTTGCGCTTTCATATATGGGGGTTTTTCTCTTGTTGTTGCTGTACCTTGGTGTGTGTTTTTTTTTTAACGAAATACCTAACTTAGTGAGTTGGGGTGGGGGATTTCGTTCTGGTGTCTTCCGATGACGATAAAATGGGACCCGGAGCCCCCGGAAAATGAAAAGAATCATACCAATTGGAATGAAAAAATTAGACCAACTTGTCCTCGCTCGATCGCTCGGTGTGTCTTGGGGATCGGAACAGGTTTGAGGTATCCGCCTACCCGTCGATGCTTCAACTTGTGGCATACCCCCCATTCCCATTTGCCTGGCCCCTAGCATGAACCCCTCGGTCCTCTTTACAATGCCGTAGACTCAGCGGAATCCTCGCCTCACTCATCACCATCACCCATTTCAGTCCCTCCCTCGGCCCCCAGAACTATAGTCTGTGGTATTCTAGATTTCTCTTGTATTTTACGCAGCACACCCATCCCTCCTCTTAGCTCGCATTTTTCCAACCCGTTGCACATTCCAAGTGAACCGCAAGTGTCTTCAACGTAAATGGCGCGGAAGTAGTCTATCCATATGGAATAGCATGGAGCGGGAATATATAGTCCAGGCAAGTTATATATTTACGGAGAGCCAAATCTCGCTTGCAGGTTTGATACCCTGCCGGTGAAGATGGGTTTTCCAGTCTAATTGGACTGCGTACTGAATCGTGGGGTGGGAATAAGTACTTATTAAACAGAATAGCCACGGGGTACTCGTGAAGTTGCTTCGAACCGCTCGTGTCTGTATGTACTGTATGTATGTAACCGTCACGTGAGTTCGTCACTTTTGAACTTCCAGATCCGTTCGACAGTCGATACTCTTCGGGCACTCTATGTACAACACCATCCTCCGGTGAATACTCGTAGAGGTGCTCTCGATGCTGTCATGGCTGCGAAAACCAAACTTCTCCATCGAATTTCATGATTCTTCATATCGTATCATAGAGGTATCCAAGAACATAAGAGGGGAAAGAAGAACGAGAAAAGGGAAACAAACGCCCAAGCAAGCACCTTTGAACCCAACTCATGCGCTCGACATCATAATCACATTAAACCCCAATCCTTTCCTCCCAATCGCCAGGCAAACTCCACAGGTAAAGCAGCGCTCATTGCCACGGCGGATGATCGCACACCTCCTGCGCTCTGCGCACCAAGCCCTCGCACCCGCATCCTCCCCAGGGCCCAACGCATCGATAATGACCAACTTATTCGGGCTCGGGTTCGCCGTCTTGAAGTTCGCCACGCGGATCGGGTTCGTGTAGAGCGTGTAGGTTACCAGGCTCCTGCTGCCGTTGATTTCAGAGTCGACGCTTGCGCGGTAGGTCACTGGTGGGAAGTTCGGGAGTGCTGCGCGAGTTGCTTCGTCGACGGGGAGCTGGATTAGGTTAATGGCTTTCAGCTCGGCGCGGCTGGTGTCTGTTTCGGGGAGGAGTGTGTCGTCATAGCATTATACAGCAACCGAACCGCATCAATCTGCCCGGGTAACGTATACGGCTGGACGAGTAAGCTCTCCTTGTTCTTTCTCTTGATAATCTGCTCTAGCTCATCGAGCTTGCGATTCAAAACGACCGGATCCCTCAAGTTCTCCGTGTACGCCGGAGGCGGGCCTTCGGGGGAATTCAGATCTTCAAATACCGAGTGTGGGATGATGTTAGAAGACGAAGAGGCTGTCGTCGAACTCCGGTTCATGGTCTCTGCTGTGTTTCTCGATGTATCAGTGTTGCGGTTTGCCGTTGATGAAGGTAGCATGCTAGTCCGGCGTGAGGGATCCTCCGTTGCGTTTGTCGGAGGCTGAGTCGTGATCGGGGCTGGAGGCGTCGAGAAATTTGAAAAGTGCGCTGGCTGTTGCGGGCTCGAGGCTGCTTTAGTGGCGGGCTGAGGCCCGGACTGAGACTTGGACTAGTTGAGGTCGTTGTGGTGGGCCCGGTCATTGTCGAAGGAGACCTTGGGGGAAAGAGAGTCGCACTCATATTACTTCCTGACGACGGCGGATACGCTCCAGAGGCAGGATACGAGATCGTCGACGCCGTCGGAACAAGCGGAGGAGGAGGCGAAGTCGTTATGGCCGGCGGAGACGAAACCGTGAACCTCGACGGCGACTGCGGCTGTATAATCTGCGACTGCCCTTTCTCCCGGACTCGCACACCCCCACCGCATTCTCCAGCACATCAGCAACATTCGCCAAGTTCCCCAGCCGCACGAGTACCTCGTCTGCTTGGGATTGGATTGTCAGGGGTAGCGCAGTCTACAAGGAATGATGTAGATGGAAAGAGTGGTGTCGTGGCACTTACGCTGGCTGCGCATAAACAGGCGCAGTATCGCTCTGCGCTGAAGCGGAGAGGTGGGATTGGGGTTCATATCGGGGCTGTTTATCTTTATCCTTTCTCTTCCAGAACGGCATTATTCCCCCTCCGCCCGAATGGGAACGAAAGTAAAGAAAGGTTATTTGAGGACAAAAGGTAAGTGAAGTGGGATGATAAAAAGATGAGATATAACTGGAGACGAAAAACCGGTGACGCGATGGGCAGACGGACTCCAGCTCAGCCTCGCCCTTCCCCTTCCACAACCCAAACCTTCCGGCAACCAGGCTACTTGATTTAACCTCTCCTCCATGTCGATCACTGTTACAATCTACACGTGATTGCGAGGGCGGATGGCTGAATGCGAGACGGCGATGGCGTTGCGCAGTTGGCCGAGAGGAACTAGAGGGGCCGAATACGAGGAAGACGCACAATTTGTTGCCTGTGTCTCTTCTTGTGAGGTCCAGTTCGGATGCATGCATGCTCTGAGTCTCGAGGAAGAGCACTGAAGAAGGTGAAAGAATGCTGTTCTCCCTAAAAGGTTCATAAGGGACGGTAAGACTATAGATGAGATCACAACGCGGAGTCTTCGAGACTTAAGTCATTCCAACCCGGTTTCAATGAATTGGCATGTAAAAACGACTGGTGATATGTACGGCACGCTTCTATGAAATAAACTTAACAGCAACGCGGCGTAGAAATGGGCAAACCAGTGAAAAACAAAGTCATTCCCTCGTCATTTCAAGTACATTAGCTGGACCTGAATTCAACCCAGGTAACTTGGGTAACCCATTTATACATCCAATCCCATCCCCAAGACGGCCATCCTGCCAGTTTCTTCCATGTATGTATATAAGATACAGCACATCAACCCTCCTCTCGATTCGCGGGATTCAACGTTGGAAAAAGACGCACTTATTCCATCGCAAAAACAGGCGACTTAACCAAGACATTCAGCGGACCCCGCCCGCGTACTTCAGCCATCACAAACGCCGCAAACCGGACTCGAGGCACTCCAGGTACGACCCCAGCGCCCTGGCTCTGCCCACCAACGGAGCCACGGCGGGCAGACTCACCCACGCTATTGGCAACTCCTGCAGGTACAGGGAGAGGCACGGGGGCAGACACGGGAGGCACAGATACACCGGTGGAACTTTGACCGGCTAGGCGGCCGCGAAGACCGCTGAGGACCGACCGTTTCCGGTGGTCTTGTGCGTCGGGAGTGACGTTTTGAACTGGGGGCTGCTGGTCACGATCAACGTCGCCACCGCCAGGGCCGGCAGAGTCGAGGTTGTTTTGGTCTTCCGCGGAGCGGCGAGTAGAGTCGGCGGTTTGAGACTGGTGAGAAAGGTTAGAGGAAGAGGCCGCAGCGGCGGCATTTGTGAGAGGAGGGAGGAGCGTGCTCGGTTCTACGCGCATCGTAACTTCATTAATGGGCGTTCCTGGAGGAAGGTATGAGACGCAGATGTCACGAGATTCGAGAGGTATCTTTTCAGCAATGCCGAGGGCAATTTCGATGATCATACGCGCACCATTTTCAAAACCCGGCGGGGGCGGATCGGTTAGGTGGCTGGCAAGAGTTGCGACCAGGAACTCGATAAGATTGTCAGTGATTTGAGTCCGGTGAATATCAGCTGCAGGACCCTGGAGGGAATCACCCAGACCGTCGAGAGTTGTGCGGCGCCAATTAGAAATTCTAGCGATGGCGTTCTCCTTATCCTCTTCAGTGGAAGTGTTGGTTTGTTGATGGCGGAGGGTCATTTCGATGGCCTTGAGTTGGCGGCTAAAGTTTGGTTCAAGGGATGGGTGGAAGAAGCGCTCGAAGAGCTCGTCAACGAGCCAGCGAGAAATAATTGCGCGGCCGACAACAGTCATTTCACGCGCGCCAGTAGAGGGGGCATCCTCGTTTACGGAGCCGGCAAGCCAGTCGGGGATGATTCTCCAGTCCTTGCGGAGAGAGAAGGCAAGATCCTTGATTGCCCCGTCGAGACGACCGAAGCGGTTGGCATATTCGTTGTCATCGAGGACAGTGCGGGAGACGGCCATGCGTTGGTGAGCGACCGTGTTTTGGAGTTGTTGGACTTGGGCATCGCGTTCAAAGTAGTATCGTTTTACTTTGGAGTATTTGGCCTCTAGAGTTTATTTGGTTAGAAGTGCAATATCGTTCATCATTTCGGACAAAATACATACGAAGTTCTTCGTACTTTTGAAGAAGAGCCGGAATGTCGATTTCGCCAAGATCATCGCGACTGCGGTTGTCCTTCGACGTGGGTGTGCTCCGACCTGGCTCGGAAGCGGCCTGCAACGAGGAATGCGCCGAGGGCGGGGGTTGAGGTGGGTTCTGCGGGGTCCCGCCGGACGGTCGGTCTGACATCGCACCGAGCTGCGAGATTGAAGATGCTTCGCTCTTCGGAGGAGGCAACGGCGACGGAGGGTCAATTGACTGACGGGAGGGCGGTCGCGGGTCCAATCGGTGTGACGTGGGAGCTAGGTCTGCAGCGGGTCTGGAATTATCGACGGGCGCTTGCCGGTAAATATTATCGAAGAGATGCGGGTCTGTGTTGGACCGTGGAATCGGCGAGGGGTGCGGCGAACGGTTGAGAGGGACGAGTCCAGGATCAGGGGGCACACGACTGGCGTTTTGCTGCGGCATGGACGATCGATATTCAGTCTCCGGAGCGTCTACAGCATACTCTCTGGACCAGATGTCCACCGATGAGCGCGATTGCTGCTGCTGCTGAGGCGGCGGCTGCTGCGGTTGCTGCTGCTGTTTCTGCTGATGGGATTGCCGTTTTCCAGTTACCGATGCCTTCTTTACAGAGCGGTTTCGCTCCAGCAGACCGTGTTCGCGAACCGACGAGGATGAGTGTGAGGAATGGAAAGAAAAAAGACTCCGCTTGGAGCGTCGGGGTTCCTGGTCGTCTGGCTTGTCAGTAGGAGAGGAGGGCCAGGACTGGTCGGAGACGTCAGCATCGAAGGACTGAGGCGGCGCGAGGTGAGAGGGAGGAGGGCTGCTGTTGACTACCGTGATGGTGGAGGTCGAGTTGGAAAGCGTCGAAGCGTCCGGCGGTGTACGGAGGCGTTGGGTGTGCGAGCGCTGCAGCGAGCTATGGGCCGGGTTATTACGAGGCGGAGGCTGATTGGGGTCCTCAGATAGAGCGTGAAATTGAGACTGAGGCTGGTTCGGGGGCGGAAACTGCTGCGGAGTGGAGACGTGGAAGCGGCTGCTGTCGTCGATGTTGTTGTCGTCGAGATGAGGGGCGGAAGACGAGGAAGGAAGACGCTCGACCGATCGGAATGCAGCAGAGGACAAGGACGGCTTGGCTTTCTCTTTTTTGCGGAAGAGGGGCATGGAGATGGACGAGCCCGGGTTAAGGGGACACGGAGAGGAGGGGCAAGGAGAAGGGCAGGAGCAGGAGGAGTGAAGGATGAAAGAAAGAGAATCGTTAGTGAGCGGCTTCTGAGATGTTGTTGTCGTGTCTCCTATTCCTGTGATGGGCATCAACGGTGGAGGACTCCAAGTGGGACGAGCGCGCCGTGATTGGGCGCGAACACGAGGCTGTGCGGACAGGAAGCGTTACGAGGAAGACGCAGAGCAGGCGATGGATGAGAGAATAATAATTGTCCTGGGGGCTGAGGGGAAATAATAATAATGACGCTGCGAAGAGACGAACCGCTGCTAATAATAGCCGCCTTAAGGCCAAGCGTAAGCATTCGTGGCCTCTCTCTATCTATAAAGAAAACGCTATTTGCCAGCTATCCAACTGCATACGAAGTGCGATCGCTACACGATACCAGATTCAGCTAAACTCTAGCACACCCCATGCGTCTTGCCCGTCTTGCCCTGCAGCGAGTGCTTCTCATCCTTGTAGTGTGGATGTGTGTGCTTCGCCTTATGCGAGTTGGTCGAGTGCGTTTGGACGTGTCTGTCTGCCGTTAGATAAACTTCTAATAAATCCGGGGTCTGGGGAAAGGTGACATACGACGTGTACCTCTCCAACATCGCCTTGTCCATATCGCTCAAACTCTTCAAAGCGAGCTTAACATCTCCCAGCAACGTGTCGCATCGGCTCATGGTAAAATCTTCGCGTACCACGACACGCATCAGCTTCAATGAGTTGCTGTTCGGCGCCATCGTATACGCGGGGACGATCCAGCCCCGCTCGCGCAGCTGGTGCGCCAACGCGAATTCATCATACAATTCCGCCCGGTTCTCTGGGAGCCGGAATGCGACCAGCGGCAATCCCCGACCGCGCCGCTGGCTCATGATGATGAATCCAAGCTCCTCCAGCTGCTCCGCGAGGTAGTCCGCGATGCGGGTGATGTTCACCATCACCGAGCGATATCCACGCTTGCCCAGACGGATCATCTGGTAGTACTGGCCGATGACCTGGGAAGCACCCTTGGAGAAGTTTAGGGTGAAACTGGCCTGCTCCGCGCCCAGGTAGTTGATGTTGAAGATCAGGTCCTTGGGCAGGTACTCAGGCGACCGCCAAACGACCCACCCAACTCCTGGGTATACGAGGCCGTATTTGTGGCCAGATACATTGATCGAGACCACCTTCTCCAGACGAAAATCCCACTTGAGGGTCGGGTGGATGAAGGGAGCTACGAATCCACCACTGGCTGCATCAACATGAATAGGGCAGTCGAGGCCACGCTCAATGAGCAGATCATTGATCGCCTTCACGTCCTCGTACTCACCAGTATATGTGGTACCGAGAATAGCGCAGATACCAATAGTGTTCTCGTCAACAAGATCCACGGCTTGTTGGGGGTCGATGACGTAGCGGTCCTCAGTGCAGTAAACATAGCGCTCTTCAACATCAAAGTAGCGCGCTGCCTTCTCCCAGCAGACCTGGACAGCACTGTTCATCACGATATTGGGCCGAGAATAGTCCTTCCCTTCTTCCTTGCGCTTGTTCTGCCACTTTCTCTTCATCGCAAGCGTACCCAGCATAATCGCCTCGGAGGATCCGACTGTAGAGGTTCCCATAGGGTGGTCATCATCGCTGTCGGTCGGAGCATTGAACAACCGAGCGATCATGTTGACGCATCGATTTTGGATCTCGGCGGATTGAGGGTATTCCTCGTAGTCGATGAAGTTCTTGCTGAAGGACTCGCTCATGAGCTTCTCCGCCTCCTCCTCCTACCGGATGTGAGCTCATGAATTATATAGAAGAGCATTACAATGGAGAACTTACCATGTAAGTGGTGACAAAGCTCGCCAGGCTAGAAGTAACTGGTTAGCTTCGAAACAAACCAGCGATAGAGAGCCATACTTGAGCATCGGGTTGCCATCCAAGCTCAGCTCATCTTTGATCATGCGATAAGCCACCTCACGGGGCATCTCGCGCTCCGGCATTTCCGTGCATGGCAGCTTCTGGGTCGCAAATCGCGTCCCATAAACGGTGGAGGAATAGTCGTCGTCCTCCGTAGTCTCAAGCTGAATCGAATCGACTCGCTTGTGAAGCGACTTGATTTTGCCGTCGTCTTTCTTGATGGATGCAAGGTGAACCATGGTGACACAGTGAATCAAACAAAATCTGAACAGAAAAAAAAAGATGAAGAACAAGAATTGGTGTGCAGGGAAATATAAGAAGATAATCTTATGAGAACTGGGCGTAAGCGATGATTCAGCTCGTGGTCAATAATCCCTCAGCAGTGTATGCAGGCAGGCAGCATCCCCTCTGCAGGTGGCCCCTCCTCCGGCATCTTATAGTCCAGTCACCGTCACACTATCCCTGCTGCATCATATGTTTGGGCAACACGGGGTGAGGGGAAGTGGCGGGCTCTCGCCAACCAGCCAGCCAGGCCCGCAAGCGAATCGCCCATTGGAGCCTCGTGCGTGGCCGCGGGATCGAACTAGAATGTTTCAAGGCCCGATCAACACGCGGCTGTCCTGAAATTTGGACTAATGGGGTTCCATTTCCCTAGCAGGTTGTGCATTTGGCCAGCGAATTACTGCAAAGGAAAGCTTGGAGAAAGCTTGGCTGGCGTTGTGGATTGCTGGAGCCACGATGGGTCTGGTGGGCACTACTGGGAGCGAGGATGTCATCATCATGTAGGGAATCGAAGATTGTGAATGGAGAGGGGCGGTTGTACAACAGAAAAGTTGCAGCCAAAATTCCGAGTAGGCATACGAAACAGGGCGTGCGAGCGGACTGGCCACCGCGCCTTAGTGAGATGAATGAGACAAATCGAAGAAAGGGGAAGAAGGATGATGAGGTTGCAACTTTGGAGGTGGTGAGACTCGCGGCCCGCTTGGGAACCAGTGGAGATCAGATCCGACGGCTCCAGTTGCTGGCGATGTGGCGCCAGTAGTCCAGCATCGCTACAAGTATACGGCGATAGGATACGGAGGACACGGGGTTCTAGCTCCTGCTGCAACTGGCGTACTTTGGTATTTAGCATCTGATGTCCTAAAGAGAGAACTAGTCGACTACAGGGGCAGTCTGAAACAACAATAATTCAACAAACAACCAGAGAAAGTCCCGTGGTATCCCCATTATCCATCCATGTCGTATCATACAGTCCATCCC
This sequence comes from Aspergillus ustus, assembly GCA_000812125.1. Classification (NCBI taxonomy): domain Eukaryota; kingdom Fungi; phylum Ascomycota; class Eurotiomycetes; order Eurotiales; family Aspergillaceae; genus Aspergillus; species Aspergillus ustus. Next base: position 523,751 of record JOMC01000028.1, read on the forward strand.
ACGCTTGAAAGTGAGGCTTCTCTGAGCCTCGCTCAGTTCCGATAGTATCTTTTCATCTCCTTTTCGCACCTTATCAAGCAAAGGCCTTCGCGGCGTAATTGGGTATCAGCAGTGCGGGGTCCAGTACTCCCACTCATGCCAGTCAAACACCTTCCAAAATACACCGTCCGCTGACCCCGTGGATGGGACAATGTGAAATCAATAAACCAAAAAAGAAAAGGAGAAAATTAACGCAGAGAAAAACGAGTCAAAAGTGATCAGGTTCCCTTGACCTTGCGCTTCACCCAACCCCAGAAGCCGCCGCTCTTCCGTTTGTCGGCCTTGGCAGTCTCCTGAGCCTCTCCAGCAGTGGTCTTACCCTCCTCAGCATCTGTGGTGGGAGCACCTTCGGTTTGAGCTCCTTGGGCAGTTTGCGGCTCAGCGACCTTGGCTTGCTGCGATTTCTGGGTTGCGGCGCGCGCTGCAGCAGCGCTTTCAGAAAGTGCTGCAGGCTTCTCGGGCTGTGTCTGCACGTTAGTAGGAAGGCCCACAGACTTCGGCTGCTCAGTAGTCGGCTTTCCGGCGACAGCGGGCTTATCCGTCCCGATGTCAGTGGCACCAGAAGTTCCTTGGCTAATAGCGGGTACATCATGCGGCTTCTCGGGTGGCACCACAGCAGCCGGGGGCTTGGTCACCACAGGGGTCTCCTGCTGCGGCTTAGAGACTTCCTCTGCTTTCTCTTTGCTGGCCTTGTCGCTCGTGGAGGCGCCCACTGCGCCAGCGGCAGCAGCCGCTGCACTAGGCTGGGTCACTGCAGGCTCCTCCGGCGCGGGAGGAACGCTCTTCGCTTCTTCTTTGGCAGTACCAACAGTAGCAGCAGGACCAGTTGTGGCATCCGCGGAAGCGCTGCCGAGAACAGAAGGTTCCTTCTGCGCGGGTGTTTGCTCGGTCTTTTCCTTCGTGGTCTCTACAGGTGCAGCTGGGGTGGTAGCTCCTAAAGCTACAGCCGCTGCAGCCGGAGGCTCCGAAATAGCAGGCTCTTCAACTGGAGCGACCGTCTTGGCTTCCTCTTTGGCGGTGCTGGCTGGCGCAACATCAGCAACCAAACGTTCGGTTGTTGCCAGGGGCTTGGTTTCAGCAGGGGTCTCTGGCTCCTTGGTGACTTCCGGAACCTGAGCTCCGGGCACAACTGTTTCCTTCTCTGAGGAAGGGATTGCAGGGGCTTCCTTTGCCTTGGCTGGCGTGGCAACTTCCTTGTTGCCGACGGCTGAAAGACCGGGGACCTCTAGAACATTCAATTTCTTATCGGCAGGGTCGGCACCGAGTCCTGGAACCATCTGGGGCTGCAACGGGGCGGTTTCCCTCGCCGACACAATTGAAGTGGGGACATTCTCCTTTCCCGATGGGATATCAGCAGTGGTGGTTTTGATCGCTGGCTCCTCCTCGACCTTGGGGATCTTGGGAGGTTTCTGCTCCTCCTCAGTCGCGATAGGGCCATTCTCGTGGGGCCGCTTGGCGTGGGCCTCTTCAGCAGTGTCCACCTCCTTGGGTCTTTCGGGAAGCGAAGTCGTCGCTGCGATGATCTCCGGAGTAGTGGGAGGAAGGCCCTCTGTCGTCGCGCTCGTTTCCTTAGCGGTGGTCTCAGGCAGCACAGCTATAAAGTGAACACAGGTAAGTAGCCGTTACATCCAGATAAAATCCACGAGGGTTGCCTACCAGTCTCTTCCGGCTTTGTCTCCTCCGCCTTCGAAGGCTGCACCTTGCCCACAACCTCCTCTATGGGGGTCTCCTCAGGTGCGGGCACTGGGACTTCATCGACGCTAGAGGCGGCCGCAGCGGTAATCGGCGGGGCGGCCGCAGGGGTCTCAGTCGCGGTTTCGGTTGTGACTTCGGGGGCAGCGGCAGCAGGAGTGGTGCTCGGGGCTTCGACAGCTTCTGTGGGAACCTGTTCGGCTTCGCTTTCGCTCTTGTTTACGGTCTCTTCAATGGTGGAGTCGGGGGCGCTACAGCGAGAAAAGACAAAGATTAGCCCCTATATCTTGATGACGCAAAGTATGAAAACGTGCGCAATTGGCAAGATTGTGCGACTTACGGAGAAGCGACGGGCTCAGCGGCCTTATTGCTAGCAGCTGCAGCAGATGCAGAGCCGCCCTTCTTACCTCCCTTCTTCTTTCCTCCCTTCTTGGGCATTGTGATGGATTGGCGAAGCTGTGACTGTGCGGATAGTGCGTTAACCACGGGCCACGTAGCGATGACGGGGAGTGCGACGGATTTGAGCAGCGAAATGCTGCAATTGCACTCACAGTGAAGTCTATGGGTTGGTTTATGGGTAGTAGGGCCCGAATCCGTGCTGTGAGACGGGCGAAATGAAGGTAGTTGCAGGAAGAAGTTAGGGGCGGGCTGGTTCGAAGATACTGGTTCTTTCCGTCTCCCTACGAAAGGTAATCGATTGGGCGAACGTTAATCCGAGAAGGCTGCAATTTGGCCTCTTTTCTAGCTGATGCTGACACCACAGCACGATCGACCCCGGCAATCGCGCGAGCGAATTTTAGTTGATTGTCGCGTCGCGAGCGCTTGGGGTTGCGTAAAAAAAAAGTTGGGTTGCAAAGTCCGTGCGAGTGAAGTTTGAAGTCTCGTGTCGTTGTTTCCAAGGGAGTTGCTTATTTCAGAGGGGAAATGGAAGGGAAGAGGAGATTGGGCCCTATTATTACGATTCTCCTGCTTTCAGAAAGTTATCCCTTCAGGGTGAGCTGCATGCATTCTCTTTGTGCAGCCCACAAAGCGCATAGAAACTTTTGCGCCCTGTTGTTTCCGGCGATCAGGTCGCGTGCTTACAAGCGCCCATGAATCCGGAGCATCGAGTTGCGGCAGGAGAAATCTGGTGGTGTAAAGATAGCCGCTATTATTTGGGTTAATCGCTGATTTACAGTATCGATGCGATGTACTATTTTGTAGATGAATGACCTTGCAGAAAGCACCTGCAGAAGGACACGCTTGTCCAAGATTCCCATTATTTCTTGCAGGCGATCGTGGCCCTAGCTTGACCCTGACCAAGCCACATCCGGATGGGGCACAGCTCCAACAGAGCAATCATGCCTCATGCTTCAAAGACAGGCAAAAATGCTAATAGTAAAAATAGCAGCAAAACATCCTACGTAATTACCAACGGCTTTTGCCTCCCCTTGATTATTGGGATTCGCAATCGGCCCACATCAATGTCCAGTTGTTTAATTGTTGTGTGGTGACCCTGCCAAGATCATGACATCACTCCCGTCTTTCCCGAGAGAATGAAGCAGATATCACAAGCACTGCAGATGACTCGAATAATGTACCAGGTTGCTATTGTAGGCGCTTTATTTGTTATTATTTGTCAGTCTTCAGTGGCAACTAGGGTCTGTTTCAGGCGCTTATGCGTCAGGAAGTCATTCATAGTCAGCACCTCAATAAAAATTGGCGAATATTAGTCAAATAAATATACACTAGGTGTAGACAAGCAACATAGGCACCATCTATAGCTTCCCAGTGACGAGGACGTGACAGTGTCATCTAATAAGTGGTTCTTGTTTCACCAAATGAGCCCTTCTCGGCGAGATACAATTCTACTACTAGAACGTTGAATACCCATGTTGGGAGAAACTAGAGCATTTGGATTTCAGTCACTCGGCAGCATTTCTGGTAAACGTGTAAGTTTGTATGTAAACCACAGCCAGTAGATTTTCTCGAAATACTCCACAGGCAAGACGTCACAAGAGAAGACAAATTGGCGCCAGTCCGACAGTGATAATGGGTTATTCAAACGAACCGGCATGGCTACCTAATGTATTCGGAACAAGCGTGCCGAGTGGTGGTGGTGGAGCTCGGCGTGTGCTGTGGTGACTTGCAAGGCCATCACAGGACTCGGCCATACCTTTTCGGAGTAAATAATAATAATAATGCTTGAGCTAGATCAAGTAATTTGGGACAAGCAATCTCCAACAAGGTTAACTTGGCGCGCTCAACGTTCGACCATGATGGAAACCAGCGTCGCCAAGACAGACAGCCGCTGCTCGAATCCTTCGACTGGAGGAGGGGTCATGGTGGCACGCCGATCGAGAGGCTTAGCTGGCCTTCTGGAATCGTTCGCTGCAGCACCAGCGATCCGGCGTTCCATGAGGGATCCAAGGATTACGGAGGAGTGGTGCGGTTGTGCGACCTGGGCCGAATGGCAAAAGATGTAACATTCCTGTCTCCCCAGAGCAGCCATTTTTTGGACGACAACCCCGTGCTTGCTTCTAAGATCCCGTTTCTGTACCGTAGAACTACCGAGCAACAGCACCCACGGTTTGCGGCAAGGAAAAAGGTCGCGCTTCAAGTGCAGTACACGAATGTAACCCAAGATCGATAAGTAGTCCATCCGCTGAGTGCCTGCTGAATGTCTGGACAGTTTGAAAGTCTGTCAAAGCCCGTGGAAGAGCAGGCACTTAAAAGGTTTTCGTCTTCTCCACATTCCAATGCGATTCCCCAGCGTCTGCATGGATATTGCTTTTTTGCTGCCGCGTTGCAACTTGGAACTGGGAAGTGGGAAATAATTCACGCACTTTAGATCCTCCACGTTGCAGTGCCAATTTCGCCTTCACCGGATTTGGCCGGGCAATCGCGGCTTTTCCGACTGGGCCCTCGACGATTCGACGAGGTGGAATTTTAAATGACGATGATAAGTAAGTTATTCGCGAATGTGGTTCCTCTGGTCAACGGGTCAAACGGCATCTCGTCGAGTGCCAATCATGGCTCTGCTCCATCCAGGCACTGGCCCATTCTCCGGTATAATTGCATCGCCAATCCCCAACAGACCCAGACTTGCTTTCCCTCCTCGTAATTATCATTGCTGTTATTAGTGACAGTAATGTGGGGGTGCCAATGCTGATTATTGCACAAATCAACACAGCTCTCTCGCTGCCAGGCCGAGACTTGCATTGACCTCAAACTGCCTGCCTGCCAGCGCTCCAGCTCTTCCTTTCCTCCTTTGGTTTCTGGGTTCCTTCCTCTTTTCCTTCTCTCTTCTCTCACTATCTCCTCAACCCCCCTTCTTTCCCCTCCATCCCCGCCTCTTGGACCCCGTCTCCGCGAACGATGATATTAAGGTCTCTCCGGATTCTTGATTGTCGTCTGTGCTTGCACATCGCCTGCCGCCTCAATCCCTTCGCTGGGAAGGCCCTGCCACTGTGAGGTATCGGCCAACGAGGACGCTCTCCACTCTAACCTGAATTATTCTCGACCTACTCGCCCCAACGACACAACTTTTTTTATTGTGATCAATATGAGTTTTCGAGAAAAAGTACGGAAGGTGTTTCAGCGACACAAATCCAAGGATTCCGATACGGGAATCAAGATCGTGTACTACCGACGGAGCGAGATTCCACCGTCAAAGTTCAAGGGACCGTTCGACAAGGAACATCAGAAAAGATTGGCGGCATGGTCATTCCGGGAAGCTCAGGCGGATCGTCCACGTTCCCTCGACTTGTCTCTCTCGCCTTGCACAACCTTGCCGGACTACCTAATACCGCGGGAGGCAGCTGACGGGGGTCCAGACCAGGTCCAGCCTATTGAGTCCCGGATACCGGGGATGGTTCTCTCTGACGGAGGTGTGTTTCCGTACCTACCAACGTCTTTAGAGGATCGATCTGGTTTTTCGAGGCGTTATTGAGTTTAATAATGCTAACCAATCATTAGTGTCCCCAGCGGCGTATCACGACGAATTTATCCAAGATCGACAGGGAACTACAGGATCCTTGTCTTCCACCACTGCCGTTGACCCCGAGAGCTTCAGTGACTCAACGATGACGCTGTTCCTTGATCCCCTGGAGGACGAGGCCGTCACTAAAGCCAAGGAGTCGCTCCGTACAACCTCGCCGATTGTACGAGCCATCTCGCCGCCGCCTGTGACTCTCAAGGGGGCGACGATGCCTTTTGAACCTGAAACTCTAACGCGAGCGTTGAACGCCGTGCAGATCTATTCGTAAATTTACCTTGCTATTCTACATTACCTTCTGGGAAGACTTACCCACCCTCATATCACGTCGTTACGGCCATCGACCTCAACCTTGCTCTCGATGCTATCTACTTTCCTTTTTTATCACCATCTCAATGTTTCTGAAGACTCGTCCTGCAATATGCAGGAAGGCCACTCTTGCCTAGGAATTGTTACCGCCTGACTACTGGGGTGGCGACAACGATTGCAGGAGGAAACATCTATTCTTGGCTGTCACGCTCCGTTGTCGAAGCTGGAAGTGAGACAACTGAACTTCCCCCAAGCAGTGCTTGGGGGAACCATTCACCATTTGATCCTTTTCTTCATCGTCTTGCTCGTCTGGAGACTGACCACCCCAAGATGAGATTTCAAAAATTTCTTTTCAAGCGTTCCATGAATAGATCCACCAGGTGCCGGCTTGATCAGAGGATCGCCGGAGGCCTAGGTTTTGCTGTACTGTAACTCACGGGATAGACAAATAATAATTTTTGAGAGATTCCGGTGTTGTGCTTGTGGGATGGTCAGATGGGTAGGTAGGATCGACTTGGTGTTCATAAAGCACGCAAAGTCAATATTTCCACCTACAGCATGGCAGCAAAAGTACGCGATCACATCCATGCTCCTTTCGAACGTCCTAACTTTCCAAGTTCGAAAGTCGAGCTCTGCCAGTACAACGTTGTAGTACAACTGAGTACCTGGTTCCCGGGTCCTACCCACCACCCCGTGAGTTGTACAATTGCCGATCGTGGGACTAAATCATCAATATTAATGTAGAGACCGCACGGGCCTCGCGCTCGTTACTCAACTGCCCGCCTGACTATCCCCCATCTTCTCTATCTCGTGAACTCAATAGTTGAGTAGATCACTAGGGATACATACGCCCACGAGTCACCAGTGCCCTGGAACCTATTTCCAACCATTATCTCTGGTGTTCTGGCATGTCAAGGTTCCGCAATTTGGAATCAGTACTCCGTAGGTAGTCGGTACCCATCGATAATCTCCTTCTAGTTGGAATGATCGCTCTCTGCTGCTTTGCTTTTTCCTTCCAAATCTCTCTTTGGAACTTTTGTTTTCTCTACTGCTTCCTTGTTTTCTGCCACCTAGTGAATCTTCCTGATCTATCGTTCCATTTTTTTTTTTCTTTTTCTTCCTCAAATACGGGGTCGACATCCGCGAGACATTACTTGAGTTCATTCAGCCATGACTCTCGACATGCTCTCGCTTGCAGCTTCTCCTCAAGGATTGCCTTGTCACCGAAATTTCAGACCGTCCTATCTCTCCATTCATTGGGAGTCCTGGTACAGGAATACCGCCGCGAGAAACAAAGTAGAACCCCTCGTGCCATCGATCAGGGTAACACAATAACCGATCATCATGCGATCGGATCGACCTCCACCATGAGGTCAATCGCCGCCACGATCCTTCAGCTAACCCGAACACCTGGATAAGACCGTACTTCCCAGAGGGACCGTGCGACGGGATTCGCATCCAACAATCCTATTGCTCCGTTCCATTTGATCGTCGCCTCTACTGCAGTTCGGTGCTTCGAGCTAAAGAAGGAATCCTTCCGATTCTCTGGCCTGCATCTTCGAGCGTCCCGTCAAGGCTCCAGTGAGGCGTTCTTGAACTCTGTTTAGTGAGCTACTTCGTCAGCTGGGGACATGGAGTTGGACAGTTGGACTATCTTGCACGATCCTGGAGATGGGCGTGCATGAGGTGGGCGGTTGAGTTCTAGCCAACGTGCATGTTTCCATACTAGGTGAGATGGAGAAGTACGAGATCTTCCAGTTTGTGGCCTCTGCCGATGGATAAGGCAGGAGCGAGGCCCTTCCATCTGGGCTATATAAGGCGTCTCTCGTCCGATTTCAGTCTTCACTTGAAATATACAGCCTTCCCCAGGCTGAGAACTGGCACTTTTACTCTCTTATACATCACCTTGATACTGTTCTGTGCATACACACCGCTTGAAATATTTCTCATCCATCCCTCAAGATGCTCGTATCAGTGAGGTCTCACCCTCGCTCTCGGCAACACCCGTATGCAGCTCGATGGCGGAAGACCAAGCACGACAAACACATCCTTCCTCGTGTACCGGAGGAGAAATATCTCAACCCGCTCATCCAGAGTCTCAACCTGGATATCGCAGATCTATTGCATACCCCCGTATGGTCTAGACACCAGATTTCAATCCCGGCAGTCGATGCACCGTCTCGTTTCGGCAAATTTGGTGGTCAGTTTGCTGCAGAACTGCAGATGGATATACTGCTGGATCTTCCTAGTGTATTTCACAGCATATTATCAGATGACTCCTTCTGGGATGATTTTATCGCTTGTCCCCTCATCCGCCCTAGTCCTCTTCATTTCGCTCAGAACTTGACGCAGGCCGTTGGTGGAGCCAATATCTGGCTCAAGCGCGAAGATCTCAACCCATTCGGCAGCTATCAAGCCCGCAATATTGTTGGTCAGGCCCTCTTCGCCCACCGAATCGGGAAGACGGAGATTGTCATGGACTGCGGGTTCGCTGGCCATGGCCTTGTCTGCGCCACCATGTGTGCACGCCTAAGGATGAAATGCACGATCCTCATGGGTGCCTCCGATGTCTCCGCCCAACCTGATGCGATCAGGAAAATGGAAAAGCTCGGTGCAACTGTGATCAGTGCACAATGTCCAGTGAGGACCAAAGGAAGGGACAGGGGCTCCCTCCGAACCGCTACCAATGAAGCTCTTCGCTACTCCCTCTCACACATCGACTCTACCTACCATATTACTAGCGGCACAATCGGGCCCCACCCTCTTCCGTCTATAACGCGGACTTTCCAATCACTGCTTGGACAAGAAGTAAAGAACTGCATCTCCCGAATGGCTGGTAGGGAGGGTAGTGGGCCGGATGCCCTGGTTTCACCTATCGGCTCTTCGGGTGCTGCAGCTCTCGGTATGTTCGCGGCCTTTGTTGACGACCCAACCGTCCGACTCGTCGGCGTCGAGGCCGCCGATGCCGCGCCTTTAACCCACGGCTCTGTGGGCGTCATGTACGGATGTAAGACTCTTCTTCTGCAAGACGACGACGGCCAAATACTGGAGTCCCATTCTATTGCCCCCGATATGAATTTCCCGTGTGCGGGCCCAGAGCTGGCTTATTGGAAGGACATGGGACGCCTCGAGACGATCACGGCTTCGAATGAAGAAGCAGTACAGGGTCTGCGTGTCTTGTGCGAGCATGAGGGGATTGTGTCTAGCTTGGCAACGGGACATGCAGTCCTAGAGACTGTGAAGTTGGCGAAGGAGTTGGGAGCGGGCAAGGATGTTGTTCTACTGGTTTCTGGGTGATTTCTTCTTTTGGGTTTAAACGTTTGCGGCATTTTCGATACCATATTGGAGGTTCATAGTACACTTGGGCGTATTTCTTAGCTACTTGGCGTTGATTGGGGTTAATTTGTTGTAGTTCTGATGGCTTTTAGGAGAGAAGGAGTTTGTGACTCCGAGCATGGCAATAATGGAACATACATTTTTTTCATGAATTATCATCAATCATAGCAAGTTGAGTCTATCTATAACCATTCATTCCATGAACACATATCTAGTCCTCATGAGTAACTGCCATGTCCAAAACCTCCACCCGTCCTCGACCCCGGGTCTCGTTGCCAACGAATTCGTTCAGACCCTTGAAAGCACCCGGCTCGGCAAATCCGACAACTTCCCACTCGTCACTTCCAGCATTCTCTTGTGATTCAACCGACTCGATATAGCTCAGAATCTTATCCTTGACGTTACTCGGCCCCTTGGGCTGGGCTGGTGCGCCCTCCCCTTCAGAATCAGAATCGTTTTGTCGAGTCGATTTTCCTTTCCCTTTCCCACCCTTCTTGTTGCTCTTAGAACCACCACCAGACAGCGACTCTTTCTCCTTGTTCGACCCAGCCGGTGCCGCAGACTTGACACTCTGTTTTAAAAGCGATATAGGGCACGTCACCCTGAGCCTCATGCGCGCGCGCATCACCGGAATAGGCTGCCACGCAATGAGTGCCTTCATCGCCTCTAGTGCCTGACTCTTCGCTGATTTGTTCGGATTCACACCAGTCCATAACGGTTTCCGAGGCTGTGCTGCCGCCGCGGCGGCTGATTCCTCACCCTCAGCGCCAGCACCGTCCGCTGCTTGTTGTTGCTGCAACTGCCCACTCGCCGAGCTCAACTGATCCAGCGCCTTTGAAATCATCCCGGGCGTATAAACCCGCTTCGTTGTGGGATCGACCAGCCGCCCCGAAACGATGTCAAGCACTTCCTTCTCGACGCGCTCCGCGATCTCCTTGCGCTCGCGCTCGCCAACTTGCACTTCACCTTTGCGGAGGATCTCTTGTCGAATTTCGTCGGCGGGTGTGTCGGCGCCAAAGGCCTTTGTTAGTTCTGCGGCGGGCGCGGTCTGGGCCTTGGAGACGGAGAGGAAGATGGTGGGGACTTGAAGGACATTGTCGAGGTCTTTTTCGGCGCCGGATCGGTATTCAAGGAGTTTGTTTTTGTAGCAGGCCAGTTCAAAACGTTTCTTGCCTTGATCCAAGAAACTCCGAGTTAGTGGGTTGTTTAGGTGAATTATTGCGCGGGGGAGAAGACCGACCTTTTTTTAGCCTAACGATCGAGACGTTCGTGAATTTTATTTGGTTGGAAGGTTGGTTGATGGGCATGATGAATCATGCGCCGGCGCCCGGACTTTTTTTTTTCTCTGTGCTTCTTTTTATCTCAGGACGGCGGAGGATGGAAAAATGAAGAGCTGGTCAGTTTAGTATCCCCTCCGCGGCTGATAAATTCATGCCCAGTATCGATAACCGACGTCAGACGGGAAGTCTCTCCGGGAACGCACGAGCCTGATTGGGCCAAATGACATTCTGCGGGTCTTTTGTTGTTGAGTGACTCAGCGCGGTGGCTCAGGTCTCGTGACTGGTGCTCCTCGGAAGGCACAGGCCCGTGATTGGTGGCCCTCCACGGCTGCTATCGGCGTCATCGCCTGCCACCGCCCGCCCCGTCATCTGCGTCCGTCCGGATCTCTCCAATCCTCCTCTCCTCACCTTGCGTCCTTCTTCTCCTCATCTTGTACCTTGTCAGTAAGTAGCTGGTCATTCGGCTGCATATTTCAGAGTACAGATATATATTTCATCGTAAGTTCCCCCCTCCGTTGCCATCCATTCCTCTGCCGTCTTTGTTTCTGCCCCGGTAGCTGATAAGCGTTGCCTACGAAGGTCCCCATCTCCATTGGTACACCCTTGGTACCTCCCAACCACCCCCTTCAGCTCTTCCATCGAGCTCTCCCCGAAACCTTGAGATTGGTACAATTCCATCGCAATGAGAGCTTTTTCAACTGCGCTGCTCGTCGGAGCAGCCACCGCTGCTTCGCCTGCCCAGCAGGTTCTCGGTGGTCTAAAGGACCTCGGAGGCGCCATCCAGGACACTCTGCAGGACACTGTGCCCAAGCTCAAGGAGCCCCTTGGAGCATTCGAGAAACAGCTAGAGTCCCTATCTGATGAAGCCCGTGCTCTGTGGGAAGAGGTCGCCTCGGCTTTTCCGGACTCTCTCGACCACAACCCCGTCTTCTCTCTGCCCAAGAAGCACACCCGTCGTCCTGACGCCCACTGGGACCACATTGTCCGTGGCTCAGACATCCAGAGCGTTTGGGTGACCAACTCTGAGGGCGAGAAGGAGCGAGAGATCGACGGGAAGCTCGAGGCCTATGATCTCAGGATCAAGAAGACGGACCCCGCGTCCCTGGGCATCGACCCTCATGTGAAGCAGTACACTGGTTATCTTGATGATAACGAGAACGACAAGCACCTGTTCTATTGTAAGTGACTAAAGGTCTACCTAGGGTGTCCATGTACTAACGCTTTTGGAGGGTTTTTCGAATCTCGAAACGACCCCGCAAGCGACCCCGTGGTCCTGTGGCTGAACGGTGGCCCTGGTTGCTCATCTCTGACCGGTCTCTTCATGGAGCTCGGACCCAGCAGCATCGATAAGACTATCAAACCTATTTACAACGAGTACTCATGGAACTCCAACGCTTCCGTCATTTTCCTTGACCAGCCCGTCAACGTCGGCTATTCCTACAGCAACAACCCCGTGAGCGACACGGTTGCTGCTGGCAAGGACGTTTACGCCCTCCTTACCCTCTTCTTCAAGCAGTTCCCCCAGTATGCAAAGCAGGACTTCCATATTGCTGGCGAATCTTATGCTGGTCACTACATTCCTGTCTTCACCTCTGAGATCCTCTCACACAAGAAGCGCAACATCAACCTAAAGTCTGTCCTGATCGGTAACGGTCTGACCGACGGCCTCACTCAGTACGAGTACTACCGTCCCATGGCTTGCGGTGAGGGTGGTTACCCTGCCGTGCTGGATGAGAGCAGCTGCCGCTCCATGGACAATGCCCTTCCCCGCTGCCAGTCCATGATTGAGTCCTGCTACAACAGCGAGAGCGCTTGGGTTTGCGTCCCCGCCTCCATTTACTGCAACAACGCTCTTCTCGCCCCCTACCAACGAACTGGCCAGAATGTTTATGATGTTCGTGGCAAGTGCGAGGACGAGAGCAATCTGTGCTACAAGGGCATGGGCTACGTCTCTGAATACCTGAACAAGGCCGATGTCATTGAGGCTGTGGGTGCTGAGGTTCAGGGCTATGACTCTTGCAACTTTGACATCAACCGTAACTTCCTCTTCCACGGTGACTGGATGAAGCCGTTCCACCGTCTCGTTCCTGGCATCCTTGAGCAGATCCCTGTTCTTATCTACGCCGGTGACGCTGACTTTATTTGCAACTGGCTTGGAAACAAGGCCTGGTCCGAGGCCCTTGAATGGCCCGGCCACGAGGAGTTCGCTGCTGCTCCTCTCGAGGACCTCAAGATCGTTGACAACGAGAGCAAGGGCAAGAAGATTGGTCAGGTCAAGACACACGGTAACTTCACCTTCATGCGTTTGTATGGTGGTGGCCACATGGTTCCCATGGACCAGCCCGAGTCCTCGCTCGAGTTCTTCAACCGCTGGCTGGGTGGTGAGTGGTTCTAGACGAGCCACTTAATGTCTCTTACTCTATCATTTGATGTTTTGTGCCTCCGAATACGATATTTTTCCTATAGTTTTTTTTGAGTTGTTTTTGTCAATGCTAAGTTCTTTTTGACGCCTATGCTCTGGCCTTGTAATGAATGCCCAGGTGTATCACTAGTCCTACCGCATTATATACATAGACTTGCCCGCTAAGATTTGATATTCTGGCCCTCTGGTAAAGGATAAGCACTCTAAGTTGTACAGTGTAACCCACCTTAAACCCAGTGTAACGGCCGCCACATCAAAGCTGACAGCGTATGTGGTCATATGCTACTATGAATCTACTGTTAGCGCCTCTCTCTCGCCTGACATACGGCCCTTTACCCTAAGCAAGGTCACACAACTCCATCTCTCCTTTTAAAACAGCTTATAGGAGGACTCTTCAAGTGACACTTTCCCTCAAGCGAGGACTACAACTAACTCTACCTTTCCTTCTATTGCCTGTTTATCCGTAACTCAGCTTACAAGAACCAATTAAAAGGGAAAAAAATTGAACGACAAATTAAGTGCTCTCCTAGGGGTTGACAATTATAATCTACAATTGCTACCACAATTATAAGATATTTTATTAGAAGTAGAATTGAGTTCGTAGTCACTGTAAATGGGTTTCTCATAAAGACTCAGTAAGATATATTATTCAACCCGAAAACTAGTAAAACCGGCACCTAGTTACTGGACCCAAAAACCTTAGCTGCTAACTTGGAACGCGAGTATGAACGAACATCCAGACCGGTCTAGATCAGAACCCGCTCCAGGTCTATCTAGAAAACAAGTTAAATACGAATCCGCCGTAGAGAATTTTCGCGAAGAAAAAAGAAAGAAAAAGAAAGACGAAGAAAAGAAAAGAGTAAAGTAAAAGAGCAGCATTCACAAGCAACGCGACGCTAAACGCTAAGCGCGACCAAAGAGGACTTGATAGTCGGATGGATGAATGCTATGATGGATGATGAACGTCATGGTCATGATGTGATGTGCTGTGCTGATGATGAAGAAGATGTGAAGATAAAATGCCGGGTATAGCGCCTCGCTTAGAATGCCAAACAACGAGAGAAAGAAAAGAAAAACTATTAACAGATATTTCTTTTTCCCACGTCCCAAATCGAAGCATATGAGATCGAAAAAGAAAGAAAGATGATGGGGTGATTTAGACTAGACCTTCACGCCAGCAGCATCCGCAACCTGCTGCAAGACGCGCGGCCAGCGGGAGATGAACTCGACGTCGTCGAGCGCTCCCTTGCCCTGGTTCCGGACGTACTGCGTGCTTGGGTCGATGCGGGGTTCCCAGTCCCAGATCTGTGGGTGGCCCTTTATGAGGGAGGAGTAGACAAGGCGGCGGCGGCGCTGCGAGCGCAAGACGTCCTCACGGATGCTCTCCAGGTCCCAGCGCGTGTGGACCTCGTCGATGAAGTGGGCGAGTAGCTTGCTTGGGTCGGTGGTGTTGGGAACGGTGTAGGGCTGCTTGCCCGGACTCGGAGTGCGTGGTGGGGTTGGGAAGGGGTAGTCGCGAGTTGGGGTGCGCTGGGAGACAGGCGCTTCACCCCGGGGCGAGTCGAGGGGTGTGGGGAGGGCTGCTGGGGGTAGGCCCTTTGCGGCAGCCTTGGAATCTGCGGTGATGGCGTGGGAGGCTTCGGATAGGCCGGCCACCAGGTTAACCTTTTCCAAGGGGTCGTTTTGGACATCGAAGAGCATGGGCGGGTCGATGAGAGAGTAAACGAACTTCCAGCGGCCGCGGCGGATCATAACGACGGGGGACTGGGTGCCTTCTGCCATGTACTCGCCGAGAACGGTGTCGGTCTTCAGGCCATCACCACCGGTGAGGTACGGAACCAGGGAAACACCGTCCAGAGGCAGCTCCTTGATCAGCGGCGCACCAACAAGCTCAGCGAATGTGGGAAGGATATCCATGGTCGAGACGTTCTCTGAGATGCGTTTTGGCGCAAAGCGCTTGGGCGCGTGGACGATGAAGGGCACACGGGCCGAGTTCTCGTACCAGGTCATCTTGTACCAGAGACCACGCTCACCAAGCATGTCACCATGGTCGCCAGTGAAGACGATGATCGTGTCATCACGCACACCGCAGTCATCCAGAACCTTGAGAAGCTTGCCAACGTTCGTGTCGACATAAGTGCAGGCGGCGTAGTAGGCGCGACGTGCAGCCTTGATGCGTTCCTCAGGCATCTCCTTGCCCCACAGATCAATGCACTTTAGCACACGCTGCGAGTGGGGATCCTGCTGGTCATGCGGGATAGCGGAGTGTGTAGGCAGGGGAATCTCGACGTCTTCGTATAGATCCCAGAACTCCTTGGTCATAGCGTAAGGGTCATGAGGGTGCGTCATGGAGACGGTCAAGCAGAATGGCTGGTCAGTGCGCTGGCGGACATGGTTGTAGAGATACTGAGTGGACTTGTAGATAACCTCCTCGTCAAAGTCCAGCTGGTTTGTGCGCACAACAGGGCCAGCCTCCAAGACAGAAGACATGTTGTGGTACCAATCGGGGCGGATGTCCTAATTCAGTCAACATTTCCAGTCCCATTTTGAGTTTTTCTGCTTTGGGAAATAACTTACCGGCTCGTCCCAGTTGACCGACCAGCCGTAGTCGCCGGGGTAGATGTCAGAAGTCAGGCGCTGCTCGTAGCCGTGGAGCTGGTCGGGACCACAAAAGTGCATCTTGCCAGCAAGTGCAGTGTGGTAGCCCTCGTTGCGCAGGTAGTGCGCGTATGTCGGGACATCAGCGGGCAGATCG
Organism: Aspergillus ustus; assembly: GCA_000812125.1. Taxonomy (NCBI): domain Eukaryota; kingdom Fungi; phylum Ascomycota; class Eurotiomycetes; order Eurotiales; family Aspergillaceae; genus Aspergillus; species Aspergillus ustus. The sequence continues at coordinate 539,560 of JOMC01000028.1, forward strand.
GCAGCGTTATCGTAAGCTCCAATCTTGGAGGGAAGCTGGCCGGTCACCATGACATATCGGGACGGCGCGCATAGCGGCGCGTTACAGTAGGCAGAGTCAAAGACCACGCCCTCCTCGGCCAGGCGGTTGAGGTTGGGAGTCTTGATTTTGGAGTCTTTGTCGTGGAAGGCTAGCAGCGGAGCAGCCATCTGGTCTGCCATGATGTAGAGGATGTTAGGCTTCTTGGCCGCCATGATGCTTTCTTTGTCTCTCTCTCTCTCCTTTTTAAGGTTTCAAACAGATATGGAAGGTTTGAGCTATTAGGTACAGATTGGGGGGGAGAGGCGTTGTTGAGATAGGAGAGAGAACAGGAGAGAGAGATGGCAACGGGCAGGGAGGCGAGTATAAGTAAGTCAACGGTATGTGGAGAAGAAGAGTGGGAGGATTTCCCAAGGGGGAAAATCACGACGAAATGTCACAAGATCTTTGATAAGGGGAAAAAGAAAGAAAAAAAGAAAAAAACTTTTGCCGACCCAGAACCCCGGGGGAGGATTTTATGTCACCACGACAATGGAACCATTGGCGGGATCGATGGTGTGATTGTAAGAAATGCTTTGCAATCTTTCTCCACAGGGTCTGACACCTATTCGGGGACTCCCTGGCTCGTCCTGTGTCCCAGCGAGAGCGCAGCGGTGAGGATGGAGATGAAGGCGATGGAACGCTGGAGAAGCAATCTCGCCGCTGCGCTCTTTGGAGGACGAAATTATGGAGTCGTGGTGGGAGGATTAGCGCGGGAGGAGCTGGTCAGGGGTGCCTTGATACATGTATTTACACGGGTTGCTTCGTTGGCGGACAATGGTGAAAGTGCCTTCTGGTCCAACAACACTTTAAGCCTGCTTCGGAGTGGTATCTGATAGCCCTGCCCTGTCCATTGAGTGTATCTCGCGGCTTTTCGAGGCCCTCTTGTATAGAGAAGATCGCGTGTGGTTGCGAATTATCCCTGACTAAGTTTTGCCACTAAACCGCACTTGTAAGCTTGGCGCTCCCGGCAGTTCCCCCCCAAACGTGACCATTTTCTGTTCCCACTCTTTGGTTTTTGCCAGCACATCAAAGGATTCTTTATCATAATCAGGCAGACAAAAAAAAAGTAAGCATTTCTTCTTCTCAAGATTATAACTCACGGAATTAACCCCGGGGTCGGGCCTGGGCACTCGTACAGTCGTACTCCGTATTCCTCCGGAGCTCCCGTAAGACTGCAACCAATTCTGCGGGTCGATGGCGACATCCCCGCTAAAATTTAAGCACGACATCTCCAGCTTTCTTAACCTCACCTCTCGTCCTGAAGATCGTGGAGGATCCCCGGCAAATCATCCTTTGAATCTCGAGCCCGTTGCCCGCTCAGAGCTCGTGCTTACCCCGTAAAATGGCACCAGTTCACCTCAGTCCTGCGTCGGGATGACGCGAGAGGCCGTCTTGTCTGGTTCTCCGCAAATACATCATTATCAATCAATCACCGGGAGAGTACTAGCTTTTTTTTTTCCAGGGTCCATCCATCCATCCACAAACTCAAGAGTCATAGAAACAAATACCTTTCCAGAATATCTTGAATAATCAAACAAACCATGCTAAGTTCCAATTAAGTTCCAGCCCCCTTGCACCCGGCTCCCATCCGAAAAAAGCAACGAGCAGAAGGATGGGTCCCCCTTCCGTCCTGGCACCATAGTTCTTCCCGAGCACGCAATCGGCTCACTTCACAATCCGATCCGAATCCGCCACCAAATCGCACCATCATGCACCGTGGCTCCCCATGTAAGGGACACACGGACCCTCAGATCATAGCGGGTTATTATTATTGGAGACGTTTGGCTCTCTTACAAGACTTACGTATGATGAAGGCGCTGGGTAGGAATGCATTGTTGCCCCCTGTTCGTCTTCTTGATTCTTCTTCTACTGTGTATGGTGGTTGCTTGTCTCGACTTGAGTCGGTATTGCACCATCTGTGACATCGTCCTGAGCTCAGCAGTAGTAATCGAAAATACCAACGGATCGTCTCGAGATTCTCCGGGTCGAGGGCGGGAACTATGCTCGTTTTCCGTGATCCTTCCCGTAGCCAAAGTATACTTCTTCCGTGGTAACTAGGCCTGTCTGTGCGTTTTGCATGCTTTCCCAAGATGCGAGGTTGTGGTATCTACGGCTGCGTCGGAGACGGGTCCCTTTTGGTCCTTCCCCTGTCGCTGCCGCTGCCTTGCTAGCTTGGATGAAATCTTAGCTTCCATATTGCGATGTACAACGGACGTCGTCATATGTACGTTTCAGTCCGATCCTTCGTAACAGAATGGCGGCTGGCCTCTTCGAGGACGCGAAAAAGCTGACGCAACCTGGTGTCCTCAGCAACCGTTTCCGGCTGCTCCCAAATAACTGCTTCATTTTCATTGTTTCACGTGGAAAATAAGGTTGTTCTCAACTCTAATTTAGTACGCCCCGAGAAAGCGTACAGCTCCTGTCCTAACTAAAAGCTAACAGCTTGATAAGATAAAAAAAAAAAAAAAAAAGCCAAAATACATTTAAATGATCGCTGGTTGACTCCCGCTAAGTAACAAAGTATATACTCCACAGTCCGCGCTGGTCAGCCACACCTTTTGTTCGGACTTGAAAACAAGGCTAAGAAAAAGCTAAGGCGGCCCGACCATCACACTAAATACTGGAAAAAGAAATGAAGTCTGTGGACTTGAAGGAATGGTGGCTGCCGCAGCCTGAAACAACACTCAAAAATGGAACCGGCCGGTGCGTGCCGCGAGGCGAGGCGAGACTAACCCCGGCCTAATCTACCTTAACCGAACTGTTTAAGTTGGTTAGTTCCACAGGTTTTATAGTATCATTTGCTGTGGAGTCGCGTTCTTGGGGCGTACCTATAAATGCGACGGATAAATGCATATGCTGTCAGGAATCCAACAGTTCCTGTCAACAAGCCATATACGGTGCAGGCGAGCAAGCTGTAGCTGAAAAATAGCAGGCTGGAAACAAAGCCTGTGATATGCAAGTGGAAGTAGTAGTACCAAATGCAGTACGCAAAAACCCAGAATGCGCTGCTTCCGCCCGTCAGGAAACTCTGCCACCACCAATGATAGTTCTATGCCGCGTTAGTTGGCCTCTTCTGCGGGGTTGACATCGGTGGCCACTTACCTCAGAGCAGAGTTGGCTGTATGTCGCTATGATCGTCACTTCGCTGACAGTCACCATCAGAATCGATGTCACAGCGCTCAGGAAGCCAAACACGTAATAGTATCCGCTCTTGTCCTGCCACAGATTCTTAAAGACAAAGAGAAGCTCGATAAACAGGACTGCAAACGGAGCCAATCCTGTGAGCATGGTTCCCTGTACGCTATGCAAGTACCAAGGCTGAGGGGGGATCTGGCGTGGAATTGAGGAGGTCTTCGTTGGGTGCTCCCATGGCTTGGCGCGCATAAAGCCGTACCAGCTTCCAGCATACACCAGCGGAACTTGAATCAATAACCAAAGCGCAACAATGCCGACCAAGGTACCGAAGGGAATCGCCGTACTAGACGCTTGCGCCCAAACAAACAGGTTCAAGATAAAGACAAGAGAGAATGTCAATCCAGGGAAAAGCAGGGCCGTCTAGCCACAGTTAGTACAGAACAGCAGAAAGGGGGTAAGGCTCCTACGATTAGCGTGTTCTTCCGCCAGCTCACCCCTCCAAAGGTCTTATACAAGCTTCCCGAGAAGTACCCTGAGAAGAGCCCAGCAAAGATGAACAAACCCATACCAACACTCACAAATCCTCCTCGGAAGCTGGGGTTAAGGATGCCAAGGCAACTAAGAAGTAGCAGGCCTGTGGTCATGAAGAGAAGCTGCATTCCAGAACCAACCAGAGGCGCAAGGAGTCCACTGAACTGGGGTACTCGGAATACATCAGCGTGTAGGAGTTTCCAGCCGCTGACATCGTCTATGCCTTCGTCATCAGAGTCAATGTCACCATCCCTCTCGACGTCTGTCGCTTGATCCAAGAGTCCCTCTTTCTTAGCGCCGCCTCTCTTGAACTTGCCATCCTCCATTGCTCCGTCACCCCGGCCTTTGATATCGCCTTGAACCGTCCTGTTCCAGATGACATACACCGCCACACCCAGAACTCCGGATATGGTCAAAGAGTTGAGAACAGCTAACCAGTGTGTCATGGAGCTTTCATCCTGCTTGCTGAAGTAAAGATCCCACCGGTTCGACCATTCAACTCCGTTTTCTTCCTTGAAATAGACCGAATAGGTAATAGGAATGTTCAACGTAGCTCCGTCATCATAACCATCGTCCTCGGGCAGATACGAGGACCCTGGATACATTTCCCGGAGTCGATCCAAGTTGGGGGGAATATACAGCTCGAGCCCATCATGGTCCTCATGGACGTGCTCAGGACATCCGTTTTCTGTATGATCTTCCGCGCGTATAGACTTAGGATAAACTTCGAATCCGACAACAACCTTGCCGCCTTCCGGTGCCGAGCGCCAGCGTATCACGATAGTAAAATGATTGTTGATGTAATAACGCTGTTTCCCGTCAACGGGAGAAAATTCTCGGTACCCTAGCTTGAAACCCGATGCGTAATACTTCCGGCTACGGTCGACGGTCACAAAGCTCGTTGCACCGGGAAGATTGTCCGCAATCCATTCCATGACATACCCTTCTGCAATGAGTTGTTGGCCCCATTTCACGTCTTTGCGCCCGACCTCCCTGGTGCACAACGCGCGACATTCCATATTCTTGCCCATGTGGAGCTCGAAATCTGAGGTCATGATCCGGTCGCCACGCAGTATCTCGCCCAGGTTCTGCGAAACGCTATGTCCCGAGGCGAAAGGCGAACCGACATGTTTCTCTCCACTCGCAGGACAGACAAAGGGGAGATCGAAGTAAGCATACTGAAGTTGGGTATGGTCTGAAAATATCTTATTCACAAGGAGTGGGATCGGTTCATCATCATTGTACCGCTTGATTGAGTAGCCTATACAAGGAAGCCAGATAGATTAGCAAATGAAACGCTTCTCGGAGGGAGAGCATACCAGGCAGGTACCAAGCGCAGGTATAGGAGACAAACAACAGCAACAGTGCCCAATGGCGAGGACACCCGAGCGAACAAAGCCCCATTATTGACACGAAATGAAGGGAAGACTCGCAAGGGTGCGGGAACCGGGAGTGAGCAATAGTATCCGTAACTCCAGTATACTACAGTCTCGTTCAACGTGGCAGATCTGGAGGCCGATCAGGTCTAACTCCAGAACACAGCGACAATATCTAGCAGCGGCGCATATAAACAGAAATAGCAAGGTAAATATCGAATAGAAGTGATTCGGGTGTGTAAAAAGAGAAAGATGCGTAAAAAAGGGAGAGGACACTCTTGGAAACCCGCCAGAGAATGCGAACCGAAGGGGCCGACCGGAGCTCCCCAAATGTAAACTCCAAGCACGGTAGCGTAGTGCCAATAGGTGATATAATCAGACCAAAAGGCTTGGGTTAACGAGTGGAATAGACAATGTCGACTGTCTGGAAAGAAGAAGCAGCTAGAAGGGACAGAAATCAAGAGGGGGTGTTGCGTGTTGTGCTCAGGGTCAGTTGGAAGAGTCGAGACTTGGCAGGGTCTTTGTTTGGCCCAGAGCTGCATTTCTCGGGAGCTTGTATGGGGAACAACCATGCACTTCTAAGAGGCGGTATAATTCTCCCAGAATGATCACCTACTAGTATTGACAGCCCTTGTAATCAATCTAACCTAAGTTATAGACGTTGTTATAGGAAACTCCTATCACCATTGGGCCGATATTAAATTGACTTTGCGAGGGAGCCGCACGGTTATATATCACCGCAACCTACTAGATCAAAGTGACGGAGGGAAGAAGAAAATTATTTTGAAAAATTTCAACCATGGTATTCAATTCACTGAGAATATAATTTCCAGTCATAAAGTGGCATTGGATGCTTAAAAAGCTACATACATGTTGATGCCCGTTCTACTAGGCCACGAGGGCGATCAATATTACAGCATGGTTTCGCATGCAGCCGCATGCTGCGTACTCCAGATAAACGCAAAAGTGCTAAAACCCGCCAAAATATTTCATACCGCCAACAGACTGATGAAATAAAGATTAGGACGGATGGCTCAGCAGATACTCCACCGCGCCTTGTACGCTACCACCCGCTCGGCGCAGGGCTTCGACGTTCCGTTCAAACTCATAAAACCCCATGTCATTGAGTTGGCGCAGCTGGTCCGCGTATCTTTCCTCTGGTGGTCGGTTATCCTGCGGAGGTGGACTTCCGAAACCCTGACCACCGAATAACGCCGAGAAAGGATTGGCGGCAGTACCTTCTCCCCCTTGGCCTCCCATTGATTGCATCATCTGTTCGAGTAGCGCGGGGTTGCGAAGGAAAGGGTTTTGTTGTGGATTAAATGGGTTCGCGCCCCCTTGACCACCAAATAGAGAGGGATTCAACAAGCCGAAAGGGTTCTGTGCGTTCTGCGCATTCTGTCCTTCTGTTGTGGCCCCCGCTCCAGTGGCCCCCGATTCACCCTGTGCTGATCCAGTCTGTTCGACCCCTGCCGGGTTAGATGATGTGCTTGGTGGATTGATGCCGATTCCTTGGTTTCCCCCAAAGAGTGCCGCGAACGGATTACCAGCGCCGAGGCCCTGGGGCATAAAAGGATTAAAGAGCGGGGCAGCCGGAGTAGTGTTGGCACCGGCGTTCTGCCCGTCCCTGGTCTCCTCGGGCGTTGTGCTGGTGACCCCAGGAGCGGGAAAACCACCACCCCCACCAGCGGCACCGCCAAGTCCAGCACCGCCCATTGCGCGCTGAAGCTGCATCATGTTACGGAGTGAGTTGGGATCGGTGAGCATGCGACGGAATTCGGGGCTCTGCATCATCTGGCGGGCGCCGGGGACATCTCGCAGCATTGGATTTTGTTGGATCATCATATCAATCATGGCTGGGTTCTGTAGCGCTTCGTTGATGGCAGACTGGAACTGGGGATTCTCAAGCATCTGGAGCATCGATTCGGCATCGGGAGGGGGGCCCATCTTCAAAATAGATTTAGATTAGCGGACAAACCTGCAGGAAGAGGCGAAATATCAGTGCTTACCCCACCATCCGGACCGAACATACCGGCGCCTGGCAGCTGAGCGAAGCCAGCATACCGTGCGCCAGTCAATCCTGCTAATGGGTTGTTCCCCGTCCCAGCGGCAAGGTTTGTTGGGACACCCGTAGCCGTTGGGTTAGTGGCGGCACCTGTTGTGGCGGAGGCCGAAGCCGAAGCCGATGATGCACCTGGTCGTTGATTGCTGGCAGCACTTTTGACGAGATGAATGGTATGCCCATCTTTGATCTTGTAAGTAGCGAGGGTATCGTTATCTTTGAGCACTCTTCCCGAATAGATCAGGCGCTGGCGCTCCGCCGGGGTGTCGGCATATTCCGACGAAGATAGCTTCTGCTTCAGCTCGGATACTGGCGTCGAGAGGGGTAATGTGAGAGTAAATTTGGCATCATTAGAAGCTTTGATATTGAAGGTGATGGGCGCATCCTCCGCCGTGGCGGTATCATCGGCCATGATGATACGTGAGGGGCGAGTTGAGGGGCCCGAGGCAGCAGCAGGAAGGGTCACGTCACAAGCAAGAAAGACGAACAAGACAGATCTTGCTTTAGGATGGCAGAGGCTAGAAATTAGTCTGCGTAAAACCCCGAATGGGAAACGTAGCAAGATAGGATGGTAAGAGGGGAGAGCAGTGATAATCACAGAGGCGCCGCAAACAAATCGGCCGACCCCAATTCCTTCGTTCAGTTGGCCCAGAAAGAAGCGGGCAGAAACCCATCGTTTCTCTGAGCTTTGAGGAGACGGGACGGAGGCGCTGCGGCTGTCTCGGGATTACTTGTACTGTAATTTATTTCCATACTAAAAGCGCTTCGTATTGTCACATGCATACCAATACTGGCAGAGCACGTGATAGGACATGGGCAAACACAGCAAACAGCCAGGTGATCTCAGCTCCGAGCTCCACAACTGCAATTTTTCATCTTCGCGTCCCTCGACACCACAAGTTCCCAGCTTTTCAACCCAGCTTCACACACGGGGACACCTCGTACTCGAGTGTCCTCTATTCCAGTACTCCCTTCTGCAGCAATGGGAGTGCTTTTGTTATAGAGTCACCCTACACTGGCTGCCACTGAGTCGTAAATCAACAGCTTATTTACCCGTGTCATTTTGACGCACATTTGCCCACCATGGCTACCACTTCGCATATGTTTATGTACTCGCTGACCATTCAGCCACCGACTGCAATCACCCAGGCTATTTTGGGACAGTTCGCAGGAACGAAGGAGCAACAGATTGTCACAGCGTCGGGGTCGAAGCTGACAATTCATCGCCCTGATCCCACCCAAGGGAAGGTCACGCCACTCTATTCTCAAGATGTTTTCGGCATCATCCGAAGTCTGGCTGCCTTCAGGCTTGCTGGAAGTAACAAAGGTATGTTTTTACGTTCTTCTCTCAGCGAGTTTTCCAAGATCATCATAGTGATTCGTCAAGCTTCCCGGGCAGCACGATCCTTGACCGCCGAACGAGCCTCCTAGGAGCTGGGACGTGCCCCGGTGGACGAATTGGGTGCTGGGTGCTAGTTCCCTAGAAACAGTGCTGAGATCTGCGTATAGATTACATTATCATTGGCTCAGACTCGGGACGCATCACCATCATCGAGTATGTGCCGTCTCAGAACCGGTTCAATCGAATTCACCTTGAGACCTTTGGCAAGTCAGGTGTTCGGCGCGTGATTCCTGGTCAGTATCTAGCGGTCGACCCTAAGGGTAGGGCGTGCCTCATCGCATCGGTGGAGAAGAACAAACTTGTTTATGTTCTGAATCGAAACTCGCAGGCCGAGCTTACGATCTCGTCTCCGCTGGAAGCGCACAAGCCACAGACCTTGGTATTTTCAATTGTTGCTCTAGATGCTGGGTATGAAAACCCCGTCTTCGCGGCTCTTGAAGTGGACTATTCCGAGTCTGATCAAGACCCAACGGGCCAAGCATACGAAGAGGTTGAGAAACTTCTGGTGTATTATGAGCTTGACCTTGGATTGAACCACGTTGTTCGCAAGTGGGCGGATCCGGTAGACCGCTCAGCTTCAATGCTCTTCCAGGTACCCGGCGGAGCAGACGGTCCCAGCGGTGTCTTAGTGTGTTCGGAAGACAACGTCACGTATCGACACTCAAACCAAGATGCGTTCAGAGTAGCTATTCCTCGTCGACTTGGCGCAGTTGAGAACCCAGACCGCAAGCGGTCGATCATTGCTGGCGTGATGCACAAAATGCGCGGCGCATTCTTCTTTCTCCTGCAGACTGAAGATGGCGATCTTTTCAAGCTTACGATTGACATGGTCGAGGATGATAAGGGCCAGCTAACCGGCGAAGTCAAGAGACTGAAGATTAAGTATTTTGACACGGTGCCCGTTGCCTCCAGCTTGCTCATTCTCAAGAGTGGTTTCCTCTACGTGGCCGGTGAGGGTGGAAATCATCACTTCTACCAGTTTGAGAAGCTCGGTGATGACGATGAGGAAACTGAGTTCAGTAGTGATGACTTCTCCGCGGACCCAACTGTTCCCTATGAACCCATATTTTTCCAACCCAGGGGCGCCGAGAACCTTAACCTTGTGGAGACAATCGACTCTCTCAACCCATTGATTGACAGCAAGGTTGCCAACATCTCTGATGACGATGCTCCTCAAATTTTCACCATCTCCGGCACTGGCGCTCGAAGCACTTTTCGAACACTGAAGCATGGGTTGGAAGTTTCAGAAATCGTCGAGTCGGAACTCCCAAGCGTGCCGTCAGCCGTTTGGACCACCAAGCTCACACGAGGCGACGAATTCGATGCCTACATTGTTTTGTCATTCGGAAACGGAACCCTGGTCTTGAGCATTGGGGAGACCGTAGAAGAAGTTACGGATACTGGCTTTTTATCAACCGCACCCACGTTAGCTGTCCAGCAGCTTGGGGAAGATTCGCTTATTCAAATTCACCCGCGGGGTATCCGACACATTCTCGCAGACCGACGAGTGAATGAATGGCCGGCGCCCCAACACCGCTCCATTGTGGCTGCTGCAACTAACGAGCGGCAAGTCGCAGTTGCGCTGAGTTCGGGTGAGATTGTCTATTTCGAAATGGATGCCGACGGTTCACTTGCCGAGTATGACGAACGACGCCAGATGACTGGAACTGTGACTTGCCTTAGTTTGGGCGAAGTCCCTGAAGGCCGAATTCGAAGCTCATTCTTGGCTGTTGGATGTGACGATTCAACCGTCCGAATTCTTAGCTTGGACCCCGACACCACGCTCGAGAACAAATCTGTTCAAGCCTTGACTGCCGCGCCTTCCGCGTTGAACATCATGTCAATGGCTGACTCCAGCTCTGGGGGTACAACTCTGTATCTCCACATTGGTCTTCATTCCGGTGTATACCTGCGAACAGTTCTTGACGAGGTTACCGGTGAACTCTCGGACACACGTACTCGATTTTTGGGCTCGAAGGCCGTGAAATTATTCCAAGTGTCTGTAAAGGGACAAACCGCTGTGCTTGCTCTGAGCTCGCGCCCCTGGTTGGGGTACTCGGAAACCCAGACGAAGGGCTTCATGCTCACGCCACTGGACTACGTCGGGCTTGAATGGGGCTGGAACTTCTCGAGCGAACAATGCGTGGAGGGTATGGTTGGTATCCAAGGGCAAAACCTCCGGTATGTTTTTATCCTCCCAACTGTTTAATTTGATCATATGATGAAAACGGAAATATTCCCGAATGACTGTGTGGATCATCATTCTTTTTATACTCCAATTGTTCCTACTGAGATCAAAATTTATCCTACACCTTTTGGCATGCATAATCGTGGACAGTTGCTGACAACTTGTCTGCAGGATTTTCTCGATTGAGAAGCTGGACAATAATATGTTGCAGCAGTCGATTCCTCTCGCCTATACCCCGCGCCACTTTTTAAAACACCCTGAGCAACCTTTGTTCTACGTCATCGAGTCTGATAATAATGTTCTGTCACCAGCGACCAGAGCCCAATTGTTGGAGGACTCCAAGTCTCGCAATGGTGACACAACAGTCCTACCACCGGAAGAATTTGGCTACCCTCGCGCCAACGGCCACTGGGCCTCGTGTATCCAGGTAGTTGACCCGCTGGAAGCCAAATCAGTAATTGCGACGGTTGAGCTGGAAGAGAACGAAGCCGCTGTTAGTATCGCCGCTGTTCCGTTTACGAGCCAGGATGATGAGACGTTCTTGGTTGTCGGTACAGCCAAAGATATGACTGTTAACCCGCCCTCGTCTGCTGGAGGCTACATTCATATCTACCGCTTCCAGGAAGACGGAAAGGAGTTGGAATTCATCCACAAGACCAAGGTTGATGAGCCACCCCTCGCCCTTCTCGCATTCCAAGGACGGCTCGTGGCCGGTATCGGCTCTCTGCTTCGAGTTTACGACCTCGGTATGAAGCAATTGCTCCGAAAATGCCAGGCTATTGTGGTACCAAAGACGATCGTCGGTCTTCAGACCCAGGGTAGCAGAATTGTGGTCAGCGATGTCCGCGAGAGTGTCACCTACGTTGTGTACAAGTACCAAGAGAACGTCCTGATTCCGTTTGTGGACGACTCAATCCCTCGGTGGACCACATCAACGACCATGGTTGATTATGAGACTACAGCAGGAGGCGACAAGTTTGGAAACCTCTGGTTACTGCGGTGCCCCAAGAAAATATCTGAAGAGGCAGACGAAGAGGGCTCAGGTGCTCATCTCATCCACGATCGCGGGTATCTGCAAGGTACACCGAATCGCTTGGAGTTGATGATCCATGTCTACACTCAAGACATCCCCACTAGCCTCCACAAGGCCCAGCTCGTAGCTGGAGGCCGTGACATTCTTGTGTGGACCGGATTTCAAGGCACGATCGGTATGCTAGTGCCATTTGTCAGCCGTGAAGATGTGGACTTCTTCCAAAGCTTGGAGATGCAACTGGCATCGCAATGCCCACCGCTTGCTGGACGAGACCACCTTATATACCGAAGCTATTACGCGCCCGTGAAGGGCGTCATTGACGGAGACCTATGCGAGATGTATTTCCTTCTTCCTAATGACACGAAGATGATGATTGCCGCCGAGTTGGATCGCTCAGTCCGAGAAATCGAGCGAAAGATCTCGGTAAGTCTTCCCCCCCGCCCCCAATTTCCGCCCAATACAGCTCACTCACATTGCCTAGGACATGCGGACAAGAGTGGCGTACTGATCTCAGCGAATGCGGCGTTGTACGGATTAGCCCGATATCTGCTTGTAGTAACTATAAATCTACAACTAATTCTATATTCATCCTGGTCGAGCGTAGACAACCACAGGAAAGAACAACCAAAGAAGAAGTAAAAAAAAATTGAACGTCTCCTGCCTCGCTCGATCTTCTGCTCCTCTCAGTTGATCTTGAGCTGGATACAGCTTCCACTCACGAAGTGTTTGTTGTACGAGACAAGAACAGGCGCTGTTGTGCCACCACGGATCTTTGAGTACGATTTTTTCCGCCTGCCACGGATCTCATCGTAATTTATCAGTTGGGACATCACGCTTTCTCAGTCTTACTCTGTTGTATCTAGATGATACTCTGTAGTCTGGAATGGTAACACGAGAGCATTCTGGAGAATCCGTCATCCCGCCGGACGGATTTTCGACCGTCTTTTCCTCTTCTGGTGAAGTTTGCGAGATAGATTGATGAGCTCCACCACTGCAAGACTTGTATACTGGGTAAGGGCTAAATCTCCCAATTGAAAACATCAATCCCAGGACTCGATTCAAATCCTGTAGCTTCTTCCCTTTGGTTTCATCACTTTTGGCCCCACTTGTCTTCATGAGGATCAGGGTCGGGTGAATAGGACTCCGACTCTATCCAGACTTACGACACGGAGTCTTCTCCTACACACATATATGGTAGCTAAGCCTCGAGTAGATAGCTACAAGAAGTTCAGCTTAGCTACACCAGACCTATGTTAGTGATTGCCTCAGAATCAGAAGCTTAAGAGCTATACGCAAAATTCATCCATGTCGGCATCCTTGGAGAGCGAGATCCTCCGCGCAGCGAGTAAGGGAAAACCACCATTCCAATACATTCATTCAACTCCCATCCCAACCTCTCTTTCTATATACTTTCCACTCCCTAGCACGGAATCCTTTTTTTTTCATATTACCTACCTGCCTTACCTTACTGTATCTAGTCAGAGAAAACAAACTAATGACACACCTAGGCAAAAACGACCGCCGCTACATCACCCGCCATGCACTGGGCTTCTATCGCGCCCTGATGCTCGCCGGGCTATATACTTTTTCTCAAGAGGCAGTGTCAACCAGCGGCTCCGAAGGTGTCGACGTTACAGATATAAACACCTACATCCCCGCACTCAAACGCTGCATCGCAAAGCACCCGATCCTAAGCGCGGGTATTCGCGGCCAGGATGGCGAGGAGCCTGTGTTTGTTCGGCCGGGCGAGGTTGATTTGAGGCGGCATCTGGAGATCTTGGATTCTGCTTCTGCTTCTGCTTTTCATTCTGGTGAGAGAGGGGTAGTAGACGAGGCTGATGATGATGATGAGGAGGAGGAGGAGGAGGAGGAGGAGCTTAATGTACTCAAGCGTGTGATGCTTCGAACTCATGACCGGGTGTTTGAGGATGTTGAGCGTGTGCCTCCGTGGAAGGTTGTTATTCTTCCGCTTCCCCATAAGGAGGGACGACTGCTAAAGAGGGTGTACGTACTCTTTGCGTACTCTCATTCGCATGGAGATGGGAAGTCAGGACTGAATTTTCATCGGACGTTCCTAGACGGGTTACGCAGGGGCCAGGGGGGTGGAAAGTATGATTGTACTCCGGTCTATTCGACGGCCGGGATCGGGAGCCTCCCCCCCGCGCTCGAGGAGGCGTGTACGTTGAGGATTACGTGGGGATTTCTACTATTCACACTACTCGGTGCGTTTGTACCAGGGTGGCTGAGGGGATGGTTCGGGTTTAGCACACCGCTTGCATCGGCGAAAACCTGGAAAGGCAAAGTGATGCAGTATAACGCGGGGCGTTTTCGAACGGGGTCGGAGATTCTGATTGTACAGAGAGATCGCGTGGAAGGTGTGTTGCGCGCTTGTAGGGAAAAAGGGGGCGCTAGGTTTACGGGGCTGCTGAACCAGCTCGTGGTGAGGGCTTTGAGTGACGTTCTTCCGGTGCATGATGCTTCTTGTGCTGCTGCGGATTTCATCGGGACGATTGTGGTTGACCTCAGGGCGCTTGCTCCGAGGTATGAGAGTGATATGATGCTGAATTGTGTTTCGGCTGTGTATGAGGGTTCGTTGAGGGTTAGGAAGGGCGATTTGACAACTGGTCTGAAGGATGATGAGACCTTGTGGGAGGCAGTACGCGGCACGACGGCTCGTCTGGCTCATTCTGCTAGCACGTTGGTGGACCAACCTATTGGCCTAGTGCAGTATCTGGATAAATTTCGGCCATGGTTCCTCGAGAAAATAGGCCAGGCGCGCGACTCATCGTATGAGATTAGTAACGCTCTTGTGTTCGACCCTTCACTGAAGGACAACGGGGTTGTTCCTGACGGTGCAGGTGGTGAAAAGGAAGCATGGGACATTGAGAAGATGGTCTTTTCTCAGCCGGCAAATGCGACGAACTGCCCGTTGAGCCTTTCAGTTGTGACAAGGAAAAACGGCGAGATGGCCATGACACTGAATTGGCAAGTTGGGGTCCTCGGGGTTGCTGATGAGAGTTGTTTTGCGAAGGATATCCTGAGAAGGATTGATGGATACATGACTGAGATTTCTGGGGGCATGAGGTAGCTGACAGTCGTCGCCTATGGTGGTAATGTGTAGTAAAAATAGTAATACGAGTCGAATCGCGATATCAGAGCGAGTATGCAATTTGATTGCTCGTGTTCGTCGTATCAACCCACCTTAAGAAGGCCAGGGTCAATCGACGAGAGAACAATCATTCTGAAACAGGCATATGTCGAGAACTCGAGCAGTAGCTTCTCGAAAGAATGTCGAAATAATAATGAATGAGTACCCTTCGAAACTATATTTGACTCAGAAAGCAGAGGCGACGGAGGATGATTGGCGGGAAATGGCAACATCGCTAGTGGCTTTGTGCATGGGGAGGGAGATGGCACCCGATTTGGTGGGCGACATCGGAGATGCTTTTGCGATCCGGGGATGTGGCCGCGGAGATCCAACGGGCTGGACAACCGTCGCCCACGAATCGAGGCCGGGTCATCGACCACGAGACAGCCCTGACTCCCTTCAGGCATCCTCGACGGAGTCACAGGTTCGCGTAAAAATAATGTTCGGTGAACCATTGACATGTCGAAGGGCGTCAAGATTTTATTGTCGGGAATGTGACGAATCACGGGGCGAGGAGATGGAGAGGCTTGAGGCAAGTGGGCTGGCGAGCGAAAGGGCGTGCAATCACCGCAGGGGCTGTGGACTCTGGCAAGTGGCTCTGGGGTCATGGGTCCCACCTCTCGCTTGGTTCACCTTTCGAGGTTGTTGCGACTCACCGTTGGAGGTTTAGCCGTCCATGAGACAACGTCTTTGCTGTGCAAGATGCCATGGAACGCACGCGATGCGCGTGCATTGGTCAGGAATAATCAGAATGTCCTGAAGCAGGATGCGAGGTGGCTTTCCTGGCCAATCACGTCAACTCAGCCAACGCTTATACGAGCAGGCCGGCATCATTCCGCTGGCGTCATTCTTCATGTCCCAAGAAGGCGTCTATTAGGGCGTCACTGGCTCCATTTGTCATCTCCATTTTTGTCATCCTAAGGGCGCATCCACGATCCACGCTCGCTTGACACCGAGTTTTGAATTTATCAGCCAATTCATCGTGACTCACGGTGTCTGTATATAACCAATGGGTCTCTCCGTAGAATACATACTGTCAAATTATCTATATTTGATTTGACCTTTGCCTTGATCGTGCACAGCGTGCCTCCTGCCCGGGGAATTCTATACATACTAGACTACAAACAGCCCCAGCAGAGTATAACTTTCATCCCTTCGGGGATTTTCTGCGACTACTTAAGAGCTTTGAACCACCTGCGAACAGTGACCAGTCCATTTCCCCTCGCAATGGCCGCTTCACTCCTCTCTACCGGCACTAGGGCTGCCGATGTGCTCTACCCATTTGCCCGTCCGCAGATCAAGGTCGACTTTGCCAGCCAAAGAGATGGCAACCTGGCTCCCTGCTACACAACTGGAGACCGCATTGAAGGCACTGTGACCATCTCAGCAGCACATCTCATCAGCTTCGACGAAGTCGACATTAAGCTCGAAGGTGAGCTTTATCCCTGCATGACGGTACGGAGAATGCTAACTGGTCGCTGGTAGGGACACAAACCGTTACTGTGGAACGAGGCGCCGTGCCAGGCCGTTCAGGAGCAACTCAAACATTCCTGCGACTGCGCCAGCCCATCCAAGACTCCTCCTACCCGACTCCTCGCGTCATCGAGCCTGCTCGCACCTATCAATTCCCCTTTACGTTTGTCGTCCCGCGCAGTCTGCTGCCACACGTCTGCAGCCACTCCAAGAAGAATGCCCACGTCCAGAATTCTCACACTCTTCTCCCTCCCTCGCTTGGCGACCCCATGCTCGCTCACGACGGCAAGACGTTACTGGACGATATGTCGCCTGACATGGCGCGTGTCACCTACCAGATCCGGGCCGAGGTGTTACAGAAGCCGGTCGTTGGCCCCGCGAAGTCCCTGAGAGTCACCCAGCGCAAGATTCGCATCATCCCCGCCGTCGAGGAGGAGCCTCCTTTGACCGTCCTAGACAACGATACTGTCTACCGCACGCGTAAGGAGAAGGATGTCAAGCGTGGAACTATGCGACCCCGACAGGGGCGACTGGTAGCCGCTGCATCACAGCCAAAGCCATTACAGTTAAGCCCTCCTACCAAGGAATCCGAGTCGGTGAGCACAGCGGCCACAGTTCATCTGCGGTTCGATCCTGTAGGCGATGAGCAACCGCCTCGTCTGGGCACCATCTGGAGCAAGCTTCGTGTCGCAACATACTATGCCGCGCACCCTTGGGAGGATTACCCGAATTCCTCGGCGGTGTCTGTGGTGGGATTAACAGGAGAGGGAGTCTATTATGACACAGTACCTCTATCAAAGATGTGTCTGGGTTCTGCGCAATGGACCAAGCATGCGAACAGTACCCTGGTTCGACGCGACTCACTTCAATCAACTTCATCGGCGGAATCTATCACAGGGCCAACTGCCTGCTTCTCAGGAGACGTCTATTATACAGCTTCGGTCGTGGTTCCGGTGACCCTTCCCAAGGACAAGGCCTTTGTCCCGACCTTCCACTCTTGCCTGATCTCCCGGGTCTACACCCTGGATATCTGCGTATCCTACCACACTCCCAACATGAACATCCTCACGCCGACAGTTTCTCTGAAGATTCCAATCCAGGTGACCTCTAGCCCATCGAGCACCGACTTCACGGAGCAATCAGATGAGGAGATCACCCAGGAGGAAATCGATGCTGAGTTCTTCAGCCCGCGGAGCGTGGCCCCTCCAGCCATTGACGCAGCCGATATGGCTGCTCCCCCAGATTATTCGGATTTGACGGCCTTCCACAGGTCGAGCCCGCTTCCCCGCGCAAGGCCTCAAGTCGTTCCGTTATAATTATCTAAAAGTTCTCTTCTTTTTTTTTTTTGGCGTTGGATTTGATACCCGGTATCTGACCGAGACTTTATCTTAATGAATTATGCCTGTATATAGACTCTAGACTGGCATAGCGCCTTAATATACTCAATAATGAATGCCACCATACATTACTTCAGACTGACCTGCTTCTGGTCATCCGAGCCCATCCTCACTCTGTTTTGGCCAGGCCATCTCGACCCCACCTGCGGGCATGATGTTCGCCACCTCCATTTAGGCTGTCTGTTCCTTGTCTATTAGTGGATCAAATGAGATTAAGCTCAAGTGGGTCTGGTGTGCACATTCACTGCTGGTGTTACTCTATGCATGTTTGATTTCTCTGTGTTTCAAATGGAAGAAAGTTCTCATTCTATCAGATGTGTTATTCCTTTGGTATAAAAACCATCCCTCCTCTCTTTTCTGACCTGTTCCTTTCCTTCTTGCCTCTCACCATCTTCAGTCTCCTCTTCTCTCATCTTCGCTCCCCTCCTAGCCGTCAAGATGAAGCTCATCGCCCTCATTCTGTCTCTCGTCTGCCTTGCCCAGGCCGCCTGCATCCCTCCAACCAACATCAACACCAACACCAACACCAAAACCCCCAAACACACCTCTACCCTTCCTACCAGTCCCCCTTCTTCCGGTCTTCCGTCCAAGCCTCCCTCCGTTCCCACCCCCCCGGACATCAACAATGGTTTGAACAATAGCAACTTTGGGCCCAGCCCAGGGCACTACCGCTCAATGGCCTACTTTGTCAACTGGGTGAGTATAAAAACCCTCCTTCTTCCCACGTCAACGCCCCCAACGCCGCCGATTCCTCCATCTAGCTTGATACTAAACCCTGAACAGGCAATCTATGCCCGCGCCCACAACCCACAGGACCTCCCAGTCTCCCATTTAACACACATCCTGTATGCCTTTGCCAATATCCGGCCCGAGACCGGCGAAGTCTACCTCACCGACACCTACGCAGACCTCGAGAAACGCTACCCAACAGACTCCTGGAACGACGCTGGAAATAACAACGCCTACGGCTGCGTCAAGCAGCTTTACCTTCTCAAGAAGCAGAACCGCCACCTCAAAGTTCTCCTAAGTATCGGGGGCTGGACTTACTCGAAGAACTTTGCGCAACCGGCGAGTACGCCGGAGGGGAGGCGCGCTTTCGCCGAGTCGGCTGTCAGGCTTATGGGGGATCTGGGAATGGATGGTCTGGATGTGGATTGGGAGGTTAGTATCTACCTGACATGCTAGACGCATTTAGCTTGCGGCTGGATGGTACCAAAGAGGACGAGTTGACTAACAGGGACCGGGGTATGGTGTGTTCTAGTATCCCGAAACCGACGTACAAGCGAATGACTTTGTGGAACTCCTTCGTGAGACTCGACAGGTATGTCTATGTTTCTCTGTAGTACTTCGTACCCATGAAACAAAGCCTAACACAAATGCAGGAACTCGACCGCTACAGCGCCGAAAATGCAAAGGGGAACCACTTCCTCCTCAGCGTTGCCTCGCCTGCCGGTACTGTATACCCTCCTTCCGCTTCCCTCTCACAAAACCCTAATTACCTACCTACCCTACCTACCTAGCTAGCTACAACATCCCCAACTCAAAACCACAGGGAAGCTAAGAATGTCAATCTAGGCCCCTCAAAATACACAACGCTCCACCTCTCCCAAATGACCCCACTCCTGGACTTCTACAACCTAATGGCCTACGACTACAGCGGCAGCTGGGACACAATAACAGGCCACAGCGCGAACCTCTTCCCCTCGCCAAACTCGCCGCAAACAACGCCCTTCAACACGCACACCGCAATAACCGCATACCTCTCCGCGGGGGTGCCGCCGTCGAAAATAAACCTCGGCATGCCGCTGTACGGGCGCGCATTCTCCAACACCGACGGGCCCGGGACATCCTTTACGGGCGTCGGGACCGCGAATATGGAGCAGGGGAGTTACGAGGCTGGGGTCTGGGACTACAAGGCTCTCCCGAGGGAGGGGGCGCTTGTGGTGGAGGTGCCGGAGCTGGGGGCGAGCTTTTCGTACGATAGTGCGCGGAGGGAGGTTGTGAGCTTCGATACTGTGGGGGTTATTACGCGCAAGAGTGGGTATGTGGTTCTGACGGGGTTGGGGGGTGGCATGTGGTGGGAGAGTAGTGGGGATAGGAAGGTGGGCAGTGGGGGGAGTTTGGTTGAGACGGTATGTTTTTGTTCCTCCCCCCCCCCTCCCTTCTTTCTCTTTTTTTTTACTACTTCTCGTCGGTTTGTTTGGATGCGGTCTCGCTAATTTGCTTCTATAGTTCGTAAACTCCGTTGGTGGAGTCGATGCGCTGGAGAAATCCGAGAACCAGCTCGAGTACCCGGCGTCGAGATTTGAGAATCTGCGGAATGGGTTTGCTTGACATTCATCTCGTTCGCGCTCTGTATCTATCTAGATCAAGCGGTCGTCTGGATCGGATGATGTCTATCTCATTGCGTAGCTGGGCTATGCGTGTGAGGCTAACGGGACAATCGCCAGATATGAAGATGAGCTGAAGAAGATGAAGAATATTGAGATAACTACGACGAAGGTAGCATACTTGGAAACATGCACAAGAATAACATATTTAAGACGCATAAGTCACTTAAAATCATGAGATGACCCCTTCAGAAATTCAACTGTATACAACAGATCAGGCAACTTTTCCAAATACATACAAAAATGCATGATTGTATATACACGAAAACACCAAACGCCCCTCCCATCGATCCTTCCACTAACTGCATCTTGATTTCGGACACAGCAGCAGCACTACGTCAACATATCATCCAACCTCTCTCCCAACACGGCCTCAATCTGCTTAACCCAAGCCCTCACCTCCCTCTCAACGCCCTCATCCTCATCCTCCATCAACTCGCTAATATACGGCAGCATCTCCGGCAAGAGTGCTAGCCAGTCTTCGCCGAGGTGTTCCGTGAGCGATTGTTGGGTCTTGAGGGCGGCGATGCGCGTGTGCGGGTTCTCGCCGCCGGCGCCAGCGGTCTTCTTGTTGGCAGTAGACCCGGCAGAGCCAGAAGAGAACGGAACAGATGTGCCGGGCCGCAGGAAGCGCATGAGCGCGCTGTTGATCTCCTTGTGGTTGTCGGTGGAGTCGGCAGCAATGGCAAGCTCGGTGATTGTGGGGATTGTTTTGGTGGTTATTGTGGATAGCGTGGAGGGGGATGTTGCGTGGCGGAGTTGGGTGATTAGCGGGGTGGTTATCCTTGTGAGGTGCGAGGGGGATTGCCAGAATTCTGTCGAAATTTCTCATTAGTTTGGAACGGCTGGGTTAGGGTTGAGAAGAGAATGGTGGGGAAGAAAGTGGAGGGTTAAACAGTGGGACGTACCATCTTGGTCATGCTCAAAGGCACTCTGGAGCATGCCCATTATGGCTAGCCAGAGCGATTTTGTGGCGGGGTTGGAGGGGCTGGCTGTCGTGAGAACCGAGGCGACGTTGTCGATTATGTAGCTTGCATAGCCGGTGACAATGGACTGTGTGCTGTTAGCATGCTGTTGATGAATAAGGAAGGGATTGGATATGTACCTGGAGGGTGCCGAAGAAGACCTGCAGGAACCGGTAAAATGTCGTCAACCGGGCCAGTGTGCCCTGCGTATCCTTTTTTGGAAGACCAGTCGCCCACGCGACCAGTTTCGTAAAGATGGGCCGGAACGTCGTGTCGCTGAGCTTGTAGATCATCTTAATCGTCACATCGTTAAAAAGATCCTCAATCGCCTCAAGATCCGAAATGTCAAAGATCGACTTGGAGGCCAGAACAGCTTGCTCGCGGCGCAGGTCAAAGGCACGGAAGAGTATGCTCGATAACACGTTCAAGTTCTTCATTGTCGCAGACTTGGGGTGCTTTTCAATGCTTAGGCTCACGGCTTCAAGCACTTCACGAGTGGCGGCAGGGCCAGCAGAAACGGCTTGTTGCCAATTGCGGTCGATGGAGGCGAGCATTGAGGCCATATCGACCTTTCGGGCCATGAAACGGAACGCTTCTTGGCGGTTCTCGTCGTCGACATCCCCAGACACGGCGGACTTGAATGAGAGGATAAGGAGACGGTCCAGGTGAGACCCAGAGATCATGTATGGGAGGTGGACGAAGAGAGCAGAGAAGAGAGTAAAGACGGCGTCGTGCAGTCTGGCGTTGATCTTTCCATCTTCAAGGCTCAACTCAAGGAGACCAATAGAGCGGTTGAGGATTTCGGGAAGAGCTGGGATAACCGCCTGTCCGAGTACTTCGACCATAGAGGCTAGGCAAAGAACACCGTTGATGCGGATACGCTCATCCCCTTGGCCAATGCAAGAAGCGCTGGCAACCACCTGGGCAGCGTGCGTGACCTTGGATGGCTCCTTCTTACCGTACTTCTCAGTGATGCGGTCGATGCAAGTAACCGCGCCATGCTTGAGCAGAATATCCGGAGACGACTCCACGATACCAACCAAGACAGCCAAGAAGTCAAGCATGCGCATTTGCGATTCACCGTCCCGCTCAGGAGAATGTTGCAAACGGGCACCGAGCAGACTGAGAACCTTGCGGCGGAGGGCATCATCAGGTCGCTTAAGCAGGGCTTCGATG
The DNA here is from genome assembly GCA_000812125.1 of Aspergillus ustus. Classification (NCBI taxonomy): domain Eukaryota; kingdom Fungi; phylum Ascomycota; class Eurotiomycetes; order Eurotiales; family Aspergillaceae; genus Aspergillus; species Aspergillus ustus. The sequence goes on from JOMC01000028.1 coordinate 561,896, forward strand.
GTATCCAGGAAGTCGATTGTGGTGAGTGTGCTGAAGAGGCCGCTAAGCACATCGCCTGCAGCTTGATGGACAGGCTTGACATCCTGCATGGACTCTCCAATTGCCAGCACTTGCTCGAGAATATTGGAGAAGAGACGGCGGATTTGGTCGGCATCTCCCGATTCCGCTGTGAGCGCTCTTGCAATCTTCACCTTCAGTGAAGAATGCTTGAAGAGGTAGGCCAATGCGCGCAGTAGGTCTACTGCCACCTTCTGTGGCTCTCGCCCATCATCGCTGCCGATGCCAAGAAGGACCTGCGAGATGCCAGGCTTGGGCTTGAGGGAGTCGCTCACCAAGTCGAGGAACTTGCTATATGTCTGTTATCGTTAATAAAATTATCCCTTTCGAGAAATTACGGATCACTCACGGTCAATTCGACGGCGGCACTGGCATCCGACACTAGACCTGTCATCAAGACAAGAATCGCCTTATCCATGGAATACCTGTTGGCAAGCATGGCCAGAACCGCAAACAAGAACTCTTCTGTTCCGAGCTTAGTGATGAGAGCATGGAACAGTCGCAAACGTCGGTGCGAGGGGATATGTTCGAACGCCGCAGTAAAGCTGAGCAAGAGCTCCGATGTACCAGAGACCACATCACGCTTCTGGTGACGCAACGACTGAATGAGCGCCGGGACGACTTGATCGATGGTCTGGTCGATTACAGACACTGAGTAGTCATCGTCCTTTCTTAATACGCTAGATCCCATGAATGTGAATATCGGCATCACACTGTGGAGGACGAGCTCTGGCGCGATGACAGATAGACCAGCAACCAACAGCAACGCGGTGTTCTGCACCTGGGGGCTCTCGGTCGTGCGAACGCAGTCAACGACCATATCGGCACGGACAACGGACGTATCAAAGAGCGGCTTGGCGGTGCTCTTTGATCGGTTGACGATAGCTAGGAGGCTGCCAAGCGTCAGACTGAGCAGGTAGCTCATGCCAGACTGGATCTGAGACTTGAAATGGTGGAGGGCGGCGAGAACCTGGAATAGGCCCTCTGTAAGTTCAGGATGAGCTTCAGGGTTCGAGCTGTCTACAAGCTCCAGAATAAAGGTCATCTTGTCCATAAGTTTGGTCAACTTGGCCTCGTCCTTAGTTGTCATTGCGATCATATTGTTCTGGCTGGTACGCCTTCGTTTCGGCGCTGGACCTAGGCTGTCGATATCTGTAATCGAGGACGGAATCTGTTGAAGGTAGTTGAGGAGCACGGTACCAGGTAGCTCAACACTGCGTAGGAGTTCCCGAGAGTTATTGATGAGCTGGGACTCGTCTTGAGTGGAAAGATCGAACAACTTCTCAGCAGCTACAACCTTCCGGTCGTCTGAAACTTTAGCCCAGATATCTTTTATACGACCGAACACAGAGGAAACGAAAGATGGCCTCAATGAAGCCGAGTACGGGGTGACCGCGGATAGGAGCAGAGTCAGGGAATCCTTCTCCTTTGATGTGACAATTTTCAGTATTTGGTCCTCGAGCTCAGATACTGAAACATGTTCTCTTTGGTGAATCTCCTTTACCTCGCGATCACTCATGTTTCGCCACGACTTCAAGATAGGGTCGAGCTCCTTGGTTCGTGTAGTACCGCCCGCCTTGTCAACTCGGTTGAGAAGGTTCAGCAATCCAGATTTGGGGGCAAATAGTGGGACATGTACGGCATGCGAGCAAAGGAAGGTGAAAAGGGCGAGTCGCAGAGGTTTCTTCAGCTCAGAGCCTGCCGATTCCGTTGTAGAAGCACCGCGCAAGGCATTCTCCAGGACCCGCCCGACGTGGTCCTGGTCAGATTTGTATTCTTCCAGGCCTGGAAGCAGAGCGCGCTCTAAGATCTTCTGGAAATCTTTAACGGGAAGCCAGGAAATATTTTTCGACCCTTCTTTGCCGTAAATGGAATTCTGAGCCCAGATACTTCCCGACTGACTGCTTTTCTTCTTCGCATCCAATTTCCCAACTATGGCTAGGAGATCAGCTGCCTCACGGCGAACTCGTTCTGATTGATCTGACAGAGCGACAAGGAGGAAAGGTACTATGGCTTGGAGATCGAAATCGTTCGGGGCTGAACTGAGGAAGGCCGAAACTGTCTTTAGGGCGCCCGCCTTTGTACCCGCAGGATAAGGACCGGTAAAGACGCGAATAAAAAAGGTGAGGAATTGCGGCGAGCTCGTAGCCTTGATTTTGCACAGAACAGGAAGTTCAACAAACGAGTTGATACTCTCTTGAGAAGTGGCGGCCAAAGCGAAAACCTGGACAAGCCTGTCGTATACTGGAATGGATTGTTCTTCGAGGAACGAAGCCTTGAACGGGACCTCTTTCGCCAGTGATTCAAGGCCAGACGCGAAGCCGTCTGTTACTACTTCCTCCTTGTCTGCATCCTGCATTTCAACGTCTTCGATTGCCTTGGGAGCAGGAACGGCCTCGATAGCGGTCTGCAGGTTGTGTTCTAATGCGGTGAGGTCCATAGCTGTTTCCGCTATCACATTCTGGAAGATAGGCTGGAGCGCCGCCGTGCCAGCGAAACTTTGAACGAGATCTGCGAGGTGTGTCTGAGCATCAAGAGTTATTGACCCATCTAGGCTGCTTGCAGCTTGGAGAACCAAGGTCATGGCCTTTTTAATTTCGATAGCGCCTAGAAGTTGGTTTTCGAACATCAAAGACAACAGATCCAGATGCGAGCGGTCTTTCTGGCTAGAGAGATTGCTCACGCAGCCGGCCACAAGTCCGAGAAGAAGCTGGGACGTTTTGTATTCCGCTGAAATCTCAGCCAGCTGTTTCAATGGTTCGTCCAGGCGAAGGAGAGCCTTGAACACCCGCTTTGGCAACACCGCATCAGGCTTTTGTTGCGCCAGTACAGCAATACAGATGAGTCCAGAGCTTAATGTCTCTTCCGTCCATGATCCGACAACAGCTTCCATCAAGCCGTCCAGCACCCGGTCTTGAAGCTCAGCCTTCTGTGCGAGCACAACGCAGATCATGTAGCAGCCAATCACAAGTTCCGAAACATCCTTCATAGCCAATCCGTCGTTCAGCACAGGGAGTATTTGAAGTATGATATCGTCGTGGTTTTGTTTCTCGACATATCTCCGACCCGAGCGGGAGGAATCCAACATCCCTGCAACGCCCTCCGTGACTATGCCAGCCCAGAACGATAACAGGGCATGGTGATGGGCCCTCTGTTCGCTAACCTGAAGAACGTGGTTGTTCAAAGCGGTGATGACATTTTTATTCGCGATGGCACTCTGCACGATGGCCTGCCGAACCGGGTTAATCCCACTTCGTTTGTATGGGATGAGCACCTTGAACGACGAAGGAAGATCTTCGGGGAGGATCGCGAGAAGGTTGAGGAATAGGGGAGTCGGGTAGTATGGTAAGAATGTAAGAATTGTGAACTCGGTGTTGTACTCATGTATACTGTATATGCGTTAGCATCCGAAGAAAAGTCTGAGAAACTGCGGCAATCATACCGAAAGCGCCTCACGAGCCATTCCACAGCCTTTACAGCTGGGTTCAGCAATAGTCTTCCACCGACCAAAGCCAGAAAAGCCTCCAACACTGTATCCAATTCCTTATTCTGCTCCGCAGACATTTCCGTTCTATCCTGCGACTTGCTTTGCTCGCTGAAGAGTGAGCGCTCGAACTGCGCAAAACGGGCGTCGAGCTGACATATTTCTCGGAAACCGTCGTAGCAAATATCATATATTGTGTCAAAAATCTGAGATCCGGCGACCCTCTTGCTGAAGATCAGGGACTGTGAGTGCGCAACTCTCTGCGCCTTGAGATTCAACTGGTTGGTGGAGTTGGCCGCAATTTGCGACAGCTGCGCGGCGAGGGACGACGCCATAGTGAAGAGGAAGATTCCTTATTGAGCGTCAACAAATCTGCCCATCCCTCAGCAGTTTATCGCTTGTGAATCTCCAGAAGACCTGGATTTGAGGTTGGTGAATGGTCGCAGAGCGGAGTCGAAGAACTCCGCAACTTTTTTTTTGCTCCTCCAACGAAAGGCGGAAAGCGGGAGCGGAGTTTTTCCAGCCAACAGCCACTGCTAGAGCTATACCTCCATTCTTCCAACAATGCCTTGCGCCCAGGAGCATGGATCCGTCTGTCTCCCAGGTAAGTGAAAACTAGGCTCCCAGTTTTATTGTTAACTTCATTGACACATCTCAGGAGAAGAAGGCCGTTCCGCGCTTCGCCAGCTTCAAGCCTCAGTCAGCACCGCCGCCCGATAACGATCGGCCTGCCGAGCTCCCGCCTGAACGAGAAAGTGAAGACAGGCCTAGGCATCGCTCGAAACATCACTCCCGACACAAGAGCCGCCATAGCCACCGTTCGCGATCGAGAGAGCGGAAAGACTATCTCAAGCATTCTCACCGTGACCGCAAGGAAGCTCGCCGGTATGACAAGGAATCCACCCTCGCACCCACGCCATCGCGAAGCCCCGTGAAAGAGCCAACGGAGGATTCGTCGGACCTATACGTGGTTGATCGCAAGGGTGACAAGTTTAATCTGATATACGGAACGATACACCGATACAGTGTTCCTCGCTACTACCGTATCGGTCGCGGCCGTGTCCTAGGGCTGCCACCGAACTACCGCATCGACCGCGACACCATCGGCGAGAATGAGATAGTGGTTAAATCTGAGGCGCCGCGCACGGATACTTCAAAGGCTAGAGCAAATAAGTTACTTTCAGCGACAAACCGGTTAACTCCACGACTACTGCGAGTCCGTCCGACATTATCCACGAAAGATCCGATCAAGTCTTCCGACGACTTTGTGCCTCTCAAGGTATCCCGCCGGAAGGACCACAAAGATGAGCTTGGCGAATCCGGCACAGATGACGAAAAGTATGGGTATCGCTCGATCCACGGCAAGCTCAAGCATGATGAGGGCCTTCCAAGTGACCTGGAACCGACGTCGGACACCGACGTGAGTAGTGAAGAGGGTGTTCGTCAGGATCCAGACACCGATATTAAAAGCCGCAATGTTGAGTTATCTCGAAATGTGGAGCGGGACTCGACCGATGTTGAGGCTTGGATGCAGCTGATTGATCATCAAGAGACCGTCCTTCGAGGCTCGGAGAAGCAATCCAAATCTTTGACTAGTGCAGAGCGAAAAAGCCTGGCTGATATTAAGCACTCTCTCTACGAAAAGGCTTTGAAAAAGGTCGGAGAAGGCGCTGGCCGAGATCGCCTCCTCATTGGTCTTCTTGAGGAAGGCTCAAAGATATGGGATACACGGAAGCTATTGGGGCAGTGGCGCTCAATACTGAAGTCCAACTCTCGCTACATCAGTCTTTGGATGAAATATCTTGATTTTCGTCAGACAGAGTTCCTCAATTTTACTCATGACCGTTGTCTTGCTACCTTCACCGAGTGTTTGAGCTTGAATAAGGCCTCGCCCGATAATCCTGAGAAAGCTCGAGTGCAGGCGTATTTGTTTCTTCGCCTAACACTGTTCCTAAGAGAGGCAGGGTTTATGGAACAGGCAACTGGCCTCTGGCAAGCTGCTCTCGAACTGACATTCTTCCGCCCGCAAGGCCTAGAGATCGATTCGGACCCTGACAGCGCGCTGATAGCTTTTACCGAGTTTTGGAACTCGGAAACCTTGCGTATCGGTGATATCGGGGCTAAGGGTTGGAGAAATGGCAACACAAACTGGCCCGATCCGATTGTATTTGAGCCGAAATGTTGGCTCAACTCGAGCTTGATGTTCGAATCTTGGGGAGCATGTGAACGAGAACGTATGATGAACGCTCACCTACCAGCTCGCAGTGTCGATGAGCCAGAAGATGATCCATACCGTGTGATTCTCGCGTCAGACCTGAAAGCCCTTCTGCCTCTGCTCTCGCTGCCAAGTTGGACAACCGAACTGATCGATAGCCTTTTGTACTTCTGCCAACTCCCTCCAATCAGCACCGTGCGCAACTTGAAGACCTCAGGGCATTGGATGGGTGATAGCTTCCTGCGAAACGACGTAACAAGCGCCTCTTATGCGAGCCTTGATGACTGGCTCCCGACATCTGGAACCAAAACCGAGGGAATATATTCTACTGCTTTTCCGCACCAACTGTTCATTCACGATTTCGATACCTACTTTTCAGATCCTAAATCATGGTTTCCCTCTTTTAGTACATGGGCTAAAGGCACATCTAGCCCTACTTACGGTGTCGTCCGTGACTGGGTGCGGAGAACGCTCCGGCTACTAGTGGAGACAATGCCATCGAACGAAGATCTGGCGGAATACACAGTTGCAGTCGAGTTCGTCTGCAATCCCAAGGAGGCCAAAAAGTACGCAAAATCGCTGCTCAAAAAGCGGTCGTCCAGCCTGCGTCTATATAATGCATACGCCCTGTTGGAACGTCAGACCGGTAACGACACAGCAGCCGACCACGTGCGGGCAACAGCTATTTCGATGAGCAAGTCCTTTGCGACTAAACAGCAGGTCGACAGTATCCGTCTCTGGTATAGCTGGATTTGGGAGCTCCTAGAAGCTCAGAATATAAGCCATGCGGCCCACCTGCTAGTCTGCATGCCACAGAACAGCATTGATCTGAAATCCTTCCCTAATCTGACAAGTAAAGCCAAATTCAGCCCAACTAATCTACTGAAAATCCGTACCGTATGTCAAACCCGCATTTATCTGTCGTATTGCCGCTAACCTTCCCAGTATCTATCGGATGCCCAGGAAAATGCAATCGCGAACCAAAATACAACTATCATAAAAGCTTGCACCGGCTGCCACGCTATCCTTCTCTACCTCACAAATGCTCAAGATTTTGATAAAGCACTTGAAGCATATATCCTCACAACCAACAGACTCTCCCTGCTGAATTCCTCCGCAGAGCCATTTGTCTCCTACACCACGCAACTGCTTCACCAGTCCCGTGCAAGACTCCTCCATTACCACCTCCGCACAAGTACTCTCTACAAACCAGCCTCTATTCGCACACTTCTGACAGAAAGCATCACACTCTTTCCACATAATACAATGTTCCTCTCTCTGTTCGCCTGGAATGAGTCTCGCTTCCGCATCGAAGAACGCGTCCGCGATATCATGCGAGACGTCACCACCACCCAGGCATATAGCAACAACCCGTCCTCCTCACATTCATTCTCACAAATACCAATAACAACCCACCTCTTCTCCATATACACGGAACTCAACCGGCCCCTCTACGCAGGGTCAACCCTGCACTCAGCCCGCGCCGCCTTCGAACGCGCAATCGGCGACCACCACAACCAGGACTCCACGACCTCCAGCAGCTCAGGTCCCAGCACAAATTCCAGCATAACCCTCTGGACACTCTACATCTACCTGGAACTCTCGCGGAACGAAATCGCACGTGCAAAGAACGTCTTCTACCGCGCAATGCGCGCATGTCCCTGGTCAAAGGATATTCTCATGCTTGCATTTACGCATCTGCGAGATGACGTTGTCCGGGCCCGGACCGCAAATGGCGCTGCTGGCTCGTTGCCGCAGAAGGGCGAGGGAATGAATTTTCACGAGCTGCGACATGTGTATAATGTTCTTGTGGAGAAAGAGCTGAGGATTCATATTGATATTGAGCGAGATCTGGATGAACTCGCCACTCGCGTTGAAGTGGCGAAGGATGCGCCGATTTCCATGCCGGATGATGCGGAGAGTGGAGACGAGGTTATACAGATGTGAGTTAGAGAGATATATAATCGGATGACTACTCAATATCTGGGGCAAGAAGTACATAAGATAGGTTAATGATATGCATTAATCTTTCGCTAAATTGGAAGTCTAAGACATGAAGTAAAAAGGTATATACGTTGTCCGGTCCGTGGTGTAAAATACAGCGGATATTGCAAAGCATCATGAGGACCAAATACAGAGATGCAGAGCGCAAGATCCAATGAAAAATAGAGATAAGCTAAACAACAGCAGGTCGTGATTCGTTAAGGGGATATCAAAAGTATGTGAAATGTATAGGGCTTTTAGGGGCGGAAGTGAATTAGAAGTGCTCCTTCCAGAACTTGAACTTGACGTCCTTGGTACTGGAGGCTGAAGCTGCGGCTTTGATTTGCCTCGCGGCAACGTTGGGTCCGCAGAAGTAGACACCGATTTCTGTAGTCGAGTGTCCACTTGAGTGTCCGTGTAAGCCGGACATGTAGGACTGGTCCTGCAGCCCCTGGCGCATGGCAGTAAACAGGCGCTTGAAGTCCGGTCGGCCGAAGTTGGTCCTGCTCTTGAGTTCAGTAAGCGGGTCGAGTTCGCGGCCGACGGAATTCAGGTAAATGTTGGCTGTGGTATCTTGGTCCAGGCGCTGTGTGAGGTAGATGTGGATGCGCAGGAACTCCGCACTGCCTTCAAAAGCAGCATCAGCTGTCGATTGGGCTTCCAGAGAGGCTAGAAGCTCTTGGAACCATTCAAACGAGGTAGTGTCTTTGCAAACCCAGATAAACTCGACACGGCGCAGACGTTTAGGAGGATTAGGGCTGGCACGCATATGCCAGATGTTCTTCAGGATGGAGGCCCAAGGAGTGACTCCGATACCCGTTCCAATGAGCACGGCAATTTCGTTTTCGAAGACATCTTCGGCAGGAGCTCCGTACGGTCCGTCGACACGTAGTTTAGGCATTTGTTGTCCGTTCTGGAGGGCAACTTCGTACATGCCCAGGGGATCGAGCCCTTCCATGTCTCTTGCTTGCGCAGGACCACAACCTAGGGCATCACCGAGAGCGCGTGTAAAGTCACCAACTTGACGAACGTGAATACTGACGTGGTCGTCGAAGGGGCAGGATGTGATGGTAAACGGGTGCCACTGAGTGTTCGATACTTCGGGCACCTGGATAAACAGCCACTGCCCAGCTTTGTACTTGAAGCTGGGTTTGCGAAACTGAATCTCCATTGCATCTATGCACTACTATTAATAAATTGCGAAGTCCACGCACAGGAAGTAAACATACCGTATGGGTGACGGATGACCTTGGTGATTTCGGTCTCACGTAAAGCTCGGATCTCGCGCCATAAGCGCTCGCACAGGTAAAGACCACCTGCCCCGAGTTCCCACCTCCACCCATGATATCCAATGCAATGATTCCAGAATTCTTTCCCAGCGAACGGCGAGTAAGGTTCCGCGCTATCCCGAACGAAACAGCCTGTCGCATGCGTATAGAGAGCCAGAAGGAATGGTATGAACAAGTGATGTGTGTACCAAAACGTCTCAAACGACTGTTGGCGGATTCTATGATGAGACGTGGTGTACATGAGCAACATGCAGAAGAGCATTACATGCCCAGTCACTCCGCCTGCCTGGGTATAGTGAATCTGCAGCGCTTTCTCGGGCCGAAGCTGCTTCTTCTCGATGTTATAAAAGCTGCGACCCGTTAGAAACTTGCCCTACTTCACCGTGGATAAACTTACTTGACATAGTGAGCTGAGACATGTAATATGGTGAAGACCAGGATAGAATACGCCACCTGGCGATGGAACCATATGTTTTCGTCAAGAGGCAAGAACCTTAGCTTGGGTCGCAGAAACTTGATAATATTCCTGCACATAGGTAACAGTATCAACGTCCCATCAAAAGTCAGTACAAGACCAGCACCTCGCGAGATCCAGACTGAGTAAGAAAGCGCATTTAGCGGTGCTAAAGGTACGCTCCTCGCTTGGTAGTACCTAGGATAATTAGCAACCTATTTGAATTGTTCGCCCGAGAGGAAATACCATCCGAGTATGAAACACGTAATATGCAGGCCCCAGAACCAGGTATAGAAGAACAGTTTTGAGGGCGCCACATATGACTTCCACGGATAGCGACCCATAATGACGAGTCGCTACCGGTGCGGCGGCGAAACGTAAAGGAAACGAGGTATATTCCGGTACGAATTAGACTATCGACCCGCGATGTCTGGTGTTGATTATCGAGGTAATAGGTAAAGAATTTGGGTCAAAGAGCCGAAAAGACAAGCCGATGTATATCAATTATCCCGTCTATAAGCATGAATTGCGAAGAGCGTTTTGTTTGCAATTCGAAGAAGAGTTGTGACGAAGACCGAACGCCGCGAAAGGAAAGGCTCTGAGTAGTAGAAAATCTTGCGATGTGACGTTTATCAATGCTCGAGGCTCCTAGTGAGACTGTAATTGAGGAAAGGTGGCGTGGTCGTCTGGTCCTCGAGCGAAGCAGCGTCTTGGAGTCTCTTGGGGTTCTCAGCGGAGCAGAACAGTGGACAGTTGGGAGGCAAGGACGAGCGCCAGTCGGACCATCGTTGGACGAACGATAGGCAGGATATGAGGGAGAGGATAAATTAAGTGATGAAATGTGGTGGAGATTTGGCACGGGATTGTTAAAGGGACAAACCCAGCGATGTGGTTTTGATTTGCAGGGAAGAGAAGGAGGGGAAAGGGAAATGCACACTGACGCGAGTTTAAAGACCTTACGATCTGGTAAGGCGCAGCAACCAAACAGCGCTAAGGGATTCCCACTGGTTGCAAGGATCCCTCTCGATCGTGCTAATTTATTGGATAGGGCGAATCAACGGTCTCTACAAAGGCTGGCAGTTCTCCTGAATGGTGGGTTCCTCGAGCCTCCCATTGTGATTGAATACGCGCTCAGAATCCTGCAAAAACCCAACAGATAACATTTACGAGTCAGTAGGTTGCCCCAATGGTTCGATACGAAGGACGTCATTCGAGGATGGGGCTCGAGAGCTTTGTGATGAGTGTCTCTGCTCGTGCTTCGAGGCGACGAAGAAATGCCCGAGGGATGCTATCACAACCAGCCACGAACCTTGATCGAGTCATGAAACTCCTTACAGAATTAGCGATTGGATGCGATGCAGAGGCACGGCCATGTGTTATCGTTTTCTCCCAACGTTCGGTGGCCTTTCTCTCATCCTAGCGAGGCCAAAAATGAAGCTGCCATGTGGCTCGAGACGAATTGCGCTGTTGGGAGAGACGCTGATTGGTATACTGTGGATATTCGCATCGGCCCCATGTCAGTCACCACCCTTGATTGCACAGTGATTCGCTGGTGTCTCTCTCCCCTTGCAAAGTGCCGCCCTATAAGAGGAGTTCTGCAAGCGCCGTTCCCACCTCGGGGCGACGCCATCGTGTTGCCAAGTTCTTCCTTCCCCACACTTCCAAAAGCGTTCCGACGAAGGCATCGGCTTCTGCTTTTTGGAAAGTGCCTTGTTGCCAAATATAGCCATCAGTGCTTAGGGACTAGACTCAACTAGAAAGCATCTCCGCGCCTATGGTTGAATCTACTTTGGCGCCCGGCCCTTGGCAGGAAGGGACTTGGGAGAGCCTTGAATGGAGTATCCGCTTGGCCCTGCATGGTTGACTGCTCGTCACAGCCCATGATTGCCTGAGCGGGTTTCGATCCCGTGAGGAGACTTTGAACTTTGAAGATGGGTCACCCACAAATGAAGACAAAAAAGACGGTGAAGGCAAACCTTAGCCAGATTCCGAAGGACAATCTTGTTGTTCATGCGATCGTGTCTCCATTGTTCGGAAACTTCGGGCAGATGCGACGAGCCAACAGTCATGACTTTCTCCGCGTATCGCTGCTGCGGAAGAAGTCAAGGATGGCCTGACTTCGAGTTGCAGGCTGGCTGCTTGATCAAAATATAGATCCTCGAAGCCGACCGCCAAGAGACGACATAAATAGAAACTCGTGAGGGGAAGCCAGAGAGCCTGAGTGGTCTTCCCCGCTCTAGCGACTCTTTAGACTTGAGTGGTTTGGTCTGCTCGCACGGTTGGCGTCTGATCAATGAAAGTGCCTGAGCGACAATCCTGGCGGCCGCTAGAGTCTGTTCCCGCGAGTCTGCTGCACAATCTCTCCACCCATCACATTCAGACATGACACTAATGCAGCCAATCTGTGCCGTCCCATCTGCCCTTGGTTCCTATTCGTGCTTCATCCTCGCTCTCGTCACTGCTCTAAGCGCCGGGCATGGGATACCCTGTCCGTGAGCTGTCTCTCCCTCTCCAATCATCGCTTTCTGACACTTGCTGCCTGAAGAAGCCAGGCGAGCAGTCAGTCTTGTTCGAGGTCCGTACTTTCTGATTGGTCTCTCATCGTTCAATTCGTGTCCAATTCCTCTTGAGCCTATCATGGATCATGGCACATCAGGTGGCACACCCTGGTTGCCGTGGGCAGCTATGTAATCGCCTCTCGTCCCACTGCGAGTTGCAATTCGTATAATATTCCTGGCGCGCGGCATGATTGTCTGAACTTTCTTGGTCCGATAGTTCTTGGTCCAATCCTGGCGTTAATGCGACAATTGAGACACGAAGCCTTATCGAGCCGGCTCTTGAGTCGATTTTCACGCAGATATTAGAAAAGCGCCACTTCACCTGCCATGTCAATCGAAACCCGATTTTCTGTGCAACATACTTGACGATAAAAATCCCAAAGCTATCCGATCCAGGTGCTGAACCTCTTTCCTCGCCGCCCATACAACCTCGGACTACAAGCTCTTTCGCTGGACGAAAGCGCTCACATACCTCCTTCACACCTCACATCTCGGACCATTCCAACTCTACCTCACCCATAACCATTCAAAATGGGTCGCTTAATCAAAAACCACTGGGCGCGGTTAATAGTCCTCACAGCGTCAGTCTGTATGTCACCACCGTCTTCCCCGCATTCCCACCTGAAGGCAACTAACATAGGCGGAAAAAGATCAAGTAGGCTCCGCAGTCGAAGCATTCATCTGGCCGAAAATCTTCTGGGACCTATGGACGAAGAACCTCGATGGAGCCGTGAAACCAGTTCCTGTCCTCCAAATTCTCAATCTTCTCATGGGCCTTATCGGGATCGCCTGGGAGTGGCCACTGAAATATCTAGCGGGGTCATTTCCACACCGCAGCATCGAGTTCAGATTGCTGCTTTACCCGCTCAGCGCGCTGCTCGCGGCCCTGATTTATCAAGGAACGAACGCGGCGCTCTACTATCTCGTCGGGATGGCGGTGTATTTCTGGGCGTACAGCGAAGGCGAGGTGAGTTTCTGCGCTTTGTTACATTTCGATTGCGAGATTGGTCGCTGACTAGATATCCGTATAGGTTGTTTGTCCTGAGCCCTGGACGTTACCGAAGCGGACGATGTCGAAAGTATAATCGTTACGCAGCACTTGCATATTCTGAATTAATTATGGCGGCATGATTCTCAGCATGGCGCTCTGGTAGCGCCCAAAGATGTGTTCTTGTATATACACACTGCATCGTCACTGCATATATAGACGTAATACCCGACGACCAACCTAATAGATATGATAAACGACTCAGACTACATTGGCACCACTTCATTAACTAAAAGATTAATCTTACAGTCCGTATTGGGCGGTTGACGAGCCCAGGCGCTAATGACGCCCATTCCTTTGCGTAACCTTCAGTCGTCAGGTAGAACAAAATAGATTGAGTAAATATATGCTCAATATGCACAGGATTTGAAGCCTAAAAGCTGACTAGGATGCCCTTTTAATCTAAGAAAAGACAATTTGAAGAACGTAGCCCGTAGTTAGGGCTATGGTGAAACCCAATTTCTCCAATCTCGTTGCTGCCTTGTTGTTGCCTGATTTCACGTGATTTGCCATCGACCAGAAATTTGTCGGAGATGGGTCCGAAGTCTCCAGTCCGGGATTGCAGTTTGAATACGAGAACCAAAGGGCTTAATGGAAACCTAGAAGAACGCCGCCATCGTATAAAGATCTAACCTTCTTCCTAACCACTGACCCTTTCACAGCAAGGTTTTCTGACTCCACAGGTCAAGCCCAAGAGAGTCAACAAGCCGACAGAGGTTTTTCCCATATCGCCAGGCAACACGCGATTTACGCAAAAATGGCTGGATCTTCGTCCCCAACACAAGTTATTGACTCAGGAGATGGCAACTTCAGTGGCTCTATTTCGGCGAACGATGATGTCCCTGTTAACCAGATAAGAAGCTTCAATGGCGTTCTGAATAAGTATATGCACGTCTCGGAAACGTCCACCTCTTCCGCACAAGAGACAAAACGACAGTCAGATGCCCTGGAAGGTCAACGTACGCCAAAACGACGAAGAGAATTCGTTTCAACGACTACGGCAGTATCGACCACATTCTCCGCCTCCGATCTCACGGTCCCCCAACGCATCACCCGCTCGAAATCCCGCTCCGCAACCCCAGCTTCCCCGTCCCTCGCATCAAGATCCGAATCCCCCTCTATGCTCCCAAGCACCCCGGAGCGCCGTCAACGACGCTCCCGCGGATCAACTCCCCGAAAGACAGCCTCGCCATCCTCCCTGCCAACCTCACTCCTTCGAGATACCATTCCTCCGAGCCTGACGCTCCTTCTAATCGGTGTCAACCCTGGTATAATGACGGGAACAACGGGATTCGCCTACGCGCACCCCTCGAACCTCTTCTGGAAACTTCTTCATTGGTCTGGGATAACTACAGTCCGCCACCCACCTTCTGATACCTACCGGCTTCCCGAGCTCTACAACGTGGGGAACACGAATATCGTCGAACGACCGACTCGCGATGCGAGCATGCTCAGCAAAGCCGAGATGGATGCTGGTGTGCCCGTCCTCGAGTCGAAGATTGCCGCGAAGAGGCCCGAGGCTGTATGTCTTGTTGGTAAGAGTATCTGGGAGAGTGTTTGGCGCGCAAGAAAGGGGAGGGCCATAAAGAAGGAGGAGTTCCAGTATGGGTGGCAGGATGAGAGCGAGAATATGGGAAGGTGTGAGGGGTGGGATGGGGCGAAGGTCTTTGTGGCTACGACGACGAGTGGGCTTGCGGCGGGAATGTCACTTGCGGAAAAGCAGGCTGTTTGGAACGAGTTGGGAGCTTGGGTTGTTGGTAGGCGTGAGGCTCTAGCTCGAGAACAAGCACAGGCTGGGACGGACACCGAGACTCAGACGCAGCACCAGACAACACAAAAAGCCTCATCTTGATAGCATTTTACAGCATAATATACAGCCTAGCATTATCTACTACAAGGAGAATTCTTCATCTAATTCATTTGATAATTAATTTCATTTCATTCCGGCCTGAATGAATCAACCCGTTTAATAGGTGTAGAGTACAATCCCATAGTATAACATCCCGCTTCAATCCAGCGCGGGAGCACTATCGACATAAAAGAGAAACCCGCTAGCCAGCCACGCAGTTTCATTGCATTGCATTGCATCATCGTCAAATTAAGGAAGCATAACCTGAGGGCCGTTCCGAATGTTGGTGTCGCCGCCTCGTTCCCGTTGCTAAAGAAACGGTACAGTTAGCATATACGCAAAAAGAGATATACTGAGTGAAAAAGGGAGGGCAACAAAGCACGTACAGTATATCCCTGCAGCTCTCCACCCTCGAGGATCTTCTTCACGCACTCCTCATCATTGGCAGTGCCGAACTCGTTCTCGAGGCTGGCCTTGCTTGCGCCATCGAGGACGCCTTGGGAGCCGTGCCTATTACAATTCATGATTAGCATTCTGAGCCTGGACTGGGGGGGGCTTTAGAGAAAACGAGTGCTCCCGGGAGGTAGTGGGTGGCAACATACTTGTGAGTAACGAAAATCTTCCACCCGTTCACGACGTCGGAGAGAGGGACCGACGAGTCGCTCCTCCAGTTGTTAAGTGTAGCGGCATCTTCAACGAAGACGATGAAGTCATCAGACCTGCCCTTGTAAAAGATCTTGTTGGAGGGGTCGTTGGCGCGCATTGTGGTGGTGTATAGAGTAGTTTAGGTTCGTGAAGTGCGGTTTATGGAGTGTTCAGTGGTGTGTAGTGAGATTATATGATTGCAGTAGAGCCAAGCAGTAAAATGTAAGGGAGAAGAAGGAAAAGAGAATGTCGTGTGAGGGTATATAAAGGAGTCGACGAGTCGGTTCGGTGATGAGTATTAGTGACGTCACCAGGTTGAGATGCGAGGGGCTGTCGCGAAGCTCCAGTGGGCTCGGCTTTGTCTGACAAAATTAATGGATGGGGATGGTGAGGTTGATTTAGCAGGGGTTATTCCTCTCGCTGCAATTGGGTAATTACTGCTCACCTAGATTGTGGGTGTTCCTCAATAGGGCAGTAGTGTGCTCGACTGGAACATGCCATCTTGATCCGCACCTTCGACGTCATCAGTTTCCTCTCTTGTTGACACATTTAGCATTTAGTGCCGCTTATTTATTCCTTTCCTTGGTTGTCTTGCTCAGTGTCCCTGGTGGAGACTGTGTGTTACGGAATTGGATTGCCCTTATCGTCATTTGGTCTACTCAAAGCTGGACCTTTCATGTCTCATTACGTCTCGCCAAGTCTAATGATATTCGTATGCCCCTTCCATCTCCACCGCGCTTGAATCACTGACAGTTAGATAGGCGACTTGTCTTGCCAAATAGTAAGCAGTACTTCGGGTTCCGTGAATTCTCCCTCCTCACTGCTGCCGACATTTGCTCCATGGGCTTACATCATTTTCCACCGACGCTTGGCCGGACATTTTTCTTTGACTTGCGTAGTGATACAGAATAGAATAGCGACCAAATGCCTTTCCTCGGGGATGTTGTTATTTCAGTGTGCTCAGAACTCTTGTCTCTCTTTGGTGTCGGCTGCGGGCTGGGGTTGAAGCTGCTGCGCCTGGGATTGGTCTTCGCTCTCAGAGTCTTGGAACGGCCGATGAACTCAACCGAGCTGTCCCCGCGTAGTGACCAGCCCTTCTCCTGGTCGAGACTAGGGCTGGCTTCGGAAGCATCCCGCCTTTTCCGCTTCTTATTGTATTGGATCTTCTCGTCCGTCTTATCAATGTCTTGCGGCTCACTGAGGTTCTGCAGGGGTAGGGTGATGGAGCTGGACCGTCTGTATTTCTTGGACCTGAGACTCAAATGTCTCATAATAGAACCGGGTCCGAATAGTATGTCGCCAGTTGCGAGAAACATGCCAGGGTAAGGAAGGGTGTCCCGTGTGTAAATAGGTAAGATGGCTCGCTCCAGGCGAATTCTATCCTGCCTTCTGGCCGTGAGTATGAGTGCCGGGCATGGAGGTGGGACCTTTGGGCGCTCGAGCTCACCGTCAACCTGTTGCGTTTGGCCATGCTTATGTGGGCAATGCGTTTTTTTGATGATTATAGGTTGTAGTTGTAGCTTGGACCGAACTCGAGGCATGCCTAATGTGTGTAAGGAGGGTCTTCGAGATAGCTGAGGCGCGAGATCCGAGGTATCCGGTACTGGGACAAGATCGAACGCTAAGAACGAGCTACCTCGCATTTCCGATGAGACCGCATTGGGCACATCAGCCGAAGCTGCCACCGATTTCAAAATGCCAGTCTTCCATTGCTTTTCTTCCGTTGCGGATGAGGCGCTCAGGATGAGTTCGAACTTTTCGCCGTAGCGCTGGAAAAGCAACTTCCAAGAGAATACACAGAAATACTCGAGCCCTATGGAGACAGTCAGCAAGTATGAGATAGTTGAGTAAAGCTTCACGTTACCTTTGCCATTTGATAAACTATCGATCCTCACATCGGAGATGAATAGACAGGCAAGCGGACGGAGCTTTCGGTACTCATCGTTCATCTTGGCCAGAAAGAAGTGATGCTTGAATAATACACACACCAAGTAGGCCCCAGTTACCTGTTGAGATGCTTGGTAGGTGACGTGGAGAACGCCGCAAAGGGCCATGGGCCCCAACTGCTTATATAGGTCGACAAGAACTGTCTACGGCCCCTTTAATTTAGCCCCGTCTCTTCGAAATTTTGATTGTCAAGATCCTTACCGATGTTGAGTCCAGCATCTCCTGAAGAACAAAGGTTTTTTGTACTAAAACCTTGCTCAGGGTGCACGCCGTGGCCTCGTTGATATCCGCCAGTACGTGGCGAACGGTATCCAGAATTTGTCGAATTTCATTGTGTACAGATGGGTCGTCTTGAATAGGAGTCCATCTCAATAGTTCCTGGAGCAGAAGCGGGTATTTACAGAGGCGCTGGGCTGGCTGGAGATGTGTCAACAAAAGCCTATAGTCGCCGAATGTCTGGCAGAAGCTTACCTTTATAAGTATATCATTCAGGCACAGCGATTTATTTTCGTAGATTGCCCGGGTTTCCATTGAGGCGGCTGACTTAGTCAATGCCTCAATCCCTGATTCAAATGCTGGCCAGTTCCGAACTGATCTGCGTAGAAGAGCGGTGTCTTCCACAAGGAGCTCGTAGTTCTCGCAAAATTCTTTGTAGTAAACGAATGACTTTGCCTGTAATAGATGTGGTTCAGTGTATATATAGAGTTAAAAGAGCGAACGTGGTTTACCAAGATTCCAATCTCTCGAGCAACCACCAACGCCTCCTTTGCTTCCGCGGCTAGCTCCTTGAGACGACGGTTGGTAGATGATCTAAGGCTGCTGGGCCTTAGGGTTCGAGGTTGGAGAGCTTTAATGCTCAGGTCCACGGCGAGAGACCGCTTCTGTACCCCATGTAGCATCATTCTTTCAAATTCGGCTCGGGATATGTTCGAAGTTGGCGTCAGGCTTTGAATCCGTCTCAGAAAGGCCTCGTGGGTCTCGCGAATGCGCTGGACATTGTGGTAAATTTCAGGACGTGCTGCTATGTAAAGAAGCAACTATGACAGTGGGTAGTCCTTAGTGATGAAGCATATAGACATCGGGAAAAGCAAAGACAAAGCACCTACATTCGTGAGTGCTTTCAAGCCGAATATATAGTCTGACTCTGTAGTGATTATCTCTTGAAGAACTTGTCGTCTCCTTATGGCGCGACTCTGAGCTTCCTCGTCAATTGAGGTGCTAAGAGCCGGTCTTAGGCTATCAACTGAGGCGCGAAGATCAGATTTCATGCTTCGATTGGTGGTACTCTGCGTGTTCCTCCTCGACCTGACGACGCTTTGGCTGGTCAAGCTAACAGTTGTCGTCTTCATCGTGCCTAGGTGCGAAGAATTTCCGGATAATTTCTCCCATTGTTCCTGGGACCCATAGTGAGGCGAGAGGTAGTTATCGTCGCAACTACCTTTTGGGCTGAACTGCCACCCTTCAATATACCGCTGTGAGACAGGAGGTGTCTTTCTGGGACGCAGGCTGCTTACCCATCGCCGGAATGGGGAGGAAGTAGGGATTCGGTCAATCGGGACGCCAGTAGCATCGTCAATATCTGGAAAGTGCAATTTTTCCTCCGATTCGGCCGGGCTCAACTGAATCTTTGCGGGCTCCTGGAGCACCTCCTTGGATTCTTTTTCTGAGATTATCGAGTCGATCGACAGCTCCATCATAGGCCAAGGAAAGTGTTGATCCAGAAACCACCACGGGACTCGGAGGCACTCAGCACCTTCACTGGTTGGGGTTCACTGTCAGAGGTCATACTAGAAAGGCGCTCCCTCGACCGCCTGGGGGTGGAGCAACGACTAATATCACAAAGACTAAATAGGAAGGAGTGGTAATGTCCGAGGTCTGCCGAAGCATATCAGTTTGGGAGGGCGCCAGCACTGATAGTAGTATACTACTAGTAGGGTTGCTATAGTGGTAGCAGCCAAAAAAGTCATTTGCTGTACAGTACCAGACTCGGGTTGCTGCTCGCCATCTTCTGTCAACTCTCTAATAGAGCTCTCCAGCACGTTTAATCATAGTTGACTCTGCAAAGTAACAAATCATATTAGATCTCGTTTATTGAAAAACTTGCACCATAAAAGTAATGGATTTAAGAAATTTTTAAGGCGAGTATAAACTTGCCCCTGTATGGTGATGAGCGTGCCAAGCATAAGAAGATCGCCGTTTGGAACTCCCTGGCGCGACTCCAACTTATCTTCCCCGCCCCGCCACAAGCCTGGACATTCAGACAAACCACCGGCGCCTCATCTCCTTATGATGTTTTAAACCTCTTTAGTATGGGTATACCCATGGCCAATAATTTACATGCACCCACAGTATCCTCCGGGCCAACGTCCGGAGGGATCTCCCCCGACCTTTCGAAGCTCTCAATGAGCGACCTGATGAAACACAAAGAAAACATCGAGGAAGAACTTTCGGCTTTGAGCAGTGTCCTTACATCAGTAAGTAGCCTCTCAACCCTTTTTATTTGCTATGATATCTTTACTGATACATTCGTCTTTCCAGCATGGCGTCAATATGAACACGTCGCTGACGACTTTCGACGGCTTTCCCCGCGATGATATAGACGTTGCGCAAAGTAAAGACACGACCCCTTGCCCTTTACCATGATTGCTAAGACTACCATAGTCCGTACCATCCGAGCACAGATAATCCGGCTTCGCTATGATCACAAGGAGGCTATGAGTAGCATCGAGAAAGGTATTCATACTCACTTTGCCGGGCTTCAACGGGCGAGGGACGAAGCACCTGCTACCATCACTACGAGTGTGTCTACAAATCAGCCTTTTGGAACCAATATACCAAGCGCCGGGGTAAGCGCACCGACGCCCTTTGCGAAAGTGAACAACGTTGTTTCGGGAAGTCCCGCAGATCAAGCTGGGCTGCAGGTTGGCGACAAGATTCGGAGCTTCGGAAGCGTCAACTGGTTGAACCACGAGCGCCTCTCAAAGGTTGCAGAAGTGGTCCAACGAAATGAAGGAGTAAGCTACTTCTTTTCCCTTATTTTTCTCTTGCATGCAAATGCGCCCGGAAGCATGAACAACTTGACTGATTTCTGCCAGCGTACGATCATAGTCAAGATAACCCGAAGTGATGCAGCTTCTGGCAACAACGTTGACCGAGACTTGGAACTCGTTCCACGCCGTGATTGGGGCGGTCGTGGTTTATTGGGCTGCCATCTGCTTCCCCTGTAAGCAAGCGAGTTGTTTTCAGGCAACATCGCCAAACCCTGTCAACTTGGATCCCATAGATCTTCTGGGGGCCATATGTACAACACTTGGTAAGGAATGGGCGAAGAATGGAACATGGAAACCAGGAATGCGAAACGATTACACGGATTCTGTTAGTATGAAAGGCATGGATGGCGTTATTTGTTGAAGATTATTGGCTGGTGTAAAGAGCTTGAACGGTCATGTCTTTCGTAGCTATTAACTAGTATCAAAAGAATTGAACCCGACATAAGTAGATATTGGGCGAAAGAATTGAAGGATCTACACTGAATAAACACGCGGGGCATGTTGGCCTCAGGCCTAACCACGTGATTACAAAGACAGTGACCGACTCGGGGCAAAAATTCCATCACCAGAATCAACTCTTCGCTCACTCTATTTTCTCCCTGGCTCATCCACTCGATTCCCCACCCCTGCTCTCGACTTCGTCTGTCGCGCTTTTGACCGTCGACTTCTGATTCTATCGCTTGCGTTGGAATCCTCTTTGATATCTTTTTTTTCCTCTCTTTTTAACTTCACATAAACATCAAAATGGCTGAGCAGCAACAAGTCCCTACCTTCAAGCTCGTTCTCGTCGGCGACGGCGGTACTGGAAAGGCAAGTTCATAAAATTTCCGTGGCAACTGTAATTTCAATAGCTGTCATTTCACCTTCAACTCCTTCGACTACCCGATTGTTGCCCGTCTACGCTCTCCTTGAGATTGTGCTCAGCGGCCATCAACAATGAGGCAAAAATCGGCCCCGCGACGGTTATCAACGAGGACGTCAACTAACCTGCAAAATTCTATCTATACAGACCACCTTTGTCAAGCGCCACCTTACCGGTGAATTCGAGAAGAAATACATTGCTACTCTCGGTGTCGAGGTTCACCCTCTCGTCTTTACCACTGTATGCCCCGCCTGGCGACCCCGCTTCGCGCTTTCACGTCTTCCGGTCGCCTCGACTAATTCTTGAAACAGAACCTGGGCACAATCCAGTTCGACGTGTGGGACACAGCCGGTCAGGAGAAGTTCGGTGGTCTGCGAGATGGATACTATATCAACGGACAGTGTGGTATCATCATGTTTGATGTGACCTCCCGTATCACCTACAAGAACGTTCCCAACTGGCACCGTAAGTAATCGCCCCCCTCAATTAAAAAGAAACAATCACTCACAAGCCTCGAAGGTGATCTCGTCCGTGTCTGCGAGAACATCCCCATCGTCCTGTGCGGTAACAAGGTCGACGTCAAGGAGCGCAAGGTCAAGGCCAAGACCATCACCTTCCACCGCAAGAAGAACCTCCAGTACTATGACATTTCCGCCAAGTCCAACTACAACTTCGAGAAGCCCTTCCTGTGGCTTGCCCGGAAACTGGTCGGCAACGCTTCTCTGGTCAGTCGATCCATGCTCAATAATGCTATCTACAAATACTGACAAACAATAGGACTTCGTTGCCGCTCCTGCCCTTGCACCTCCTGAGGTTACTGTCGATGCTGAGCTCATGAAGCAGTACCAGAACGAGATGGAGGTTGCTGCCCAGCAGCCTCTGCCCGATGAGGAGGACCCCGACCTCTAGATTATTCCAGGTCGCTAAAGGGTTTTGGATCGGACCGCGGTCACACCACACGGTGGGCCGTCGTCTACTCCAACATAACATTAACTTGGAACGTTACGCAAAGTCTCGAATCACGATACAACGATAAGCGGTCGGAGGAATTGGTCTGAGCAGGGCTGGCATGATATTTGCTTTGATTTTCCTTTTCTTTTTCCCTCGATTCAATATTTTACCACTAGTAGTCTAGACTCCCTTATCTCTACACCTACATAGGAGAAAAAAAAACGCAGCTATTTCCTGCAATGGTTGTTGGGAAGACAAAAGTTTCATATTCAGTTCCTCGATCCTCTTCTACGTACTCTGGCTCTACGTTTTACAAGAAGAAGAGAGTTTGCCTGATAACCCGCCGCATGAATTGTACATAAAAATTTTCAA
Organism: Aspergillus ustus; assembly: GCA_000812125.1. Taxonomy (NCBI): domain Eukaryota; kingdom Fungi; phylum Ascomycota; class Eurotiomycetes; order Eurotiales; family Aspergillaceae; genus Aspergillus; species Aspergillus ustus. Next base: position 584,660 of record JOMC01000028.1, read on the forward strand.
AGATAAGAGCAATCGAAGGGCCAGAGAACCCATGGAATTCGAACGAGCTTCAAATAAAACTACCCACGCCGCCCCCTCTTTATCCCCCTTCAAATCTAGTTCGGGAGCATTACCTGCTTTCCCTAATCACCATCCCCTCAATCATCTCAACGGACAAAGAGATCCCATCAGATGCACACGTGACGCAGCACCTTTAGCGAGAAATGACATCATACCCACTCATGCCACCCCTCAATTCATACTTTGTCTTAGAGAATGTTGGGCGACACCGTTGCCTGGTGTCTGTCACGCACAGGGATCTTCAGTCAATAATGTGTTGATTTGTAATGCTTTTTATCGCCCTCGCTGGAACAGAGAAGTAGGCTGCAGCGCGGTTATTGTCTGCCTTGCTTAGGTAGACTTAGGTACTCGCCTCATTGAGGGCCGCAGCCTGTCGGGCAGAAGTGGAAGACAACCCGTAGGAAAGCACTACTAAGAAGCCTTGCTTGCGATATGACTGTGTGTGCTGGGATTGCGGGAGAAGAAGGAAATTTTCTGCCTATGGGAGCCTACTTTGCCTGGGCTACCGTCGCTTCTCGCCAGTATCAGGCAATGGAAAAGTTACAGCGTACCCTGTACGAGGAAGAATCGGGAGATCTTTGACAAAACCCTTGTTATTTTGCGCCGCCGCTAGGACATAGACGCTTTCGATTTATTCTAATTTCAAGTGATTCGCTGGAAGGATAGACACCGAAAAAAAAAGTAGTAGAAGAGAAAGATATAGCACAGGGTGCTTGCTGTCAGGGAAATAGCGATAGAAGAAAGGTAGTAAGCGACTCCGAACGAAGAAGGACATGAACAAAAAGATATTGAATACATAAGCTTCGTTTAGAGGATGCCATGATAAAGAACAAGTCCGAGAAATTGGCCGTAAAAGAGAACAAAAAGAGGACTGAAACATAACTAGAAATGACGGTTTATTCCAGGGGTATCTTGATAATGGAGAAAAGGTGAACCCAGAAGTCCGCCAACGCCGTAACATGATATTAAAAAAAGGGTTGCACCTAGGTTTGAATACCCTAAAGATGTAAGGTTAGTGTTTTTCAGTAAATCAAAAGCCAGGGAATGTAGGGAATGACATACAAATAGGTAAGCAAGTTCTCTGGTGCTCAATCTAGCAACGTTCTTAGATTCTTTCTCATCCAAAGCACCATCGATCAGCTGGCGTTTCTTGTCCTGCAGTTCGACAATGCGATCTTCGACGGTTTGAGGGACCAGAATCCGGTGGACATGTACCTCGCGCGTCTGACCAATTCGATGGGCACGGTCAATGGCCTGCTCCTCGATATAAGGGTTCCAAAACGGGTCGAAGATGATCACATGGTTCGCGGCGACAAGATTCAAACCAGCATTGCCCGCCTTGAGCGAGACTAACATGATTTTGCAACTGGGATCGTCTGTGAATTCTAGAACAGCCGAATTGCGATCCGCTGGTCTCATGCTTCCATCGTACCGTCGATATCGGTGACCTTCGCGTGATACAGGAACCTCGAGCAAGTCGAGAAGAGTAGTAAACTGGCTGAATATAATGACCTTTTCTGTGTTGTCACCCTGCTGGATCTGGTGGATGATTTCCATGGCCGTTTCAATCTTTGCGCTTGTGATCCAAGTTTTCTCAAGGCGGCGCAGGTACTTGCGTTTCGATGCCAGATTCTTCGATGCTTCCTTCTTCAATTCAGCAAGAGTCTTCTTCTGCGGTTTTTTGGCCAGTTTTCCTTTGCCTTTCGATTTCCTGGGAGCTCTCTCTGCATCGCTGTCACTTGCAAGAAAATCGGCAAGACTATCGGAGTCGCTATCATCAGAATCGACGGAATCGTTATCCTCTTCGGCAGAGGACGCCTGAGCTCCTGAACCGGTTGAATCATCAGAAGGATCGGGAAAATGTACTTTGCGAAAGGAGGCATGATCGGTTATCTTCTTTGGATCGACCTTGGCACGACAGTTGGGACATTTTACTTCCATTGCGCCGTCAATGCCTTGTCGTAATGAAAGCGCTGGGTCGGAGAGGGTGGAGAAACATTCAGCGCATGTGCCATGTCCACATGGGAAGAAGATGACGGGATTTTCCACTGCGTCGATACAGATGGGGCATTCGAGATCATCATTCTCCCTCAGGCGTACAATGACTTCTCCGCCGAATGCCTTAGCGTTAGCAATGAAGTCCAGCCCTTCGGTATTCTCATTGATCTTGACACTGAAGTCGCTAATCAAGTGCGGATGACAGCACGCTTGCCGAAGACGGAGAAGGAGAACGAGAATGTTAGAGTAATTCCGTCCCACAGTACCAGCTTTCAGATATTTGTTGAATTGGAGCCTGGTCTTGTTTTCAAGTGACTTGTACAACTCCAGCTCGTCCTCGCTGAAAGTCGCGTGAACCTTTTCGGAAACCCGAGGGGGTATGTCGAGGATGGGCTTGCCATCAATCTTGGAATCCTTTGTTCGCCGTAGGAGGACTGCTTTTAACAGAACGCGAAGCTGCGTCATTGCCTTCTCTTGTAACTGTTGATTGCCGCTCTTCAGCGGCCGAGTGAAATCCTGTTTGATCAGTCAGCCATATTTCTAGATAACGACAACAGGAAACCTACTCGCTTGAAGGGTTCGAGGCTTCCGTAAGGCCGTATACGCAAGAACTTCAGCAATGAATGCAATTCTTCGACGCTGTTCATCATAGGTGTCCCACTCATGCACCAACGATATATGGTATTGAGACGGCAGCACGCTGAGGCGGCCTTTGTGGTCCGATTTTTGATACACTGGGCTTCGTCGATGATTACTCGATACCATTTGCTAGTCGGCCCAAGGCATGGTAGCGATTTCATATACTGCTTTCTCAGTGTCGGCTCCTCAGCACCTGATTTGATAAGCTCTTCGTATTTCTCAACGCGCTTTAGCTCGGAAGACAAGGTGCCAAACGTGGTAAGAACGACATCGTGGTGTTTCAAGTCTCTGAAACTCATGGAGCGCTTGTCGCCGTGCAAAACGTGTATTGAGAGTTGGTGTTTACCAGGCTTGATCATTTTTTGAATTTCCCTTTTCCACTGTTGCATTAAAGCAACGGGTGCGATAATCAATGTAGTCTTTCGCTCAGAATCTGTTGAAGGCCGAGATACCATGAGTGAGATAGCCTGGATAGTTTTCCCCAAGCCCATGTCATCAGCCAGGATGCCACCTTTTTGGTCACATTGTTCCTTCGACTTCATCCACGCCAATCCCAACTTCTGGTGTTCGAGGAGTGTGCACTTCAATGCATCCGGAGTTCCTTCACGGTTTTCCACTGGTATCTCAGTATCAGGCCGAATGGTCTCCAGCAACTGTTTGATCTCCTCATTCAGTTGTTTAGAATCAGTTCCGTACTCATATAGATTTCTGTACACACTGATTGTTAGTGAGTCAGCGGACCAAATCGGGAGTCAAACATACTCTAGATCACGAGCGCTTAGTGGCTGCCCGTTGAAGTGTTCCAGGAGTCCATTAAGAGCACGTCCCACAGGGCCGCCTCCTGAAATATGCGATTGAAAATAATCCGACCCTTCCCCTCCTGGCAAATAACGGTCCCTCATCGCCTTTATTGTCTCCATGCCCGCTTTCAGGGGATTGGACCACGCGTTTGGCTCCAAGCCACTGATGTTACTGGGTCCGGGAATGACACCATGGAAGCTTCGAGGGCCACTCAGAGACGGATCGTCAAGGCCCTGCAACCTCGATCGAAGGTCCAAATTAGGGGAGGGATGTGAAGTCAGATCGTATGCATTTCTTGAGTATGGAGAGCCAATAGAGGTAAAGTGCTGAAAGTCTCGGGGGGTGATCTCTGCAATATCGCTATCATCGCTATCCGGATCAGACCTCGCCACGTCGAATTGAGACCCAGAAAACGGGTTCACTGAGCATGCAGCGAACCGTGGTGGAGCTTCTCTTCTATCTATAGAGAAAGCATTGGTCGCGCTAGGTGGCGCGTTGATGAAGGAGTTGCCCGAAGGCAAGGTGCGTTCAGGGAATACAGGTGCTGTACGGCTGCTGGAGGCCGATCCTTGTGCCGATGATGATGGTTCAGGGTCCTGGAAAGATTCCATGAGGTTGCGGGCAAACTCGGCATCGCGCCGTTCCTGTTCCTTCTTTTCCTCCAGCCATTTTTCTGCTTGTTTTTGTTCTTCCTGGAGTGCACGAAATGTGTCGCGGCCTTCAAGCCCGAGCATTTCCATAAGAAATTCCTCATTATCATCGGCAGTTGATACCTCGCTCGGACTACTATGGTCGGACGGGGTAGTAGAGATAGATGTATTAGATGCTGGGGTAACGTCGCCTAACGCTGTTCGTTTCGGTATTCCGCGGCCCAGACTGTTTTCTGCATCATCGGAAAGCCGGCGTTTTCTGGTAGGGGCCATATTTGAAAACCTACTTGGTGGCGAAGGTCGAGGTCGGGAGGGGAGAGAAGAGAAAGCGATGCGCCCAAATTGGGGTGGGCTCGGGGGACTGGACTGCTTGGAGAAGCTTGCGCCGTCTAAATGGGCCTCGGATAGAGTCGGCGGTGTTAAACCGTGATCGCCGAAGGGTGAGTAGCTGGTGGATTCGCTGCCTTCAACGCCGCGTAGTTGAATGAGCTTCGTTTCGAGTTCTTTGATTGCTTCAAGTGTTTCACGCCTTTGTTCGATGGCATCGGGGCGTTGACTATCGAGGCTGGCTAGAATAGCACGGTGCAGATTCAGGTCCTCGCGAATTTCCTCAACAGCCTGTTCTAACAAAGCCATGTTCGAGGAGGACAGGCTTGATGACCGAAGTATTTCAGGGGACGGAGTTTGACTGCCGCAGTACGACTCTGGGAAGCGAGGATTCCATGAAGCGGCCAGCCGCAGCAGAATAAGCGAGGTGAGAGGGATGGACAAAAGATATAAGGAGTACAGTGCGTTAGCGGAGAAGTCAAAACGCTGATGAGGTGAGGCGAAATTGATGATGAAAATCGAGGCTCGCAAGGCTCGATACGCGCCGGTCGATCCTTCTTGGCGTGTGCAAGGTCGATAAGGATAACACCAGAAATCTGGGGGCCACCAGTTAAGCCGCGTGTTAGTAGTGCCTGCAAGGCTACAACTGGGCTGTGTTATTTACCCGAATTTAGGTGAAAGAAAAGATTTTCAGCCTCAGATTCCGAGACGAGATACAGGAGCTGGCCTCTCGAAGCGTGGCAAGATGAGGTACCAATTTTTCTCTTTGGTACCCGTCTCAAAGTACATTGGATCGGCCAGTCGGAAAATATATAGTTCGACGCTGGATCTTGGAGAGCTTAGATTGTACCAGCATGAACATGTCATCGTGAACCACGAGAGAGCTGTAATATTCACACTCCCCTGAATTAATCTTGCTTGCAATATATAGTTATGTATTAACGCTTGTACCGTAGTACATCCTAAACTTGTGTAGATACTGGGAGTACTCGGTACTCGGAATCAACTACTATTGTCCAAGCCTAATCTAGTGTTAGGCACGTGATATGTAAACTATTTTCACTTTCATAAAAAAATAGGCGGGCCAAGACCCTGATCATACTTGTTTAAGCCTAGTCGATGAGCAACAGGATTGAACGATGGTGCCATCGTGCCTGCATTGAAGCAAAGTCACAACAATAATGACTATCTACATGTCGGGCTTTTGCGGGCGGGGCGCTCTCAGAATGAGTCAAGAAGCACGGATCTTGGCGGTATAAAATGGGTATGTTATCTACTTACGGAGTACTTCTCAAGATCCATACTCGACCCTTTGTTCAGCAGCTTCAGCTTGTCGTCGCCTTTGGATAATGACGCGGGACCCCGCAGTGGAGGAATCTGTATACTCTACAGAACAAGTAACAGCCTGGCTTGAACATATCCGCCTTCCAACATCTTACCTGGAATATGTCAAGAGCCCGACCAGCTATCCAAAGACGTTTGATTCTCTCAGGACCCTGATGAGATGTCAAATCTCGAGGTTTCCGTACGAGAATCTTTCCGTGCATTACTCTCCCACACATCTGGTGGACATCAGCCCCGACATTCTCTATGAGAAATTGATGGGATCCGAGAGAGATGAAGGCAGAGGACGAGGTGGTTACTGCATGGAGCTCAGCATTTTCTTTCATCATATGCTTCGCGGACTGGGATTTCAGGTATATATGACTGCAGTCAGGAACCGAGGAAGGAAAGACGGAGTGCCCCGTGGGGAGTATTTGGGGTTGTAAGTTCTGTTTCCCCAAGTTCAACTCATAAAACTTATGGAGCCGGACTCGGCCAAGAGACTCAGAAGCTGATGTTGGCGGCAGCACGCATATCAACAATATCGTCCACCTGCCCTCCGGCCAGCGATTCTCAATCGACGTTGGATTTGGTGGTGATGGCCCTACTAGCCCACTTCCCCTCGATGATCTAGGAAAAGCAGTGCAGAACCTCGGCCGTCAAGAGGTTCGGCTTATTCATGACAACATTCCGAAACAGAAGCTCAAGGAGCCCAAGCTCTGGATATACCAGTATCGAAATGTCCCCGAAAACGAATGGAACTCGTTCTACAGCTTTGCAGAACTAGAGTTCTTTCAACATGATTTCGAGGTATTGAATTGGTGGACGAGCGCGAAGACGCTGCATAGGTGGACTGTTCTGGTTGTGCGATTCCTGCGAGAGGGAGAAGATGTTCAGTTCTCCAGTAATCCGACCTTGCCGTTGGCAAACGATGTCAAAATTGTTGGGAAAGTCATGTTGGTGGACAATGTGATCAAAGTCAATCTCGGAGGCAAGACGAGCATCGTACACTCGTTTGATACTGAAGAGGGGAGACTGCAGGCCCTGAGAGAATATTTTGGAATCTCGCTGACGCAGGAAGAGAAGCAAAGTATTCGAGGATGGGATAAGGCGCTAAGTTAGATCCCGTATAATGGTGCAGTCAATTGATCAACAACGGAAATCAATCTCAGAATAAAAGAAAGGGGAGAACTGTATCATATGAAGGGACTCTTAGACTTGGAGCGAGGTATACTTTGTTTTCATGTGGGGTGGGCCTCGCAAGGGAGTACAAATTGGGCTTAATGAGAATCTAACTGAGTTCCTGCTCCTCAACACCTGCGCTAGAAACCTCACAGGGGTGCACACGCGAAGATCTCATTTCGCGTCTGAAGCTTTGGATCGTGTGCTGATTTTCTCCTTTGGAAGGATCCCTTTGTTGGGAGAAGCCAGGTGAAAACGTCAAATGAACGACAGACCTCGGTACAGCGGCCCCCCGACCGCCTCCACTGAGTCGATTCACATGCCCCGAGCTTTCTGGGGTCAGACACTGCCATCACTATTAATATTAGCTTCTCCTCGCTCGTCTCCTGTCTGATCTGGAGTTACACATAATCTAGCTCACATCCACCTCTGCCTCCTAAGAAAACTTCGTACACTTTTCGCCCACAATGTCTCTCAAAGTTGGTAAGTCATCTAACACAGTCCCTTGCATTCTCGGGTTCGCTGACCATTGCTCCTCCCCACAGACGACTTCCCATCCTCCGCCGCCTTCGACGTGATCAACTCCAGCCTCCAAGGAGATGAGGCTGAGCGCAAAGATGCCGTCAAGACCGCACAGACCGTTGTCGCGTTTACGCTGAAGAACAGCAGTGGCAAGGAAGAGAGCTGGTACCTCGACCTGAAGGAGAAGGGCGTGGTTGGAAAGGGTGCTGCCCCTCCTGGTGGAAAAGCTGATGGTTGGTTTACCCGTTGAACCCCGATCAGGTTCGTGAGCAACAGACTAATACTCTGCGATCTTCAACAGTCACTCTCCAGCTTTCCGACGCCGACTTCGGTTCCCTCGTCTCTGGTAAGGCTAATGCCCAGAAGCTATTCATGGGAGGCAAGCTCAAGATCAAGGGAAACATCATGAAGGCCACCAAGATGGAGCCCGTCCTGAAGAAGGCCCAGGGCAAGGCCAAGTTATAGATACCCTATTTTGTATTTTCTAGTTATGTATTCCTTGCTATATGGCGATCAACTTTATTTTGCTATGAAGAAATAAGTACCCTCAAGGATGTAGTTGTACTTGCTCCGATCTATAGTCGATACCTAGTTAGGTTCGAGAAGGGCGGATGATTGCCAATGTCCCCTTCTCCAATGAGTATTGATGGGTGGTTCGGCGGGCTTTGATTTTGATCAGCGCGCAGTTGGAGCAGCTGCCAAGGTGACTTGGATCTACCCCGTAATACTCCGTAGAAGATTTACTACGAGAAAGTGGCCTACATTTCCGCACAGCAAGTAAGAACACGGACTTGTGATACATACTACGTGCGGAGAAGGTGCTAGATATCTAGTGGGTTCTTTCAGGCTATGCCTGGAGTAGATATGCGATTGCCTGGTCTGTCGTCATGAGACACTACTGGCCGCTGCGCATGACTCCTGCGGAATGAAGAGTTGGGTGCGAATGCTGGATGGGAAATTTGGGGGTTTCTTTTGCATATCGCAGTATAGGGGTAGTAGTGTCGACTTGGAAGGATTAAATGTCATATTCATGCAGGCATTCCCTCATGCCACGGAAACGCTCCCGCCAGAGCTGTGGTGGAATTTTGGGGTCAGCTCAAGGCTGTCCGAAAGTCAATTACTTCGCGCAACGGCCCAGATTCTTGAATTGGGCGACTTAACAAGGGTTCTAAGACTTCCCCTTATCTGATATGTAAATATAGAAATGCATAAACAACAATCAGGAGTGGAATGATACCTGACTATCTGAAAGAGTGAAGGGCGGTTTTTGTTCTTTTGTTCTTCGCCAAGATCCGACCTTGCGTAAGATCACGTGACGCCAATTTTTTCTTCAGCTGGCTTCACTCCCCCAGCAAAATCGCGAGCGGAAACGAAGTCCAGGCTAAAAAGAGTAGCTCTCGCAGCAACTCCCATCAATTTTTTTTGGCAGACCACATCCAGAAGTGTCGCCCTTTTCCCTGTACATCACGATCCTATTTTGCTTTTAGCTCTGTTCTTTTTTTTCTTCTGCCTGGTTCTCTCTATTCGCATCACTCCTTACTCTTGGTTGCCTCGCGAACTGCTACCCTACCCACTCTCGAAGAACACATCAAGCGCGTGCGTCTTCTCAACTAATATCCACGACGGCTTGATTTCGGAGATTTCTTGTATCATTTTCTCTTATTTATCTCGGATCGGAACGATACTATCTTTTCCCGTCGTTTGCCGTCCGCGAATTGGTCCGCACACCGCGCGCCCTTTCCTCAGCCTGCATCGCGCACTCGCCGTCGTAGTTGTCGCGGTAACGAGTTGCTGGACGAACTGGGTACGGGCCGAGAACGAAACACACTTACTGGAGCAAGTGCTGGAATATCGCGCGGCGCAGTGGATGAGATTCCTCCTGTTAGGATAATCAAGAAAGCTGGATTCTAGGAAGGGGTCGAAGGCCGCGGGAGTCGTGCTGTTGCTGTGATAAATGTCTAAGAGATCAGCCCAAGGTCCTCAAGGGGATAAGGACAGCAATCTATTAGATTTCAACATGCAGAGCACACCGGATGACAAGCCCACACGGGCCACAGCTGCACAGATGGCGAACAGAAAGTGAGTGATTCCTGACCGACCTTTTGCGACCAACTTTATTTTTGCGTTCCTGCACCTCCACCATGCAGAATGCGACTTGGAGCAAGTTTTTGGGGGATTTCGATTCTTGTTGTTGAGGTCCTGCCAATGCACTGTTACTCTTCCCTGTTTGTGTTCCTGTTGTTGGTTTCGATTATTTACGGTTCCTTCCATTTCCTTGCATCGAAGCTTGCTGCATATACGTCTTCTGACCGTCAGTACCATGATTGGCGCATTTTCTGACAATATGGATAGAATCAAGGACATTCGGAGACGGCCACGCGCTGGCTCACCAGCTGGTTCGGCTAGTGCATCGTTTGGTGGCCCGTTTAGCTCGCTCGATCCCAATACCGTCTCTTCTACCTCTGCAGGATCCCAACCCGCCACGAATGGCTTCAGTTTTGGACAGTCACAGAGTTTCCCCCCGGCTAGTGCATCTCCTCAGCCTCCAACACAGAACGGAGGGTCACAGTTTGCTTTTGGTTCCGGAGGTGGCTCACCCGCATTCAACTTTTCTGGCTCGTTTGGTGGAACAGCATCAACACCTGCGGGTAACCCTTTCGCCTCCATGAACACTGGTCCTACTCAGCAGCCTACCAGCAATAATTTCACTGGGTTCAAGGGTAACATGTTCAACATTCCTTCCACTGCAAGTCAGTCTCCTGCACAGCAGCCTCTTCCAGCCGGAGGATTATTTGGGGCTACTTCTCAGTCAAACAGTACTGCTGGAGGCTTCTTCGGTAACACTGCTACTAGCGGACCATCATCTCAACCGGGCACTATCACACCCCCGAATGGAAGCATGTTTGGCCAGTCGAACGCAGGGGCTCCTTCAGGCAACATGTTTGGTCAATCAGGGCCGGAAAAGCCTAATCCATTTGCTCAGACTACGGCGTTGAACAATGACTCTATGCAAACCTCTCCAGATGCTAAATCTGCCGCCCAGAAACCATTTTCAAGTGGAAGCGGTGGCTTTGGCATCTCGACAAACTTTGGTGGTTCTGGGACAGGACCTCCTCTGTTTGGCGGTACCTCGTCGGTGCCCTCCTCTCAGGCTCCATCGAAGCCGTTGTTTGGAGCGAAACCAACAGAGCAGGCTGCTCCTGCATCAAGTTCGCTTTTCGGCGTGACGACACAGCCTTCCTTCTCAGCTTCTACTACCCCTGCTTCTACTTCCGCCGCTTTGACGACAGGAACTGCATCATCCTCGCTTTTTGGCGCGTCCACGCCCAAGAATGCAACGACATCTCAGAATCTTTTCCAGTCTTCGAATTTATTTGGAGCGTCTACCCCTTCCACGTCACAAAAGCCCTCGACGGAAAAGGCCAAGGAGGAGACGAAACCTACCCAGGTTACTCCATCCCAGCCATCACTCAACTTCTCTACTTCAACCACGGGCCCGTCACCCTTTTCCAAAAGCGAAAGCCAGGCACCATCTCAGCCCAGCACTTTGTTCCAGTCTCCCGCAACGGGAAGTCTGTTTGCTCCAAAACCTACATCGTCTACAGAACAAGAGAAGCCCAAAGAAGCTCAAGGAAATCCTTTCAGCAGCCTGTTCGTACCAAAACCAGCAGTTACAGGGAAGCCGGCTACAGAACAGAAACCACAACCATCTTCATCTCTCTTTGCTCCCAAACCTACCACTGCTGAAGGGTCAGCGGCCAACGAGCCTCTCAAATCGACCACTGCCGCCTCGCCTTTCTCAACTTCTACGGCCGCGAAACCGTCATCTACTGCTCCTCAATCTTCTGGTTTCTCGCTCTCGACCCCACAAGCGACAACTGCCGCCTCGGCGCCCGCATTAACTCCCACTGCCACAAACTCTCACAGTCCCTTCGATATCAATGGGATCAAAACAGCCACGTCGGCTTCGTCGGGGCCAACCCCCAGCAAGCCCTCTCAGACTCTTGATAAGATCAAGCCTGCTAAAATGCCTTCGGGTCTTGGAGCTAAAACAGAAGAAGGCATTGAAATGGCAAATCGCGTCCGGGTCTTGAATGAAAGCTTCCGACGCGAAATTGCGAAAACAGACCTCAGCAAGGAAGGATTCGATGCCCTTGTTGTCCATTATCTGCGTGTCCGCGAAACGATCGGATCTCCAGTCGAAGGTGTGGCAGGCATGAAGCGTAAAACCTTTGATGACAGCGATACGGCGTCCAATCCCCAGCCCTCGAAGAAGCTCAAGCCTTTTGGTACGGCTGAGTCTACTTCCCCTGTTGGAAGCTTAACTCCAAACCAGGCAGCTAGCTCACTGGCGCCCGCAACTGGCAACAAAAGAAAGGCAGCTGTGGACATCGATGATGCATCTTCTACGCCGCAGCCGGCAAAGCGTCCTAGTGGAGGTTCCACGACTGCAAGCATTTTCGCAAATTCATTCTCTAATTCTAGAACATCCGAGTCCACCGAGAAAACGGGTGCTGAGTCCCCGAAGAAACTTGAAACCCCTTCCTTCAAACCCGCGACCCCTGAACCCGCTAAAACCAGTCTCTTCTCCACAACCCCAACATCATCGCCCCCCAAACCATTGTTTCCCACACCAACAGCCACCAAAGAGACATCGGCTTCAGGTTCTACCCCTTCGCAAGCTGCGCCTGCTTTTAAACCAACCTTCAATCCACCAGCAAGCAGCACTTCTCCTGCGAACCCGTTTGTTATCAAGCCTTCTGGCGGTCAGCCATCGGCTCCTTTGGCCATTCCCAAATTTGGTTCTGGTAACACGGACTTCTTTGCTCAGTTCAAGGCCCAATCCGACAAGGAAGCTAAGAAAGAGAAAGAAAAGCGCAAGGACGAAGACTTCGACTCTGACGAAGATGACGAGGAAGAGTGGGAACGTAAAGACGCCGAAAACCAGCGAAAGAAGCATGAGACAATCTTAGCCCAACAGAATAAGCGAGCCATATTCGTTCCCGGCGAGGGGTTTTCTTTTGAGGAAGACAACAGCACCGATGCAGAAAAGTCGGATGCGAGCGCTGCCTCGTCAATGGCGAGCAACTCGGTTTTTGATGCCAAGTCAACTTCATTTGGGAAGTCGAGCAACATCTTTGGCCACCTGTCTGCAACCCCATCAGAGGGTGGTGAGGACGAACAAGACGATGCCAATGACACCGAGGAAGCCTCTGATGCTGGCGATGATGCAGCACGGGAATCATCCTTAACACCAACTGAAGATCTGGAGGCAAGCAGCGCCGACTCGAAAAGCAATGGAGTTACTGGATCATCGGCCCCTGAAAGCAGCGATGAAGGAGACTTTATTAAAGCTCTGAAGAAGTCAAAGCAAACTGATAGCTCTGATCAAGCCAACGAGGCGACTACTGAGCAAAGCTCTGGGAGTCGTAGCTTGTTCGATCGCGTTCAGTATGACCAGGAGGGAAAGCCGAAGCGCCATGAAGATGATGGTAAAACTGTCTCGTCCCTGCTTGGTTCCTCCAAGTATGCATCGTCCTTTAATAGCGCTGGGTCTACTCCCAACCCCTTTGCATCCTTGTCCCAGCCTCAAACCGACAATGCCGATGATAGCGCTGCGTCAAAGCCAGCCCAGCCCAATTTCTTTGCCTCCTCATCGACTACTGCCAATCCCTTCGGAAAATCTTCTTCAGGAACAAGCACCCCTTCTATTCTCGGATCAAGCGCTGTTAAGCCTGGTAGCGATAATACGTGGAAATTGAACACTCCTATCAAATTTGCTGCCGATTCTCCCAAGACTACGGAATCGACGGCTAAATCCACATCGGATTCAGCGCCGGCATCTGGCTCATCGCAGCCATTCTCTGCACTCTTTGGTCCTACTGCAGCTGGATCGAAGTCTGGGTCTGGCGCTCAGCAGCCTCTTGGTTTCTCATTTGGTGGCCCTTCCCAGCCGAGCTCGTCCTTCTTGACCCCATCTGCCCTCACATCTGCTACCCCAAGCCGTGCTTCCACGCCTGGGGTGGCCTCTGATACAGGTGCTGACGACTCCGCTGACGGGGATGCCCCCGAGTCTTTGCCCCAGGTCGATCTTGCTCGGAGCAGGGCTGGTGAAGAAAACGAGGACATTGTATTCGAGTGTAGAGCTCGCGCGCTGAAATTGAACAAAACCTGGGATAGTCAAGGTATCGGAAACGTTCGCGTTCTGAAAGATCGGACAACGTCCCGCGGCCGTGTCCTCATGAGGGCTGACCCTAGTGGGAATCTGATCTTGAACACCGCATTACAGAAGGCGATCTCATACAAAGAGCAGGGAACAAGTGTGCAGTTCCTTATACCCAAAGCCGAAGGCCCGCCAGAAATGTGGGGTATTCGACCCAAACCAGGAGTGGCTGCTCAGCTGGCAACTGCTATGGAAGAAGCAAAATCATAATCCCTCACAATGAAGGTCAGAGTTGGGAGGATTAAACGAATGAACATGGATCAGGTACATTATGCATCTCAGCAGTTATTTTCTGTTTTTCCTATTTTCTCTACTTTTACCCCTTTATCTGCCGCGCATCGTCTGGCAAGCTTTGTCTTGATGTATTATCCTATCAGGTTCTCATTGCATGTTACCGTTTGGGTCATTCCCCCCCCTCCGCTTCTTGTTTCTTCCCTTTTCAGTGAACAAGGCCTACTACATGCATACATTTGGAGTTTTTGCCTGTTCAATACACACAATTTCTGTTCCATTCCCCTGAGCATAGGCGCCGGTGCACTTTGGCTGCTTTAGTAGACCTGGGAAACTGTAGTTACTGAATTCTTGCACTTGAAGGGGATCTGAAGCATCCGACTGGATGTTCAAATAGCTCAGCGTCGAGTTGAATCTCCGCAATACAATATGAGAGTTTACTGGTTTGACGCTTGAACACCTACGTAGGTCAATGACATGGCCTGGAATTGGAAAGGAGAGCCTGTAATTCTTGTTCACACTTCACAGGCTTGGATTTTATAGTCCTTTTATTCGCTTAGCTGCTCCCAGTTTCTCTCTCTGATGGGGTTCAACCTGGGCTCCACTGCTCCAGGTCTGTCGAAGAAGTGCACGTGACCGCCTACCACCAGCCAATAATAACAATCCCACACAAGCGAGCCCGCACTGGAATTTCGACTACCTCGAAAAAAGCTATCCGAACTCCTCATCTCCTCGACAGTCGACAACTTCAGCCAACGACAGCCGAACACCCACTCAGTGAGTTTCTTGCCCCTGATTTCCATTCCAACGTTGAGTTCGCACTCTCGCGACAACTCTTTATCTAACATTTTGTTCTCTTGCGACACAGAAATGTCCAACGTTAAGACCGGCAAGAAGACCCGTTCCGCCATTGCGGACGTCGTCACCCGCGAGTACACCATCAACCTGCACAAGAGGGTACGTTGAAGCACGGGAATCCACATCACATCTATACCCCCCCTTTGACTTTTGCGGTCGAACTCCCAATCGACCGAACCTGCGATCGTTGCGGAACGAAAAAACCGTGAGGCTTGGATGGAGAACAGAAGACAAAATATAAGCCAACAAAGCGACGACTTTCACTTTCCTCAACAATACTCTGAGATGAGTCCTTGCGGAGGAAAGCAAAGCGAAGCACAATACACGACTTGACCAGTACCAGACCAGACCAGCTCCGGCGCCTACAATCTCAAGAAATTGGATTCAAGGGACTGGAATCGGGATGTGATGGATTGGTCTGTCACCAACGGAAAAAGAAAATGAATTAGTTTTATGAAGTCCACCTCATGGCCGCAGAAGCAGCAACGCACACATGTCCCTTCTTTTCATCAAGATGGCATTCGGGCGGAAGACTAATTCTTCTTTTTTTGTTCTTTTCAGACGCACGGTGTTTCCTTCAAGAAGCGTGCTCCTCGTGCTATCAAGGAGATCCGCGCTTTCGCCGAGCGTGCTATGGTAAGCCTTCTATTCTTTCCCCTTCCCCCCCTCCTGTTGAGGGCACTGGGCCTGTCAGAACTAACCACTCCCTACCAATTTCACAGGGCACCACCGACGTCCGCCTCGACCCCCAGCTGAACAAGAAGGTCTGGGAAGCCGGTATCAAGGGTGTTCCTTTCCGCCTCCGTGTCCGCATCTCCCGCAAGCGTAACGACGAGGAGGGCGCCAAGGAGAAGCTCTACTCCTACGTCCAGGCTGTCAACGTCAAGGTCGCCAAGGGTCTTCACACCACCGTTGTCGATGACGAGTAAACGGGTGCATTAGGATCGGTTGATGTTGGTTGATACCAAAAAATGAATTCAAAAATACCTCTTCCATGATGACAATGTGATTGTTTAGTAGAGATTTTCCTCGCTTCTTTTCTCATCTTGCTGCTAAGCTGGTCTTGTTTTGTCGTAGTGGAAAAAAAGGATACGTGGGCTTCCTCTTTAAAATTCTTGATACTCAAATACCCTACAGTCAAGCAGCTGTGCGATGCTCATGTGTGACACCTTGAATGTGTATTTTGACTTGAGAGCGCGGCACATGGGTTTGCAGTAGCAAGTTTGTCCTTGCTTTATAGCTTGGATTTATATGGAGGGGTTTGAACGCATGCAGTGGCAGCTGTTGAAGGGTTCTCTATACACCTTGAATCTATCATTTCATCACAACTAACCTGCGATATGGGCAAAACCCAAGTTTATTTGCACATTTTGGATTCGCCAAATTAGTTTTTATCGGCGCTAACGTCCGTATACAAGTCAAACCGGCGCTGGGTATAGATTGGGATTCCCTTGCGCGTGCTCTCAATCGTGTCATTGTCCAACTCCGCGTAGACAATGTCCTCAACCTCCGCTGTCTCTGAGAGAACCTTTGCGCTGGGGTCAACAATCAAGCTGTGTCCCCACGCATGGTAGCCAGCATCTAAATCCCTTGCTGGACTGCATAGTGCCACATAGGTTTGGTTATCGACGGCACGGGCACGAGCCAGTAGCTGCCAGTGCAGAGGCCCCGTAGTCGTGTTAAAGGCGCCAGGGTAGATAAGCGCAAACGCGCCCTTGCGCGCGGCAATCATACCAGCCTCGGGGAAGCGGATATCATAGCAGATAGCAAGTCCGATCTTGCCATAGTCTGGGAGATCAACGACGGTCAGCTGGTTTCCTGGAGAGAGGACATCGCTCTCCTTGAACTTGATCTTGCCGGGGATATCAATGTCGAACAGATGGGTCTTGCGGTGTGTTCCGATAAGTGCACCTGTTGGTGAGAAAACGAGGGAGGTGTTGTAGTATTTCTGAGAGGTACTTTCGAGTTCGGGGATGCTGCCCCCTACCAGGTAGGCTTTTGCTTCGGCCGCGATAGCGGAGAGGGCGTGGTAGGAGGGAGACTGCTCCTTAGTAGGCGGCGAGGGGAGCAGGGTCTCGGCATATTTCGGGAAGAATTGCGTGCCGTATGGAGAGTTGAAGCATTCCGGAAGGACAATGAGGGAGGCCCCGGCCTTTGCGGCCTCGAGGACTTTTGTCCGGGCGTGAGCGAGGTTGGCGGCTTTATCTGCGCCTGTGGTCCGATTAATTAGTTATGAGAGTATGAGAGTATGAGATTGTCGGTGAAACAAACCTGATGCCAGTTGCACCAAGGCAAGCTTCAAGGGCTTCTTCAGTAGAGCAGCCATCATGCGGTATTCCGTATAGAGCTCGTGAACGTTGTCCAAGACAAAGTAACGAAGAGGCAATGCGGGGACGAAATCGGAGGGGATGCCGAAGGCGGCGATCATTGCCTCTTTTCTGCGCATAAAAGCTGAGTCACTCAAAATATGTTTATGCCAACCTAAGCAACATTAAACTCTGGTGAAGTATCCCAAGTCCAAATGTCTTTTATCAAACCCCCTATGCTTTATTATATTGACCTCCCAGACCCAACATATGGAAAGAAAAGCCCTTGGGGGAGTTAAGTCATGGCTGAGAATCCATATCCCTACGATACAACTCTTGTCAGTGAGCTCCTGAAGCACAAGCGCAGGAGTCGAAGCATCCGGTCCTGTTTCCCTTGTCGCCATCGTAAAGTCCGTTGTGATGGCCAAGTGCCTTGTTCAGCCTGTGTCAAGCGCAACCACGCTGAGTTGTGCCGAGTCCCGATTTCTTCCGGAATAGGACGACAAGAAGAAAGTAGCGAAATCGAGAGGCTACAGCCAGGAGACGATGTACGAGTGGAGGCACCATTCACATTCTCAGATCCAATGGTCCTCATATCTAGGTTGGAAAAAATTGAAGAACAAATTACGTCCCTCAAAGCTGATCTGCGCGCAACAACATCTGCAGCTACAGCTACAGCGGCTTCTTCCCCAGTGATTGACCCTCAATTAGCCGGTAGACAATCAATCGACCATGATTCTCACAGTAACCTGCGCAGTGGGTCGGCCGGTCGCCATGTTGTCGAAGATGCCACAGGCGCTACTATTTTTCTGGGTAGCCATTCAGACACGCCCTTGGCCCTGGGATGCCGAGAGGCGTTAGGCTCGGGGGATCTAATGCTCCAGAATGCGATGGCTGATCAGTTTGTACCACGCGCGTACCCATTTACGAACCTCTGGGGGCCAGATGCGACAGCCAATGAGGTCTGCGCGAGTTTGCCAGATGACTCTGACATTATTCGGTGGGTGAACCCTTATGAAACATTGTTATACATTAGCTATAGTCATGCTCACGGATATAGATACTGGCAAGCATACCAGTTCACGGCCTACCCGTTCTATCCGGTGCTCGTGGCAATAGACACGTTTGGAGAACAGCTGTTTACATTCCTGAATCAGCGAGCATCTGCGCAAGAGAACCGTGGACGGGTATCCACTCCTGATCCTTCCTGGTTAGCTCTATTATTTGCTATTTTGGCTTGTGGTATACATTTTTCGGAGGATCCTATTAAAGAGCGGGACCTGCGTTCAAAGGTCTTTAGTATGCATCCTACTCTATTATCGTGAAGCCTGCTAATGATCTAGTTTGCTCATCATTTCACTGCCTGAGAATCTCCGACTTTTTCAATCACACCGACCTTGACCAGATACAGGCCATGGCCTTAATTGGACACTGCTTGCGCAATAACCTTGACACTAACAGCGCCTGGATTCTTATGGGTAAATCGACTCTATTCTTGTTGACTAAACATCCTGACCATAGTAGGTGCAACAATCCGATTAGCTCAAAGTATCGGTTTACATGAGTCGTCTCCTTTGATGTCGCCAGGCGAACAGCTTCAGCGGAGCCGATTGTGGTACGTTTTTTATGTAGTCAAAGAGAAGTGACACTCACAAACAATAGGTGGACTTTAATATGGCAGGACACATTTCTTTCCTTTACCTACGACCGCCCGCCAAGCTCTTCTCTCACAAGAAACAGTCCCATGCCTTATGCCTCCACATATTCTGGCCTGTCTTTTCAGGAGTGCATATTCAAGTTATGCCGTATCATTCTTGAACAGACAACACCCGATGCTAGTAGGACCGATAACACACGGGCAGTCAACGCTCTCAACTATAAACGCCAATTAGAGGGTATCTGGGATACGGCAGCGCAACATCTTACCAGCAAACTGCGATGCAAATCCCTTCAAGATCACCTCGAACGCTTAGCCCTAGGTATTCACCTAGGATACGCTATATGTCGTGTTGTCCAAGTATGCCTGGATACCGGAACAGCAGATAATGAGGCAAGCACTATGATCGCAGGGTGCAAGCGCCAGGCCATGAAAGTGATTGAATGCTTCTTGGAGTTTCATCGCTTCTCAGCGAGAGCATGTCGATCATGGGCATTTGTGCACAATGCCGTGAGTTGCGGGATCACGTTATTTAACCTCAACCATGTCCCACTGGACGGTTCCGAGGATTCGGAGGCGCTCGTTCAACGGCTGATTACCGTACTGGAGAAGGAAGCTACGGAATCAGAGTGGCGCGATACCGATCTCAATGTGCGCCATTTTGGACCATATTCACGACCTCTCAAGGCTATGAAGGAGATCTACAGTGGCCGCCATAGGCCGTAATATTAAAATTTCTCATACTTTCTATATCTTATTGCCTGATTGATCCAATCCCTTCTGAAGTTTAGCGGTAAGTGTGTCTCACTACTAGTTTGATATGGCAATATAACACGCTTGGAGGCGCAAGTGGGTGTTAACTGGGTGTGAAGCAACTTGCAAGACCCTAAGGAAATTTCTGATTACTATGATTGAGGTCCCGCTCGGGGTTCCGTAAGAATCTGAGCGAGGCTCGAGGACATTCTACGACAGACTTTAAGGAGAGATCTAAGTGAAGTTCTGAATGACTAGGCGCTATATCTTATGTACACGGTAACAAAATCAAACTCGACGCTTCGCTCGGACATAAAAGTTTAACGGACGGATCAACTGGAACCCGGGATCATAATCAATGGCATCCAGCCCTTCCCGCACAAATTCATATCTGCTCACCAGTTCAGAAAGCAGAATCTTTACTTCCAAGAGTGCGAAGTTGAATCCAATGCAACCGCGCGGTCCGGTCGCAAATGGAACATACGCACATCGAGGCAAGACCTTAACCTCCTCTGTGTCCCATCGATCAGGTTCAAATCGGAAAGGATTTCGCCATACCTTTGGATTTGTGTGTATCGCATACAACGCGGGAACGATGACACTATCCGGTGGAAGGCGGTACCCTCCTGGAACGATGACGTCTGTTTTGCTGGTCCTACCAGGCTGGAAGGAGGCATTATGCAGACGTTGTGTCTCCTTCACGAACTTATCAAGATACGGTAGACTGTGCGCGAGATCCGGGGTCCATTCAGTCGTGTTGCGCTCGCCCTCTGCGCCGACGATGCCGTATTCAACTAGCTCCTGATACAGACGATCTTGTGTGCCTTCGTACGTGACAAGGCAGTAGATTAACCAGGAGAGAAGGGCAGATGTGGTTGTGAAGCCGGCTCCCGTGACGATGAGCATGTTGGCCAGCGCCAAGCCTTGAGGAAAGTGTTCTCCCTTGTCATCGACGGCATGGAGGAGGTAATCGACGACACATGATGCACTGAGGGCAGCCTCGTTCATGGGGGCGTCTTTGCTTGTTGAGCGGGCCGCAACCTCATCAATAGCCTCCTGGAGCAACGAATAGATGGTATGCTGGACGTGGCGAAGCCGAGCCGGGTCGCCAAAGGGGAGATGGCGATACCATTCGCCTCGTGCGGTGATTTTCTTGTTCAGTGACAACAATGTGGCGATATTAGTGACGATAGGGTGAAGCTGGGTGTCGATGGATTTGAAGTGACCGAATTCCTTGCCGAGAGAGAATGACCCAATGGTCTCCGAGGCGAGCTTGACCATGAACTGGTAGACGTTCCATGACTCGTCGCGCGAATCGAGTTCGTCAAAGATAGGCAGCGATTTCCTCACGCATCTCTGCATGAGTGGTGTGTAATGCCTGACAGCCTTGGGACCCATGGACGGTGGAAGATATTTGTGCGCAAGACGCCAGTTCTCTGTCTCAGTGTCGCCGATGAAAATGGCGGAGTTGTCCTTCACGCCCCAGAGAGGGTGGTTCTCATTGATCTTCTTGGTCATATAGATGGACTCAGCGAAGCAAACTGCCGCAACTTCGGGGCTATCGGTGAGGTAGGTTGTTTTACCCATGTTGGTGGTTTTTATGACTGGGCCGTACTTCCGGAAGAGTCGATAGTGGTTGCCGAGGTGGTCAGGGAAGATCTCATAGAAACTTCCAACCAGAGGGAGCCCTGGAGGCCCTTGGGGTGACTGGACAGCATTTCCGTCGACGCGGAGGCCAATGGGTGTTGTCGCTGAGCTGGTGGCTGACACGACATCGTCGACAGAGGACAAAGTCTCGGAGTCGGAGGTATGGAAGGAGATACCTGGTCCAGGTTAGTATGGCCTTCTACTGAGCTTATAGCATTATCAGCCTACCTAGAGGTTGTACAATGTGGAATGCGAGCCCAACGGCGCGTTGCAAGTCCTCAAACTTCCAACGAGAGTCGATATCGATTGCTTGAGCCGTGGAGACTTCGTCTCCAACGACGTAGAGATGATGCTGCACGATAGGTCTCATACTGTATTTTGGATACTGTCTCTGTGATAGGGTCCGCTACTTACTGGCAATCGATGCTTTTATAGTGCAGTGCTATGCATATTGACCGCACAGATGCATTATTGCGATTTCGTAGTTCGGTTCGATCAGACCCACACGCCACCGTACGTATGTCGTACGATTTTCGGCCGTTTTATGGTCGCCACCCTCCTTACTGGTGATTGGCTCATGCATTGAAGTACCGAAGAACAGGAAGAGACGAAAATACCCAAGTCACGGCATATAAATGAAGCCTATGTCGCCTGTACCAGCATGTACACAAGGCATCAAAACCTCCACCATGTCAACTTATACTCTCGAGCAAGTCAAAGAACACTGCAAACCAGACGACGTCTGGATAATTCTTCATAACAAGGGTATGGATAACTTGCAATAGTTGCTCTCCGGGTTCTGACTATCTGCAGTATATGATGTGACGAAATACCTTGAGGACCACCCGGGAGGAGCGGCAGTTCTCATTGAAGTTGGTGGAACTGATGCCACACAAGCATTTGAGGATATCGGACATTCGGACGAGGCCCGTGAGCAGCTTGAGCCGTACTATGTTGGAGATCTTCCAGATACGGTATGTATTTACTTACAGCCAGCTATGCAACATGCGCTAATAGTTGCAGGAACATGCCAACTCTGTGGAGGTGTACCGCCCTACATTCGAGCAAGTTGCCCAGTCTGCCGCTGTCAACGTCAAGAAGCCATCAGCTTTCTCGTCCACGCTCCGTGCTGTGCTTAAATTAGGGCTTGGGGGCGCTGTTGGAGCGGCCGCTCTATCGGCATATCGTCAAGGCTGGACACTTCCACACGTTTTCTCTACCTCACTCCTAAGCAGCCTTGGTTCCACAAACTTTAGCTCGTCCAGCCACCAATTCTGGACCGGAGTGGGCATCGCTAGCGTAGCCCAATTCTCGCTCACTCTCAGCCTGGGTATCTGGGCCTCGACCAAACTCGACGTGCAGCAAGAGTTTACGCACTACAAGCCGCATCGACCAGCCTCGAGCGCACGAATTATTCGCCTGAAACGGAACAACCTCGCGACAGCTACCCAGATCCAAGTCCTAAACCCCAGGCAATGGCGCCCCTTCACCCTGACCAGCAAAATAGAGGTCGCGCCAAACGTCTACCAGCTAACATTCTCCTTACCCAACGCCACCGACATCCTCAACCTTCCGACAGGCCAGCACGTCGCACTGCGGGCACTCATAAACGGTAGCCAGGTTACCCGCTCCTACACCCCGATCTCCAATATGAAAGATGTCGGGCACATCAAACTGCTGATAAAGACTTATCCTAATGGCGCAATGACGCAGCATCTCGCTGGGATGAAACCCGGTGAACCGATCGAAATGCGGGGACCCAAGGGCGCCATGACCTACTCCAACAAATACGCGAAGACCATCGGCATGATCGCCGGCGGAACGGGCATCACGCCCATGTACCAGGTTATCCGCGCGATCTGTGAGGACGAAACCGACCCCACGCGCGTCTCACTGCTCTACGCAAACAACACCGAGGAAGATATCCTGATGCGCGAGGAGCTCGAGAATCTTGCAAAGAAGTTTCCTCAGAAATTAGAAGTCCGTCATGTACTTAGCCGGGCGGGTGACGACTGGAAGGGCTATAGGGGATTTGTGAGTGGGGAGATGATCGAAAAGCATATCGGTGGCCCGGGTGATACTAAGAAGGTCTTTTTATGTGGACCGCCGCCGATGATCAATGCGATGAAGAAGCTTCTTGGAGAGGTGGGATGGGCTATGCCGGGGGCTGTTGCAAAAGCCACGGATGCAGTCTTCTGTTTTTAGGATAGTAGATATGGAGAGCTCAGAAAAGAATTTACCTGAATCTTGTTCATATCTATTCCCCTTCTCGTATCCAGTTCTCAGTTGTCAAGATTATTACACTCAGGATATGAAATCTTAGGTTTTATTAAAGATCATCTATATACCTGTACGAAGACTAGAACTATGGATATGTACAAATTTAGGAACTTCACCACCGAGAAACGCATTTTGGTAGCGACGGCAACTATATGAATATCTCCTCCAACGTAGCTAAAATTCAACAAAGTGTATACTGTAACATAAGATCATACTTTTAGTTACGTACATAGGTAGTGTCCATAGTTTTGCTCGAAGTCCATCGTACATACCTAATTAGGGGAGGCACATCGGCACACAAAGATGTAGAAAATCGGCAACCCGGCAACCCGGCAGCGACGGCACGCAGAAAGAGAGCAGATCATATGCCGGTGCCTCAATAAGTAAGCATAATGGGGGTAATCGGCCAAGGCATACCGATATGCCGCCCTCGGGAAACCACTGTGGGTACCAGAACATCGTTCAGATAGATCCAGCTTCTGTCTCCGAACTGAGTCCGAACTCTCCGAACAAGTCCGTCCAGTCTCCGTGAGATGGTATACAGCGGAACCAAGTTTGATTTTAGTATGGGTCCAGCTCTTTCACTCTTTTCTAGGAATATCTTGAGCTGTAAATCATTGTGTGAATATCTAAGCATGGCAGGTGGCTAATTGGAAAAGAATATATAAGCCCTTCTTTTGCCCCAACTATGTAGAAGTTAGAAACTGCGTGTCTTATACTCTATTTTCTGAACACATAACGCATTTAATAATTACACACTTCTCGCTAAGCAATAACCAACCGATATGTCCTCTTCTCAGAACCGGCCAGTGGTCGTTCTCGGGGCCGGGATCCTAGGCCGTCGCATCGCCTCCGTCTTCCTCGCAGGTGGCTACAAAGTACACATCCGCGACCCGTCGCCCCCAGCCCTAACTGCCGCTACCGAGTTCATCGACACACACCGTTCAGCCTTCACAGCTCTTACACCCACGCCGCACCCAGCCAGCGGTCTCTACGAGACATTCACTGACCTCCCAGCCGCCGTAGCCGACGCCTGGCTTGTCATCGAGGCTGTTCCCGAGATCCTGGAATTGAAGACCGATATCTTTGAAGAGGTGGACCGGTATGCGCCCAAGGACTGCGTTCTGGCGTCGAATAGTAGCAGCTATAAGTCCGGGCTTATGGTTGAGAAGGTGAATGAGAGCAGGAAGGCGCAGATGCTGAATATGCATTTCACCATGCCGCCGGGGATTCGCACGGTTGAGTTGATGACATGTGGCGGGGAGACGAGGGGCGAGGTATTTGAGGAGATGAGTAGGGTTTTAGTACGCTGTGGGATGGTTCCTGTCACCGCGAGGAAAGAATCAACTGGGTATTTTCCCCCCTTCTTTCGTTTTTCAATTATTTTTGGAAGGAGAGTGACTAACACGAGGGCCAGGTTCATCTTCAATCGTCTCTGGGCGGCGATCAAGAGGGAGATTCTTTACATTCTAGCTGAAGACGTCAGTTCTCCAGAAGAGATTGACCTTCTTTGGACGAATATGTTCCAGTTGCCCGAGAGCCTGCCGCCTTGTCGGCTTATGGACAAGATTGGGCTGACGACTGTTGCCCTGATCGAAGACAACTACATTCAAGAACGGGGCATCGATGGTCGCATGACAGTCGACTGGCTGCGTGAGAACTACATTGACAAGGGAAAGATTGGGTCCAGTTGTAAAAAGGGCGGGCTATATGGACAATGTGCAGCTACCCCAGTGCCGGCTTCGATTGAGAAGAGCAAAGAGCAGCCGCAGGCGCTGTATCTGTTAGATGTTGGGTTGGGTTCGAACAACGCCGACATAGCACAGATCCCAACTTCGGGCCGCATTCTGCATTTTGAGCCATCAACTGGTGAGGTGAAGACTCTCGTTAGTGGACAGTCTCTTCCTGATGGCATTGATATCTCCCGTTCGACTGGCCGGATGTTTTGGACGAACATGGGACGTGCGACCTCGACACATGACGGTTCAGTCCACTCTGCAAATCTGGATGGATCAGATATCAAGACCTTGCTTCCATGTGGGAGCGTACATACACCAAAGCAACTGGTAGTTGATGATACAGCAGGCAAAATCTACTTCTGTGACCGTGAGGGAATGGGGGTTCATCGCTACAACTTTGACGGTTCGCAACACGAAGTTCTGCTAAAAACCGGCGATATTTCTGAGAACCATGGTGACATGACACGTTGGTGTGTAGGTGTTACCCTCGATAAAGTGCGGGGATACCTCTACTGGACGCAAAAAGGCCCCAGTAAGAGCGGCCAGGGACGCATATTCCGAGCAGGAATTGACCTGCCTGCTGGACAAACGGCACAAACTCGAGCGGATATTGAGCTCTTGCTCGATAACTTACCGGAACCGATTGACCTGGAACTGGACGAGCAGGCGCAGCGGCTGTATTGGACTGATCGCGGTGAGCATCCTCTTGGATGCTCATTGAACAGCGTCGATTTGAATGGACCGCTGCAGCCAGAGACGCTGCGTCAAGGGATAAAAATCCTCGCACGCCATTTCAACGAACCGATTGGGCTGAAATTAGGACCTGGTGGTGAGATTTATGTGGGGGATCTGGGCGGTAGTGTTTACCGCATTAGAGGAGAAGAGAAGGCCCTCTTGTGGCGGGATGATTCATGCTATACAGGGCTTTCCCTCTAGATGTATGATATAAACTTGAACTAAATATGGCAGGTCGACCGTATAAGTCTCACATCTCAGTATATGATATCTGTAATAGGCACTTGGTTAACAAGTTAACTGTCTAGCTCATTGTTGAGAAGGCGAGAAGGGAAAGCGCTGATGCAACCTGCCACAGAAAGTGTCCGTAACTTCCAATTTATCCACAAAAGTGGCATCTACTGTTAGGTAAACTGACCTGATAGAAATATCCATACTATGTATATTTCCTTGGGTAATACATGTAGAATAACAAAGAGGTCACGTGATGTTATTGATTTATTGACACCTGCCAAAGCTTATCTCCAACTTTCTCCTCGTTTCCGAAGATGAACACCAAGTTTCAGCTTTATGATTCAAGGAAGCGCCTAATGAACTTACAATATGCTATCATCTACAATATCATGTGTACAAACATTCACCGTCCTTCTCCTCCTCGCTTGCTGGACCGTAGGTGAACCCGTGCAGTACTGTCGGTTCGGCCACAGGTCTCAAGGTGCCTCGGTCGACTTTTGCTTGGGTATTACTACGCACTGCAATGCCACTTCCAATGACTATGACTTATATCTCAGCATGCAAGTCACCCGGAGCTCAGCGCTCGGATGGACAGCCGTGGGCACCGGCTCGATGATGGCCGGTTCGTTGATGTTCATTATTTACGGCGATCCCCTCTCCGATTCTAAGCTTCCTCCCACTGTGAGTATCCGGACGATTGACGGCCATCATCAGCCACATCTCCTCTCCTCAGCCGACACGGGAGGAGCCGATCTCCGTCTCCTGCAAGCCGACTGGGTACCAGGGGCCACCAGCGGCGACGACATTTCCGTCGCGAAAGCAGCCGTGGTGTGTTACTCGTGCGGGAAATGGCCCGGTATGCCAATATCCGCGAAAACAAGGTCTCAGCCATGGATTTGGGCGTGGAATAATAAACAGGAGTTTGAGAACTACTCGGAGGATGTACATCTGAAAGTTCACCCTTACCATGCAACTGACGACGGCTGGGGCCGGTTCTATGTTGATATGGCACGATCCATTGACAAGGACTCGTCCGTACCATCGCCACCTCCAATTAAGCCGGGCGTCGCTGAGCTTGGAGCATCTGAAATTCCCGGTGGATGGTCTTGGATGGATTCTATTGTTCATGTCCATGGTTGGGTCCTGGCTGCTGCCTTCCTCGCTGTTTTCCCCGCTGGGGTTATTGCAATGCGGTCCGGATCTCCGAAGTCATTTCAGTTCCACTGGATTCTACAGATCCTTGCATCCATTTTGCTCTTGGTGGGAGTAGCAATTGGGCTTATTCGCGCACATAAGCTCGACTCCTTCCATCACTGGATCGGTATTATCGTGGCTATCTGCAGTCTTGTCCAGATCGTCCTAGGCTGGAGACACCACGTCCTCTTCGTGCAGATCCGACGGCGCCAATGGGCCTCCTATGGCCATATATGGCTGGGCCGCGTATTTCTCTTGCTAGGTTGGACAAACATCATCACAGGTCTGCTCCTGACAGGGCGCGGCTTCTCCTGGATTGCGATAGCTCTGGGCTTTGTAGCCGCTGACGCTGTGGTGCTAGCTGGTTGGATCTGGGTGGCCGCCAATCGGCATAAGCAGCGGCCACAGTCGGAAGAAGAGAGCCCTCTGTATGCTCTACAGTCAACGAGGGATGATTACTTTGCCGTAGCTCTGGATGATGATGACGAGAGTGAGACGCGGTCCAGCCGTGGCGAATCGGAACCCGTCGCGATAAGCAAGAAAGACACGGAGTGAGAAACCTGCACTGCCATGGAATACGAATAGGTGACTCTAATTTGCTGCCCGCCTTCTGGAATATCTGAAACAAAACCCCCACAAATGAAACGGCTGCCAAAATTTCCGAAATCAACGCCACGCTCCATCCCAGCCCTAACCAGGCTCCACTTAGATTGTCAAGTCCTTGGGAAATTGGTAATGAAGGCAACTTGCACAGCAGCAAACCTGTCCAACCCACACGCACAGGTCAGCTCCGGTCCACAATCCTGGAAAACTTCACGGCCTCCGAAATAGAATGGAAACAGGGAGAAACTCACGCCGTCGAAGCCGCAAAAACTTCCACACGCCTCGCTTTCGCCAAAAGGCCCAATATGATCGAAAAGCCGACATTGTAAAAGACGATAATGACTAGTCGCCAAATCATGTGGTCGACGAGGTACAGCACCAGCATCGAACTCGCGGGGATAACGGACGAGGTAATTGTGCTCGTCACCCGCGTTGCACGGATGATCTTCTCGTCGTCGTAATAGACCGCTCCGGCTTCGATATCTTTTGCTTTCTAGGATAGGTTATCCAGTCAGTCACACGCACACACAGACATGTAACCTCTCACAGAATTTCAAACCACACTCATCAATGCAGCGAATACCCTGCATAGACCGGCATAGACCGGCATAATCCCCTCCCAAAATCCAAAAAGCGAGAGGAGTAAAGAAATTACTGCACTCACCGTACTTCGATGCCCTATAATCTCATGAAACCATGGAATCCCCACCCGAAACATCCATCTCGTCAGCGAATCAACATTCTCATACCTCCCGCAGAGCGTCACAAGATCACGTTCATTCTCGTTCACATAGTCATCATCACCATCATAGTCTTCGCAATTGCCAAACCACTGGTCCATCTCGGTGACCGTGCTGCAGAATGCGTTCTCTGCTAGCCATGTCTTGAACACGTCGCGGTCTGTTGGGTGGGGTGGTCTGAGGCGCAGGATTTGTGCGTATTGTAAGGCTGCGGAGTCTGTGTCCAGCGAGCGAGTGGATGGGTCAGTACTCCGTATGCAAGGCAGATTGCAGTGCAGTGCAGTGGTACTTTTGAGGATTGGCTGGACTCGAGGAAGAGAGGGGCTATTCGCATGCATCCATGCAGTGCTGACTCACTATACTTGTCCAACAACTCCCGCAACTGCAGGACTTTCTCCCACTGCTCTGACTGTCCTAGGTCAAGACCTTCTTTCAGATAGTACACTGACGTCGAGAACTTCTCCCGGTCACTGTCATTGGACGTCAAGTCTGCTTCGATGATGCCTTCAAGCTCTGTCTGTACGTTCACGATCTCTGCTTGCATGTATAGCAGGTTTTTGGCGTTGAGTTTCTTGAAGGAGCGGAAAATGGAGAGTCCCTTATCGCTGGCCATTAGGCTGGCCAGTCTGTCGTAGCCATGCATCGTTGGTCTTGGGTTTGGGTTCAGTGTGGTTAACTCGACGGTTGACATTGCGGTCCGGGTTATCGAATATACTGTCCATTTTGATGATTCGTATGTACGCTATATATTGTATATACACTCTGGTTCATGTAGGCTGTTCTCGAGGCTCACACCGTCGCAGCCTGAGGCTCAAGTATCGTCTTTGGGCACATCCTCGTGCATGCTCTAAGCCTTCCACCTCATCAGGCTGAGCCACATGCGGCTCGACCTTTGCGTAACAGGCTCCCAGACATTCGCGAACCTTGGTCGACGTCATCTGGGCACTCAGCTTCTGTTGCATTCTTGAGGGTGTCATACAAGTTTAGACCGCTTAAGCGTTAAACTCCGTCAAAGACCATGCCCTTCAACTCGACAACGCCTGTATCAGACTTTGAGTATTCCAGACCCCAAGAACACCGTTCAAGTCTCCTTCTCCTTTCGTATACGCTATCAGCAGTTGTGTCCAAATCCTTGCATAGCACCGCTTCAACATTAATACTGCAGTCTCTTTTCAATGTCTGCATCTTCCTCCCAGAGCTTGTACTTCCTAATGGAAGATCTCCCCAGAAGCATGTCAAATTGGCTATCCTTGATGACCAAGAACTTTGTTTTATACACCTTCTTGCCGTTGTAGATTTGCCATCGCGTCTGGAATGTTCCAATTGGATCTGCAAACTGCCCATTATGCAATTGTACCGCTTTCCCTTTGTATGGAGAGATGGGTAGGCCAAATACGCGTGGGATCTCGTCTGATATTGCATCGATATTGTGCATAAAACTGAGTAATATCCGCCGGTAGATTGCTTTCTCTGTCTGAGGGTTATAGAGCATGGTGTCGTAAAAAAAGACCCGGTCAAGAATGTGGTTGGGCATCGTGTCGGCGTAGCCATATTCGCCTTTTCTTAATGTAAGCGCATCTATACAGTTATGGTGCCGGCACCACCAACTTTTGTGTGATCTTCTGTTGCCTTTCCTTCGTGCCATGCGACGGCCGTGTGGATTCACGAAGCTCATTATGGTCTCCGAATGTAGTATATCAGAGCTATCCGCTGGGTGCCGAGGCTCGATATGGTGTTCTCGTGTGCGGTCACAGCAGGAAACGATATCCCGGGCGACACTCTTGCAGGATGTATAGAAAGACATCTGGACGACAGATCACACCAGCACCACATTAGCATTTCACCATGAATTGAGGACATTGATGCCAAAGTGAGACTCAACTACCTGTTTATAATACTTCAATGGCAAATTCAAACCAGCCTCGCCACATACAAGGCAATGGTACGGCGTCCAGACGCTGCGTCCAATCTGTTCAAACACATTGAGTGTCTTGAAGGCACATAATAGTTGAGGCTGAAATCTTACCCTATAGATTGGATATCGAGGGGTTGGTCTGGAAACGGCTGTTTTGACTTGTGTGGGTGCCTTGCTCGCGAGGCTAGATTGGGGCTTCTTCACCCATAGAAATTGCTTCTCCCAGTGGGGATGGCTGGGGCATAAGCGGCTGGTGAGGGCGGAAGTTCCAAGGGAAAAGTAAACATGGCGCAGTGAGATCGGTGTAACACAAGCCAGTAATAAATCGGCAGCGAAGTGGTGTGTAAGGAGTTCGAGCCACCGACGCAGTGAGACCGGATGTCACATACGTCTAGCATCCCAATTGGTCGAGTACACATCATGAGACGCACAAGGACGATGGACTCACAAAAAAGCCAGGATTCCGGGATGATAATCCCTGATTGGAAGCGCGACCCGTGCCCCCAAAAATGGCTGACGCAAAGCTGACGGGGAAGGTTGGAGCGAAGGGCTGTGTCGGTCAAACCCCCGTGTCTCGCGGCCTCGTTCTTGCCTAACGCAGCCAATTTTGCAGGGATTGGCTCGTACAAACTTGAAGTACCTTTCAAATTCTAGCGAACAATAGTTACTACTATTGGTTGCAAATACCGGCAAATAATGCAAACTCGAGGCCTCCGAGTCCGAAGAGTATGCTTCATATTCTGGGCTCAAATTCATATCAACGGAGTACTTCGGAGGATCATGATTCATGTAGTTGAGGCCGATTGTCCGTTCTCACCGTCCTTTCTTTCCTTCTTCTTCTTATTAAGAGCCTCCTCGTTTTCCTTCGCCTTCTTCCGCAGCTCAGGCTGGTTTCTTGCAGCTTCCTGGCGCTGCTTTCGCTCTGAAAGACGATATATTTAGTGTAAGGCACAGTCGCCAGAGAGGAAACCGGATAAAAGAGGTCTCCAACCTTGCTCATCCTTGTAATGGATTATTGTAGGGGCTGCACCGACAAGTTCCCGTCCGTCTGCCCGAGGCAGACTGAATCTCGCTTTCAAGCTTCTTCCGAGAAGGATGCAATACCCTCCCCCAGAAGCCGCCTCCTCATTGTCGGATATGTAGAACATTGCTGGCGTACTCCAGTTCCTTCCTGACTGACCGATCAAGAGAGTTATCTTACTTGAAGCGGTGTACTGGATGCCACGGGAGTCTATAATGGTCTTTCCTCCGGTCGGTGTCCTCTCTAGGCGTAGAAGATGTTGTAGGTACCTGAACCCCTGTCCCAGAATAATGTTTTCTCCGATTCCTTCATCCAAAGTGGCATCAAGCATCACGGCGTCTTCTCGGCCGCTGGCATCCTGAACGTCGATTTTGACAATGGTTCGCTCCTAAGAGAGAAAGGTGTTAGTGGATGTGCATCAATCAATGGCAATGGATTTTCACCGTGTCGTTTCCCAGGCGAGGGAGCTGTGGAAGAGGGACACATACCATAGGTCGGCTTGTATAGTCTTCCTTGCACCTGTATAAGTTCCGCGATTCTGGAGTCGTGTTTTATGCGGTGGGCGACAGTTACTCACGTACAATCCTCGCCGCCATTGAAGACGAAGATTCCCCTTCATATCTTCATCGGAGACCGCGTTGGGTATCAAGATCCTGTTGAGCCGCATAATAACCAGGTGTATGGATTTGTGGAGGGTGGCATCAAGTTCGCTGCATGTTTGCTTCGTGCTCTTTCGTGTGTGGTCGATTTTGATTCCAACATGGTAATGTGCGTCTCTCAAACGTCCATCAGGCTATCACAGCCTGCTACCAGGAATGGAATGTGTGGTCTCCCCGAGCATAAGTAGCTGAGATCTGGCGGTTGGAAGTGAGCGCAACGCGAATAAGAAATGTTTCCTCGGATTTCGAGGAATCGCCATTAGTGGTGATTGCCGAGCATGGAGGGTATCAGTCCTGAAGCGAACCCATGTTAGTTGAGGAACACAAATGGGTCAGCTGGACTTAGGTAGAGGACCAGAGCGTAGAGTCGTATTCGCCATCCCTCCTAATCTATCCTTCCCCCACGATTCTCAGCGAGTTTGCCGCCGAGGATATTAGGCAACGGACTAGTTGGTCATGGGCGGTTGGCGGTCGATGGGCCTCGGGAAAAAGGAATTTCTGCTCTAATCTTTGGTCTGTGCTAATAGCTTGTAGCAGTAAGCAAATGGTATTAACAGATATCCCCACCCCCCCCGGTAAAAAGCGCCCATAGCCATATTACAGTCAGCCCTTTCATAAAAGAACCCCCAAATACATATTGCGCTGCCGCCAAACTCCGCGAGCCTTTTCCTCAACACCGTGCCTGCAATGCAAAATCAATCATGCAATGTCCTTTTTTTTGGATTTTATATGGCTGCCAATTTCTTTGTTAGCTCTCGCTGACGCCTTCGCCGATGCATCTCTTTCTCTCGGGTTTTGTCATTATGTGATTTGATGTCGGCACCCAGTTCCAACAATTCATGTTTGAAGATAGTCTCCCAGCCGGCCAAAACGTCATACTGGTCCATTTTCAGGACGTAAAAATCCGAATGGTACGTCTTGAACCCTTCACGAAGTTGCCATACCACGTTTCGTGCAATGCCGTGCACCTCCATTTCTTCGTCGTTGAGCGTCACGTTGTCGACATCAGACGGCTCTAGTCGAATGTGGTGGATCTCCTTCAGCCTGGCAAAATGTCGGTAGTCCATGAGATCCCTTACACTTCCGGTGTCCAACCAGGCATTCATTCCGATGGCGTGTTCGGGTATAACGTCTTCATGCCCTCGCACGAGAATTTCGAGTCGTCCAAAGCCCCGGCTGCCTGTCAATGTCGATATCGTGCTCTTTGTACCGGAGTCTGACCGAGCAGATACCTGTGTTGTGGAGATAAAGCTGCTCTCCGACCGCGGAGGGTCATCGGGACTGAAATACGGTTGTGTTGGGTTGAGTTCCGGCTTGAGACTTCGGAATGAAGTATGGAGGGGTAGGAATAATCTTTGAAGAAGCTTAACCGGTGACGTTCGTCCGTCCTCCGGATGTGTCACATCTGCACCACCGGACAGATCATCAGGAAATTTTTTCCAAGGACGACGATTGAAGGGCACAATGGACGATGCCCGTGCTCGCATCCGGTTAAAGAGAGAGACCTGCGACCTGTGCAGCGGGCGTTTGCATTCCTGTGGGCGTTGCCGGACTGCAGCCGGTCAGTATGCGGTGTACAATCAGGCTACCCTCCCACTCCTCTCCAGACTCGAACGACTTACAACTCATTGTTGTACTACCCAGACCTAGAGTGGGATATAGTCAGGTAGTTTTATAGCCGTGGACTCTCTGTGTTAGTGCGTGTGGTGTTGAGGGGTGGTGGTCAGGGAATGCAGGCTCCAGGAAGACTCGGCCAACGGCAAACAAGATTGGCAGCAGAAGCAGCCGGTGAAGGCGTTCCGGGGCCTACCTGGAGATTCACGCTGCACTCCCTTACTTTGTCGGCTTATACTTGATTTCCTAATCGAATGGCACCTGTCTGCGTGATGTCGCTGATCAGAGCCAGGTCTCTAGAATAATTTAAGACGTTATCGTGGTCAACTCACCGTTGTCAAAAACTAACGAGAAACAGACTTCCGGGTAAATGACGAATGGCAGAAATTGGTTGGGACGCTCAGATTCAAGAGAAAATGGATTGTGGCGGTATGTCAGCACGGTCACAGAAGCTCAATCAGTGGGAGAGTAGCAATCTGGAGTCAGTGGCTTGTGTGCTCCGACACGCAGAGAGAGGGAGACGCCAGCCCGATATTGGTGCCTAGGAAAACGCCAGGCGGAGACTTGGACCCTCAGAAACCACTTTAATGGAGCATGAGGAACAAAAGGCTCACTTAGAGAGATGATATTTCGCTAAGGCCAACATTCTGTGGCTGTGCGGATGCTTTGTGCTTTGTGAAGACGAAAGGACGGACCTTTTGGTAGACAGACCTGCTTCTCCTTGTTCTGCACAGTCAAAGTCATTATTCCCCCGTCTTGTCCCAAGTAACTGGGCCTTATGTGCCGGACCAATCACAGCCTATAACGGCCCAACCCTGCCGATGCAAATTCTTTCATGCAGCCCATGGTATTCACTTTCTGATCCATCCAGCAGCCCTCGAGAACGTGCAAGATCTTCGAGATCCCAATATTTCTGGAGTACGCCTTTCCACTTTGCCTTTTCCGGTGTTGGGCGGGGCCTGTGATAAGCCCTGAGATGCCCGGGCTAAAGGGCAACAAGTTGTAACTGACCGATCCGTCACCATCCATCCGTCTGAGGGCCAGCGAGGTCTGGCGTCAGCACAACGGGTCTACACCGAAGTCGGCCATCTGTTGACCCGTAGAGACATGACTGCTTTGGGGCAAATGCCCCCCACTTTGCCTGACGCACGCTATGATCAGAAGTCACACGTCGAGCCTTGCTCTCAAGCCAATGATGATTGGGTTGCTCTTCAGCTGGGGCTTTTATCGGGCGTGAATACCCAGTGGGCAAAACCAAAGAGGGTTTATACAGCAGCGCTTCGTATCAATTCTTCCAGAGAGAATTGTTTCCTCTGGCCGACTTTGATTGTCCGTTTCTGCTGTTGGGAGAAGTGGTGTTTTGACTGTGGATGGCAATTGGCGTGCACGTGGGATTAGATTGGAGTATTACTAATACATACAGTAGTTAACTAACTATTAATAGAAAGAGCCGCAACAAATCAAATCAGACTGTTTTCATCACTTCCCCTCATGGCTGTGGTAGTATTCTTCCTTTTAATCCATCATCCTTCATTTCTTCTTCTTGCCGGTCAATCCCAGAGAATCCGTCAAAGTCGTCAATCCAAGGTTGCCTAGGAGCTTGTCGAGTCCCAGACCACCCAAGAGCCCATTGACAAGTGGCCCGAGCCCCAATCCTTCCAGCAGCCGTCCCACGAGGCCCAAAACACCAGAGAGCAAGAGGCCAACAGCAGCAATGATCTGGAACAACGGCTCGCTAAGGAGTCCCCAGAGCGGGTTGAGCTCCTTCTTTGCATGAGGCATACCGTTGATCTTCTTCTTTCCATTGTCGATGGTCCGCACAACTGTATCGGTGAGCTCCTTGAGCTTATCAGCAAGCGTGTATTCTTCGGGAGACGCTTCGTGGGAGGCTGCGCGCGCCTTCGCGTTGTTCGCAATACGACCGTCGGGATCCATAGCACGGATCGCGCCGTTACACTCCTGAAGATGACTATTGGCCTCCTCGAGCAGGGGCTTCACGTCTTTGACAAGCTGCTCTTCATCGAGCTCATCCTTGGGCGTCTTCTCTGCTTTGTCGACGTGCTAGAATTGGATCAGTGAATCGTTTCATTGGTTTTGTTTCAGGGCAAAAAACTTACTTCAGTGATCATCTTGCAGATCGGGGTAACACGGTCCAAGGTCTGAGAGATGATACCACTCATCTTCTTGGCCAGCTCCTTGTCCTCCTGCTCCTTCTTCTGGACTTCCAGCTCTTCGGCAGAGGGGCCCTCCGGCTCGGGCTCGGGCTCGGGCTCCTCAGGCTCTGGAATGTGTTCGAGAAGAGTGGCTTCGCCGATCTTGTTTCCATCGTTGTCCACAACATAACCGTTGTCATCGATCTCCTTTCCGATAAGCTGGCTCAGGTTACCTGCAGTCAATTTGCCAATAAGGTTGCCGTCGGGATCGCGCACCTCACCCTCTCGGGTGATCTTGCGGCCTGACATGGGGTTAACATCGCGCTTCTTCTCTTCCGGCTCCCAGCGCTCGGCACGACCAATGGTGTTTCCGTTTTTGTCTAGAATATCGCCATCCTCATCGACCTTGCGGCCAGAGAGCTTCACAGCATCTCCTTCAATGACGCGGCCAACAACACGGCCAGATCCGTCCTGCA
Organism: Aspergillus ustus; assembly: GCA_000812125.1. NCBI lineage: Eukaryota > Fungi > Ascomycota > Eurotiomycetes > Eurotiales > Aspergillaceae > Aspergillus > Aspergillus ustus. Next base: position 621,200 of record JOMC01000028.1, read on the forward strand.
CAACGCCGTCTTTGCCGACGGCGAGGCTCTCAAAGCCATAGAAAGCGCCCTCCGGCTTTTCTTGCTCAGCGCCGGGGATGAGCTCTGCTTTGCCGATGACTTTGCCGTTGTCACCCCAGATCTGACCCTTGCCATCGACCTTCTTCCCCGCAAGCCGCTTTCCATCGCCCTCGATGATGCGACCATAGACCTTGCCATGCTCGTCAACAACCTTGCCGGCCTTGTTGACAGTCTTGCCGTCCAGGATGGATAGATCTTCTTCCTCGGACTGCTCCTCCTCAGGTTCTTCATAAGGCTCAGCGTGGCCCTTGACGCTACCGTGCTGGTCGGTGACGTCGCCATCTTCATCAACAGGGCGGCCAATCAGCTTCTTGGCGTCGCCTTCGGTCAACTTGCCCACTCGGCGGCCGTTCTTGTCCTCGACAAAACCGTCCTCGACAACGTGGAGGTCTTCGAGACCAGCGAAAGGAGGCTCTTCGCCATGATCCTCGAATGCGATCGTCTTGGCTTTGCCAATGACATTGCCACGGCTATCCCAGAATTGACCCTTGTCATCGAGCTTACTACCAAGCTTAGAGAGCTTCTTTGGGTCGCCCTCAACTAGCTCGCCAATAGGATTGCCACTGTTGGGGTCGATGATCTTGCCGGCCTTGTTGCAGGTCAAGCCTTCCAGCCTGGAGAGCGGCGGCAGGTCGTCTCCAACTTGGTCAGCAGCCTGCTCAGCCGTGTCCGCTGCATCCTGGGCACCCTCTTGGGCGTCCTCGGGGACGTCATCCTTTGCCTGCTCGGCCGTCTCCTGAACGTCGCCGGCTTCGCGGACTTCGTCTTTTGCCTCCTCTGCGACATCCTTAACGTCGTCGGTCTTTTCAGCCGTCTCGTCCTTGGCGCCCTCCAGTTCCTCGTCGGGGATTTCGTCCTTGGTCTTCTCCACGGTGTCCTTTACCTCATCGGTAAGCTCCGCCTGGCCAATAGTCTTGCCAGCCTCGTCGACAATCTTTCCTCCTTCTTGAACAGTTCCGCCAACGGCCTCCTCTCCTCCTTCAACGACCTGTCCAACGATGTTTCCATCGGGACCAGCAATCTCGCCGCCCTCACGAACTGGTAGATCTTTGAGAATGTCAAGCGGCTTGGTGGCAAGACTAGGGACCTTCTTCACCGTGCTCGTTACTTGCTGTGTGAGCCCGCCTCCAAGCGATTTTAGTGTTCCAAAAATACCACTTCCACTGCTTCCAACAGGGCCAGAGGCCTGTGACTCATTGTCGTCACGCTGCTCCTGCTCGGGCTCTTTTGTCTCAGGGGTCGGGGTAGAGGGCTCGTCCTGGCCCTCACGATCAAGTGGCTGGGGCTCCTGTTCCTGCAGGTTGGATTGCTGCTCACCAGCGTTCTTGGCGCTGAGTCCAGAGTCGGGGTCCTGGTTTTCTTGCTGGGGAGCAGCACTAGAGCCGGATACGCGGCGCTCGGAGCCGGCGTTGCTTCGCTGATCTGACTTGGCAAGGGGGGACCACATTCTGTATAGTGTCTCGAGGAGTAAGTCGAGGTAATCCAACGTAAAAGTTCGTAGAGTGTTAAGTCGTAACGTAAAGACGTGAGATATCGTTAGGTCGTGGTGGATAATACAAATACAGGTAGAGTAGTAGAGTAAGTACGCAGGTAAGGTATATATATAATCGTGAGTAAAAATGAAGTATAGAATCAAACCCAACTGCCCAGGATTCCACCACCTATATATAATATCCCTCTTTCATATCCAGATGTATATACAGCAGTATAAAAAAATCAAGAAACAAAATCTATGTCACAACGACATCATAGCACCGGGCCATCATCCTGCAGAGCTCGCACTAGCAACTAGGCTACCGGCTGCTGCTAGGTGGTGCTACCCCAAGCTTCCCGGCTGCAAATCAGACCCATCAGCTTCAGATCTCCGCACATCCTTGCAAGCCACAGACACCAACGTGCAGTGGGGTGCGTGTGTGGCGCGGCCAATCGGTATGGACGCCTATCGATGGAGGTACGGAGTACTATGTATGAGGTGGGTGGGGACGGTATGATGTATGGAGCTTGGGGCAGCACTGCATCAGTAGTAGTACGGAGTAGTGTCTAGTTAGGAGTGGGAAGACTGTCCAGGAACTGGGATGCGGCATGAGGATATGCAGTGGGGACAACGGCCAATTTTGTGATCTAGATTCCAGACCTGGTGATACCGGGGTACTGCCCAGGCCCGACTCGTTGCCTGGCCTGGTCCTGGAAGAGGTGTGCCGTGGTTGTTAGGTAAAACAAAGCAAGACCAGCTTCGCAGCGAAAGTAGAGAAAAGAAAGGGGGGGAAATAACCTGTATACGGGGTATGATATATTGCGTCAACGTGCAGGGATTCCTCTGTCAATATGTGCTATATTATTATCATCGATTTTAGGTACCAGACAGAGAAAAACGAACTTGAATGCTCCTGATGCACACTAGGAAAGGCTACCCACGATTATTGGTCTAACTGGCCCCATTTCGATCGAAACTCTGCTGCACCTCGATTTGGCACTGTAACGGCTTTTCTCCACTTCTTCACATTGATTCAGCCTCTCATATACCCGTATCGCAAGTAGGCCCGTTAGCATGCATACATAGCCATCTCTAAGTGGAGGGGGCAAGGCAATCGATCGGCAAAAAGTGGTGTGTGTCGAGAGTCTAGAATGAGATCATCCCCGCCACTTGGGCTTGCGGGAGTCGTAACGCGCTCCAGTAGGGCGAGCTGAGAGGGCTAGGTTGCTGCCGTTTAGTGGTCCAGACTTGATTCAAGTCAGGGTTTTCACTAGGCTGGTCTTGGATTTGGAGTTGCATACAATAGTACAGAGCAACTCTTGGGGAGGGTATGACGTACCAGCGGAGATTGGATAACCGTGGGCATTGAGGGTTTGGGTTGTGTGGCTCAATAACAGCTGGGAGGTATGTTTACGGTGAACATATTGTTCGTTCCAGTCAAGTTTCATGGCCATTCAGTTATTATTCCATGTTGTTCTCGACTTTGTCCTCTCTGTCAATCGACATCGATATCATAAAGGTGGTGGATTAAGCTATGTATAGTCCAGACTCGCAGCATCGGCCCCGACACATGGGGGAGGCAACAAAGAAAAACGCCCAAGAAAAAAAAGATCCATCTAGAATGAAATTCATCATTCGGAGAATATAACCCAATCACGATCCTTTATAAGCGACCCATAGCCAGACCCTCCCATTGTCAACGAGGAAATTGTTCCTGGGGTTGCGACGCTGGGTCGCGGGCTTCGGCCGAGTCTGACGTCAGTCTGGTCCATATGTACAGTAGGGCATCCGATCACGATTCATGCTCTTTTAATATCCGGTACCAGCCAACTATATTGACTGGCTATCGAGCAAATTATGTCACTTGTCTACTTCTGGCAGTGAGCTGCGCACTTGATGACTGGGCTTGCAGGGGATGATGATATGGTGTGGCTGGTGCAGTGGACTGGGCTGCATGATGCGATGCATTTTCATGCAAGATCTCGATTTGCAATGAGGTTTGCTGGTTGGGATTGTGATGAGGTGGACTGTGTAGGGCTACGCAGACGGTCGATGGCTATCTTTTATTCGAGTCCAGTGTAATTTGATTTTTTAGCTCTGCTAAATGGTTATGTATGTCTTTGAGATTGTAGCATTAAGAGAATGCTGAATTAGATATATATATAGCACTACCACACTGAATATTGGACCACCACTGGTTGGAGAAGTGGCCTTAACAGGGTCATAGAACAAATGCTAGTATATCTAGACGAAATGATATACAGATCTGAGCAGTCTCACCAACTCAAATAATAAAAGAACCTCGAACACATTGAACAAAACCCTCACCACCACCATCAGATCCCAAACGGTACACTGACTTGTTATTTTTATAAAGCAGGCTCATGTAGCAAAAAATATGAGTATTAATATATCAATAGGCAAGGTGGCCGAGCGGTCTAAGGCGCGCGGTTAAGGTTTCCAATTCGGATCCCTCATCTGATCTCATCAGTTTCCGCGTCATTAATTTGGCGTGGGTTCGAATCCCACCCTTGTCATTTCTTTTTGCGCCTCCTTTTTCTTCTTTTTTTGACTTTCGCGGCAGCTACGGACGGCTAAGGGGGAAAACAAAAAAGAAAAAGAAAAAGAAAAAGAAAAAGGGCGGTTTTCTTGAAGCTCCCTCTGTCCTGTCATTTTTGATTTATTTCTTTATTCCAAAGCTCCTTTTAACCGCCATGCCTGCTTAACCTTGCTTGGCACGTACGATTTCACCAGACAGGGCGGGCTGGTGACTCCTATACAGTGTCCCAGGGTGTTCCTCGCGCTTGATCTACAATCAGTCAAAACTCCTTTCATGAGCTCCTTGCCTCTATGGTGCTCCTGGCACTTGATTGACGTTCGTTTCTCCTATACTCTGATGCATTATTCAATATTCTACTAATCATCGCGGTCCAATTTATGATCCAAACTATGTAGGCCTTCCATGCCCGCCCAAATCTATACACATAGTTCCAATATTTATAAGAATTGAATTCATTTGAGTAGCCAGGAGCGATATCACTCTCCGCGCTCGAGCATTGACGCCAAAGCCGCGCCAACAACGCTCTTCCGCCTAAGTCCCGCTTCGCTCTTCTTCCGATCCCGCCCCGATGAAGTCTGGTAGTTCTTCTCGATCCGATTCGACTGAGCCCCAGTACCAGACACGCTCTTCCGGCGGAGGGATGAGTCACCAGAGCGAGGTGGTGCATCCGGGCTGACGGGCGATCGAACGCGGGAGCGCTGCGAACTGACTGTGCGCCGGCGTCGCTGAGATGGTGGCAGGGAAGATGGATGGCACGCTTCTGTAAGGACCGGGTCGAAGTGGCGCATCTTGTCGTCCGAGGCGGCAATAAGCGCACAGCGGATAGCGTCAAGGTCGGTGGAGGAGTATTGAACTTGGAGTCGGGAGATGTGCTGGCGGCGGGAGCGGACGGAGGTGTAGGGGTCTGCGGAAAGTTCAGGCAGGTCGCAGTCTAACGGAACGGAAGTTGGGTTGAGGAATGGGGACTGCGCTTGCGGGGAGAGGGAAGGGGACATTGGCGAACAGTAGCCCTCGTCGTCCTGGTCGGTATCTGGTGGGGTGAGGACGTAGCCTGGGAAGCGGGAAGAGTAGGAGGAACGAGGAGTCGGCGTTGACGAGGGAGATGCAGAACGCGAGGTTGGTTCAGCACTCGATGGGTTTTGAATCGTGTGTTCGTGGAGTTTCTTGGTGAGGGTGCCGATGGAGAGACGGTGGTCGTATGCGGAGAGTGGAACAGAGGTGGGCGCTTGCTGCTGCGGCGAGCGAAAGTACAGCGATCGCGAACGAGGAAAACGCGGTGGTGCGAATGATCGAGGTGAGGGACACCGCGAGGACAAAGGCGAGATCATGGAGCTGTCGCAGTCGGTCATGAGCCTGTCGTCGTCCAGAGCAAGGCGGGGCGGCCTGGACGAGGAGGGGGAGGAGAACGAGAAGTCTTCAAACATGACGGCGGCGTCTAGAGGGGTTTAGAGAGGGTTGAGGTGATCGATTGGTGTTTTTGTAGAAGAGGAATGAGGAATTTGCCCGAGTGCGAGGAGGAGTCGTTGGAGTGGCGAATGGAAGAGGCTTTGTAGTTGTTCCCCTCGGCGAATTCGTAAGTGTCCCAAAGCGGTTATATTGAGCCGTGTCGCCGTTAGTCGTCCAGGATGCAGACGAGAGGTCACTGGAGTCAAGACACGTCCGTCAAGAAATCCTTCCCTGTTCCTGATCCTAGATAAGGCGACTGTTAAATATGGATTCCGGATTCAGGGGACGTGGCGAGAAAGAAGAGTTTTCGTAGGCGAAGGCGAGTTGGATCCCTGGGTCGGCGAGGGACGTGGGGAACGGTTGAATATGCCCCGGTCAAGTCACTTTGTCCTGCACAAGTAGTGGCAGGAACCTTGCGGGACAAGAATGATATAGATAAAGAGGAGCAATCAAGCCGAAGGAAGACCATTAATTATGATTCTTCTCCCCCCTTTTCATTCCCGTCTTTCGTTTCTTTTCCCAGGACGAGCCAGGAGGCACACCGTGCGCAGTTCCCAATTGATCTCGCACCTTTGCGCGTCTCCCCAGGCTCAGGGGCTTCCAAGTCGCTCTAGACCTCAGCTCCACAACCTGGAAATTATAGATCATGTTTTACTTCCTGATTGCTTCTTTGTCGTTGACATCCTTCAATTCGCGCAATTTGCCAACCGGACTGGTTGGCGGGACCATGTGTCTCTGTCGTCTGCTTGCCGCGGAGAACTCCGTTTTTGATGGCCGAAAGCGCCCACCCGGGGCCCAGTGGCGAGATGACTGGAGGGGAATAACTCCAGGGCTAGGGGAGGGAGGCTCCAGGCGCTAATCCGCGATGGCGATGGCGGCGGCTAACAAAGTCGGGGTGAGGAAGGCCGAGATGGATGACTCCTTGGCCGCCTGGTTTCTGAGGCAACAAGGCAGCTACTTATACGAGGCAGCCGTCAGCGTCGCTCCTTTTGAACTGGAAAGAAGGCTACGGGCGATGCGGCTCTTCAAGACGCATCTTGAACGGACTTCCTTTAGAAAGCCTGCCAAGTTCTAAATCATCTGTTGTTTACCGAGTCTGCCTGTCTTCACCGCGTCAACCGCAGATGCTTCCCCCCACCTTAGCCCTAGAATCCGCAAATACGCAGACGACCAACTTTTGTTCATGATTTCCCTTCATCGGCTGCAGATCTGCTCTTGCCTTATTCAAGACCTCACACTTTTAAGTCCTGTCACAAAGAACAAGAAGACGTGGGGGTCTCCGACTTCTCCCTGCTAACATCTCTAAACTTTGGCATCTTCCTTACCCCCCTCTGTATAGACCCATCCTAGTTTCGACTTGAAGTCTCAGGTGCAAGCTTGCCTCAACCATAACCAACGTCGTCGGGCTCGGTAACGCCGCAGACCAAACGCTGTGAATACTCTCGCAAAAGGTCTCCCTCGGCTCCGCCACCCCGGACTAGACCTCCAAACTGCCACGCGTCTGGTAAAGGATCCCCAGTTCGGTCGTCCACTTCTTTCGAATCTGCTAGCCTCTCGTCCATATCCGCCTGCCGGGTTACCCTCGGATTCTACGCACATTCGCCATCAGGCCATACCTGGATCAGCTTGGGCTGCGCGAACCGAAGACTAAACCCCGCAGACTGAGAGGCCATCTCTGACCCCTCCGCCTTTCCTTCACTCGACAGCCTGATGATGAGGATGGACGTAGATCCCAACCCTGTCTTGGAATTCCTCCTACTTGCCAAAGTGTCCAACGCCTGTGCATTTGCGTGTCCTGCTCTTTGGAAGCTATCCCCATGTTCATGACCATCAGAACGGTTTCAAATAGAATCACCACCACCATAACTTTAAACCCCACGGATATTTGTAGATACTGGAGGTCCATGAGCGGAAAATGGTTGACACCATAGGTAGATACCACGAGTCAGACCTAGCCTCATCAACCAGGTAAGTTCTAACTGCTTATGTCTCTGGAGTCTGATGAGAGTAATTCAATCAGCGCTGCTTTTGTGCAGCGTGGCCCAGTTGCTACATAGCTAGGTCGTATACAATGAGCGCCGCCATATCCACATCCATCCCATAGAAATTATACCGATGCTTAACACCAACAGAATGAAAAGTAACAAGATCGTTCAACGATCTCTTTGTACATTGACCCAGACAGGAGGAAAAAAAATATAACGAAAAGAAAGTAAAAGAAGGAGTGCTCTCGCAAAGTCGGGAGAAGCTAGCTAGCTAGCTGGCTAAGATAAGCTAGCCCTAGGAAACGTCTTCCGACGGAGGGACTGGGCAATTCCTCTTAACCGCCGCAGCGGTGCCGACGCAGTCGCAGCCGCAGCGGCCGGCGAAAATGAAAAGGATGAAGAGGAATTTTGCGCGTTGCGCCGTTTGCGGGTCATGGTGGATTTCTTGCGGAGGGGTGGGTGATCGCTGTAGATGATGGCGGTGGGGTTATCGGTTCCCTTGCCCTGCTCTGGGAGGTGTCCGATATCGTACAAGGCGGCAAGGTGGATAGGATCTATGTCTGTGGTATGCGGTAAAGGTGCAGGAGGAAAGTCCTCGTCGTCGCGGATAGGGGGACCAGGCTCACCCAGATCGGTCTCGTTGTGCGCGGTCCAGGGTCGTACCATTGACAAGGGTCGTGACATGGGTCGGACGCTGGGGGCATAGCATGATTCGACATCTTGCTCTTCGAGTCGCTCGGAGATAGATGGCATCGGGTGATGGGGTGAGTCACCGACGAGGGCGTTGTGAGCTTTGTCTTCATCTTGATTAAAGACCTGCTCGCATGGAGCCTCCCATGTTGCAGGATCTTCTTGGATGGTATCCTCTCGAATGGTATTGGAGCCGTCAGAGCTGTTAAGGTAAGAATCTCGCTGACGATTACTAGTCGAATGGCTATCGACGTCCTCTATATACGAGACTATCCGCGCAAAGTCTAGAGACTCGTGCGGATTCAAGATTTCAAATGACGTTCCCTGATGTACCACAGTAGCCGTTGCGGGCGGTTTCCTCGCCCGACGGGTTTTGAACAGAACCGAGTCTGACCGAGCCCTGCTGTGACCGTGAAACTCGACGATATCCGGGGTGTCTGGGTCGGGAAACTTTTCCAGTCGATCGCGAAAAGTGTCCTACTATGGTCAACAGCAAGCCAGACAGAATAGTGCAATGTCGTAGCTTACCAGCAGTTTATATGGACTTTGTTTTTCGCCCACCAGCCCCTCATAGCTGCCAATATCAACCAGCGGAGACAATTGATCTACAAAGGTCAGTGGCTGAATGCGATTTTCAGGAATTCCATGCGCATTGGAACTTACATCTATACTCATCCGCCAAGTCAGACAATTGATCACTTAATGCACTTGGCGAATAAGACGGCGATAGCGGCGGCGGGGGACTGGACGCGGTCGAGGATGCAGCGAACGGATGATAATATGCATTTTGCTGACAGAGGGTTCCCATCTGAGTAGTCGTCGTCGGCGTCGTCGTCAATGTCGTCTGGTTAAGATTTGCAGCGGCGTTCTTGCGCCGTAGCGTTTTCCCTTCCTGGCCCTCGGGAGCCTCGCGGCGCTGAGTGTGCGAGAGAGATTTACGGTAATTGTGCAGAGACAGGACACCTGGGTAACCGGCCAGAGGCTCTATAGGGAGCGTTGGAGAGCTCTGGGACGGGATAGGAAGCGAGGGGGGGGGAGGAGACGCCTGGCGGTAGTGGTGGTGGAGGGAATCATGGCGGGTGGGCCAGACTTCCATGGTCGGAGTGACACAGCACAAACTTTCAGGGATTCTTCTGATACATATAATCTCCGTGGTCCTTTGACTTTCGCTTTCACGGTAACAACAAGCATGAAGCCGCTTGCGGAAGTCTCACTCTCATTATTCCTGGTCGGAGAGACCGAAAGAAATGGGTGCAGGCAGGCCTGAGGATCCAGCAGCAGGCCTTGCGGATAAAGGAGGAGATAAGCACAAGAAATAAAAAAAAGCATGCAATATTAGAAGGTAAACTTAAACGAGTGACAGAAGCAGAGCTAAAGAGGGAGATGCAGAAAGAAAAAGCGAAGCTAGCAACAAGGGGAGGAGAGGAAGAAAGAGGAGGAGGAGGAGGAGGAGGAAAGAAGTGCGACGTCACATTGCCAGGTCAGGTTCTTGCTCTCCACCAACAGAACACATCCATTGACCTTGAACAAGAGGACCAGATCTTTGTCGATTATTGACCTTGGGCCACAGCAACGTGGCTCCAGATTTGTCCCTTGCTGACTGGAATACCTGTTTCAGTGTGCTCCCTCCCACCACAGGACTGACTGCTCTCATTCGTCCACGCCCGTTTTCTGCGCGCAGCCAATCGCACACGCAACACCGACTTTCCAGCCTAGACGGTGGCGAACTGCTCTCAGCCGTTCAGCGAGACAGGATCACCCGACGGTACGTGTCATGCATAAGCCTGCAGAGTTCCTGAAGTTTAACGCAAGGCGAGCCGTCGCGCTGGCTGCTGTGGGTGGCTGGCTGGCTGACCATCCTTATGAAAGAGCTGCCTTATCAAAGATGCCCAACTACGGTGTATTAACCTCCTTGATGATATGGTTTAGATACCACAGACTATAATTGAGCCTCATATGTTTCAGAATTTAACTCCAATAATGCTGCGCCGTGGTATGAATGAAAGAATAGCGAGTCATCTGCCAGTATTCGTCTCAGTCGTCATCATGAGCCAAAAACAATGAAAATCATCCCCTCAGTAAAACAGGTTGCAATCTTATCTTCTGACCAGTAAAAAAGAAAATCAAGAGAAATACAGATGCTCAAGCACAATTGCGTCGAGGGGGAATCTTTAAATGACAGTCAAATAGAGAGAAAAAGTTCGCATCCAATCAAGTCTAATGCCGTTTATATTTCTAAAATCGATCGTTAGCCATCGGTTGCACAACAGGGAGGCTGGTAGTAAGAACTTACATCTTCCACTCTGCGGCGATTGCTGGGGTCCAATGAGTTCCCAGCCCCTAGTAATGTTTGTCCGACGGCCTTGGAGACACCAATCGCTGGCCGCAGGATAACCGTCGGCGTCCGTTTCCAAACCGCCTTTGCAGCAGCCTTCGCGCTCCCACTCTCCGCTACCTCCCCGGGAACGGCGATGATTGCATCTCGCGTCAGGATCAAGTCGCGCTCCAATCCCCTGATCGCTCCTCGAAGGCCTTGTACGACTCCCACCGGCTGATCAGCATACAGCGAGATTTTCTTGGCTCCTTCGTCGTCTTCGTTGTCTTGCTCGTCTCCCAATGGCTGGCCCGCCGGCGTGGTGAGGATTTCCTCTGCACCTTGTAGCACGTTCTGAGTGCCGAGGGCAAGCTTGGCACCCAGCTTGACGAGCTCATTGGACGTGGTTTTGGCGAAAGCGAACGCACCCTTCTGGATGCTGCGTACGATACGACCATCTTTTCGGTACTCTCGCATAGGTACTGTGACGAGATCCTTCACGCCGCTCCCAACATTAACAAGGGACCTGAGCGGGGCGAGTCCAGACAAAACACTGGGTAGCTGGTTTCTCTTGATATCCGGCATCCATATGTCGTTGAGCATTTGTCCAAGCTTGTCAAATCCGGAGACTCCATATATGATGACGTGTCGCATCACCATATTAGCGTCGTCCAAAACAAAGAAATTCATGAATTCGGTGGTGCGTCCAGACCGAAGTCCACCGTAGTCGACCCGCTTAGGCTTGAAGTCCAACTTCACTGGGACTGCATTAATCTCCACACGCTGCAGGAACGGCACATCTTGAGGAGGCCCTGGAGGAGCTGGTGCCGAATCATCCCTGAACTCGAAGAAGCGGCTGAGGAAGTCGAGAGCGTCCTGGTCAACGTGTAGGCGGAGGGGAAGTAATGTCGCCTTGAGAACAATTTCGGATGCAGCGAGCTCCGGTACAGGCCGTACAGTCAAGATTTCAAGATGCAACATACTTGTTCCACTCTCCTTTTCACCAGCCTCATGCATATAAGTAGCGAATTTCTTCCATGTAGAAGTAGGTACGTGGTCGAAGATCTCGAGATCTTTTACTCGGATGTCCAGCGAGTTCTGCGTCTCGCCTGAGTCTGGCGGGAAGATAACGAGATCGGCGCTAACGCCCATCAGCTCAAAGGTCATCTTATGATACTTGCTTCGCGACAAGCGCAGCTTCTTCCCCCTAATGCTAGGCGAGTGGTTCGCTCGGATCGTGGTAGCCGTACTCGTCGTTGCATAACTACCAGTTTCGCTGACAAGATCGTCAATGTTGCGATTGATGTTGCCACGGATATCACTCGGATCTTTATTGGCGGGTATGCCAATGTAGATCGAATTGAACAAACAATCCCCGATGACGTCTTCCTCTTCCTCTTCAAAGACCGGCGATGCTCGGCTCCCACCTTGTACACGACGTTCAGTAGCCTTTCTTTCTACATCCTTGACAGCCTTAGAGATTGCATCCCTAGTTCGCTGCCAGTCGTACCCATCAAACAGATTCCAAATGACATGCGCGTCGCGTACTCTGACTCTCAAGGGACTCTTTTGGAGCTTCGAGTCATCTGAAAGTCCATACGTGTTTTGAGTGGAATCCCACCTGTGTGCCGTACCGCCGACAGACGATTGCTGTGTGAAGTGATCATCCTGAAACTCAAGCTCTGACACGCTAGATGACACGTAATACTGTGAGTGGAAGCTATCGGCCAACTCGTTCGACCCTGGTACCGTCAAGCCCTCATTGGAAGAATCATGCTGAAGGCTCGGGGTCACAGGGTCAAAATCACTGACGTATTCAAGCTCATCACTTTCCGGAATCCCAGCCTTATCGACGGTTTCTGCCGTGTCGTCCGCAAAGTCCGTTGCAAATGCATCCCCAGTGAAGGATGCCAGCATATCATCGATTGGCATGACTTCAGTGCGATATTTGGTAACCACGCTGGGAGGGGTCGGAGGCTGGAGCCCGTTCATTATGCTGATGAGCGTTTGTGTAGAATCGGCACAGCTTTCAAGGATTAACAGGTCATCTCTGAGTTCAACATCGAGCGACTGCGTGCCATCGTCACTCAGACGTACCATCCTCACGGTAGCCGTTGCCGCGGATATTGACGAGACTGAGACATATCCCATATCCATTAGCGACTCGACCTGGGTACGTTGGGAAGATGTCACGTGATGCTGGGGTGGGCTCTCCATGTCAGTGCTGCTCGCATCATCGATAATCATGATGGACGCCTTTGGAAGATCTAGCGTGGCTTCCGATAACGAAGGATCGTGTATTGTGCCGCTAAAACTAGCGTTAGTCAGAACGATGAGGCCTTTCGCAACTGTCCCACGAGGGTTCAGCCCGACGATGCAGTCCCGCATAGCTACTGTCAACCTTGTAGGCTTGGCTGGAGCCGGGGAGCTTGCTTCCTTGTCTGTATGCGAAGTTTTTACTGACAGCGGCTGCAATTCTGCAAGATTTGCCAGAGAAGACGCCATATTGGCAGCGACATCCCCCGATGACATTTCGTCGCTTATGCCGAGGAACGCTACCATGGAAGGGATCGTATACTCGACGCGCAAACCATGCAGCTTGATCTTGATCGCGGGCTCCATTTCGTCGGCAATGAAACGAGCCATCAAAACTGGAAGACGGGTCTGGTCTACGACGAATGGAAGTGCTTTGCCAATAAGCTCTTCATCGTCGTTCCGTATAACCCGTATCAATCCCAACTGAGCCGCTACTAGGGACGGGATGCTGATATGCGCTGCCTCGGCATCCTCAAGTGTTGCGGTGACAGTGCCAACCTTCCCACCCACGTGTAAACGAGCTTCAAGTTCTCGAATCAGCAGCAGGGTCAAGATGCCTGGCCGATCATCTTCAGGCAGGTACTTAGTAACGGTAGACAGCCTACTCAGTTCTTCCCCGAGTTGCTGAAGGGGGCTAAGGTCAGGTATGCGAGAGATAACGACTTTTGCCCCTGCAACCGTGACTCGAAGGACAGACCCCTGCTTCCGTTGCCGGAAAAGAGTGTCTATCATGATATCATCATCTTCATCATATTTGTCCTTGGATGGCGTAATCAAGGCGAGAAGTCGATCTAGATCGGGCTCTTTTGGAGTAAACAATAACTCCAGTCGGATATTGTTGAGGCTGATCTTTGCTGGTGCATCTCTGTGATCGTCGAAAGCCAGGGGCCCGCAAAGCTTTGCCTTGTCAATCTGAAGTGCTATGCCTTCGAATCTGCTGACTATTTTAGCGGCAGTTGTCCGTAGCGTGAGATAATGGGTTTCGCCCGCTATGTCTAATGCAATGCCGCCAATACGAGCATTTATCTTCCAAGGTGTAGCGTTAGGTATAGTGCTGGCCTGGGATGTTATTGCCTTCGGAGGAGGAGAGCCCTCGAAATGGACCCCACGAGGTCGCTTTGAAGTCTCTCTTTTCTGTCCCTTACTGCCGGATAATGAAGACATCGAGTTTCCGAGTTCTATGATCATGCTGAGGCCCCCGAACCAACCCAGTAGTTCCTCCAGTCGCTGGATGTTAATATTGACACGGACAGGGAGTGTGGCTATAGTGAATCTAGCAGAATCCGGAGACTTGTTCAAGGAGAGTGAAATATCCGCACCAACGGGCGATAAGACGTCTCTAGTAGACTCTCGCATCTTCAAGTCCTCGTTAAATGAAATCAGGTCTTCAGACGCAAAACCAAGAGTAAATTTGGAAATTTCAGCCGAAAGTCTTGTGGTGTCTCCACGACCCGAGAAACGGCTCTTCACGCCTGAAGCTGTCGTCTGTAGGATGATATCATCATGCAAGAAATTGAGAAATGAGTTGAAATGGTCTTGTTTACTTCCTAGAGGATAAGCTGTTCCTGAAACATGCTCAACGAACTTGATAGATAATTTGCCGAGAGTAAGGCTGACAGCTGACTCTTGAGAGCCATCTTGAGGGGGGGTTCTGCTGACGCTGGCCTGCTCATTTTCGCCAAAGGTTTGGAGAAGTCTCTGGCCATATTTTGAGAGGAGCCACCCAATAGCTATATCAAATTGAATTTCCACAGCGGAAATTTCAACCGAAATATCATTGTTTTCGACATCCGGCTCTGGATTTGGCCTCGGTTCAGGCTTTGTATCGGCATTCTCCATGGCAAAAGCGAGGTCAGTCGAGTCACTGCGGGCACGAAAAGAGGAAGAAAACTTGGAATGTATGATTGACTCTTTAGGATCGTTCTCTCTAGATCCTAGGTAAGATGATTTCGTCATGGCTTTTGGTTTCTTGTCTTCCTGATCATTGTCTTTTGGCTTTGGGTTGGCCAAGGGTATCCAAATTGTGATGTGGTCGATGTTGAGGAACTGTTTCGCCACCTCTGTGATCCCGTTAGAGTCGGAGGAAGATTGAAACGAGTGCCCATCGGCTGGTTCGCTATGTGACTGTTGCGTGTCACTGAGCGCCGCATGCTTTAACAAGTAAGGATGTTCATGGTCTGAAGGCCTAGGGGTCGACGCTCCTCCTCGATCATCGCTGTGGTCGAGGATGCCTGATTCCATATGATTTGAGGAATCAAGAGGATGGTATTTCCCTCGAGTAACTGGAGACTCTGGTGAATCCCAGGCGCCAGGCATATTGGGAATGAAACTTCTCGAGTTGGAGCCGTGACTTATGGCACTCATGTACATGCTTTGAGCTTCCTCATTGGAGAACAACTTGGATTCAGAGAGATCGGCGTTGAACGAACTGGAAGCAGAGTCGGAATTGTTAAGTTCATGCGGATATACGGGGATAGGTTGTGGTGGCCATATGTTATCCTCCCTATTGTCCTCCGAATGCCTGGGGGGTAAGCTAGGCATTGATAGTGGAGGAATATATTCAGTAGTCTCGGAAAGAGCGCCATTCTGAGAAAGTTGACTTTGAAACTCTCGTACATTTGGTTCAGAAGCAGCCACGTTCCGCGGATCGCTTAATTCCGGGCGCGTGTCTTGAATGTCGGGAGTCTGCGACATTGAGCCTTGCAGCCGAGGGGTGCTTTCATCGGTCTCAGCAAAATTGATATCTCCAAATGGAGGCACGTCCAAATCATCCAAGTCACCATCTTGGAGCTGAGAGCCGATGACAGAATCAAGATAGCCCGGGTTATCTAACAGCATCTCATCTTCTGACAGATTCTTGGAGTCTTCAAGATACCCATGACTTCTAGTCTCCTCCGTATCTGCATCCGAGAACCTACCATCATGGGTATATTCCGACTCCTCAAGCTCAGAACTGCCGTGTTCATTCGTATCTGTCGAGATAAAATGCTGGGAAGGATCGAAAACAGTTGATTCCATCATGTCGTGGGTGGAGCTAGAAACGGATGAGGGCGGAGGTGGAACTGATGAGGCAGGACTCGCAGGTTGACTTTGTTTGGGAGGCAAAGGGGTTGCAGGAGATGCCGGAACAGTGAATCGAGAATAATTTGAGAACACTATCGGCTCGGAGACTAGTGCGAGGTTGATGTTGGAAAGAGACACCGGCCTCTTGCCAATGTGCAAGGCGTGTGCATCAGGAGCGGAGTCCGTGGCGACCGCACCTACACTGATTTGACGGATGCTTAGGAGCCCTGTAATTAAATCAGGCTTCTCCTCAGGCTGTCTCTTAGAAGAGCCCTCTTGTTTCGTTTCCACGTCAAGTCGTATAGCGATGTCATCAACCCGAACCTGCAGACGATCTGCAATGCCCCGTATGAAGTCCGCAACAAAAGTGGGTGGTGATGGTGCTACTCCAATACCAATATCTCTGTTGTCATACTCGTCCACTGACGCGGAATCCGTGTGCAGCATCTGCGATCGCGACGCGATGGCAGCTTGTAGTTCTTCCCTCTCCTCCTTAGGTTCGTTTTGCAGAAACGACTCCGCCAAGTCTGCTGGGCTCGGTAGAATGGTATCATGAGTCGGTTCATGGCCACCGAAAATGTTATCTTTGACAGTACTGACTTCGTCCCCCGAGGGTAATCTCAAGTGTATATCGATACCGCTGACTTCGCATATAATGGCACTGCTGTAGAAATCGGCAGGGATGGTGAGCTTCAATAAGCGGATCCGGGCACGTAGCAGTTCACATGACGCCGGAAGGTGAAGGAGTGTGGCTATTTTCTATCCAAGACACGATGGTTAGTATGTGATGTTGGCGGTGAATCACAAACTGCGGGGAAGAGAGATCCCAGCCCACTTACTTCGAGGCGCAACCCGATATCCCGGAGCTCGACTGTGCTTCGGTGACCCCAGCTGATCCCTAGACTCTCGGGGTCTAGAGCTTCAGTGTCGATAAACTCCAGGCGAGACAAGACATATTTGAGCACACGCTTCTGGGATAACCAAGGTAGAAAGAAAGCCATCTGGGGCGATTTAGAGCCGACCGGGGCTCACTCAAAAGACAATAAATGTCATCGGAAGAATAACATAATAAGAAGACATGTACAGAGAAAGGAAAGAACAGAGAAAAGGGCTGGTGAAAGATAGAGACGCTTATACGGACAACTGTCCCAAGAGCGGTTGGTGCAGAAGAGAAGGCTCAACAAGTGCCTGGTTGAATGACGTTCGGGGACTGCGCTAGTGAGGTGATTGCGAGGATCGACCTGCGAAGTCAGGCGGGCCGAACAAAGCCAAGTCTCAGCGTGACAACGCACGGGGGTTGTGCCAGAGATTTAGAGCACTAATGTGTAGTAGTTGAGTAGTTAGGTAGCGATGCGCGCCATCCGCAAGTAGACGGAGGGAGGGCAACGATGTGTAGGTAATTCTAGGTGTAGATGAGGGCGATAAGCATACCGCTTCCCATGTACATACATAGTGACTAAGCTATTCACTGCATTGGTTGGGTCTGGCCACGCATCACGTGCACATATCGGCAGGCACCAAGGCCACAACATATATGATTCTTTTATGAAATCAATTAGGCATTTAATGTTTACAAAGGAATATGATTGCATATAGCGAAGTACAGAGAAGGGCGGACCTCCTCTATTCAACCCCATACCTCGCTCCGAATTCCTGCGCTACCCACTCGCAGAATTTCTCGAAGTCGGCATAGAATTCTTGCAAGCGCGAGGCCTTTAAGCCTTCACCAACAATGCCTTCTTCAATGCCGGTAGTCCACTCTTTTAGAGATTGATCTTCGTAGCAACTCCACCGAATAGAGTTCTCCGCCAACATCGTAAGACCCGTGAGACCCATGTTCTGAAACGCAAGGAGGCTCCCAAAATACTCTGTTGATAGACCATTGTCTCCGAGACCAAACACACCTGGGGAATCATTACCAAGAGTAACAGAGACTCCGCGAGACAAGAGGGCTGGAAGAGGATGGGATTGGAAAGGGCTGGTAAGTCCAAGGCATGCGCTTGACCTTAAAGAGTATTCCAATAGAATATTCTTTGTCTTGATGACATCGATCAGCAGGGGGTGTTTATAGAGTGAGAGGGGTTGGCTGATTCTCCGGGAACCTAACAGCACCGCATCGAATAGATTATCATCGGTTTGATCCCCATCACCGAGAGTCTGACCTGCATGGAAGATGAAGGGGATGTCCAGCCCTTTTTCGGCACATCGTCCACGGAACCAGAACAGAATTGGAAGCAAATCACTGAGTGGTCTCCCTTGGCTTTCGATGCCAAACAAATCAAAACCACAGATCAAGTCAGGAAATTTCTGCTTTGTAATGATGCATTGGTTCATGTTGAGACCGATATCCTTGTTTGACAGCCCCCGCATCGTTGTCCATATTATCCGCGCACCATAGAAATGTTTTCCTTCCTCAGAACTTCTGAACCGTTCGATCTCTTCTTGGAAGATTTGAAACCAGGTAGAATAATCCTCTTCAGGCTTTTCATTCCCCTGCAGCATATATTGAAATGTGAAGGCAACTCGAAACTCAACATACCTTATCCTGTCGGCAACCAACTGCGATAAGATGCGCCGCAGAGATGAGCGCAAGATAGGCTCGTGGTGGAAGAGAGAATTGATGATGGGAAGATAAAGGCTGAAGAAATCCGAAATCCCTTTGTTGGTACCCCCGGCATTGGGCGGCTGTAATGTACAGCGGTCTTTCAGCCACATGCGGAATCCAGCTTCTCCACTGACAGGGAACGAAGTAGCGGCCGCCTGTACGTCGATGGGGTCCGATGGGGTGTAGTCAGGTGACCACAACGAGGGCTTATCTCTTGGGGCATCGGGAGGCAAATAATGGAAATGGACTGGCACGTCCTGATAGTCGGGTTGGCTTGTTAGGGGCTTAGGGGCCGATATGTGGAATCCTGGTGTTGCAAACACCTGGTCGATAAGAAAGTCTGCATCAACCATTGCCGGTAGATGTGCGTGCAGAAGAGATCCCTTGGGCAGATGTCGCACAATCTTCCAGAGATCGGATTGTTCTAAGCTCTCGTTGGCCTGTCCTGACATGAGGCTCAAATGCAGGAAATCATTTGATGGATAGCCATCGTGTTGGATCTGCGCCAGCTCCTGGGCACAGACTTGGGACACGATCTGGCAAGCTCTATGGGCTGCCGGGGGCAATGAATTGTGCAGATTAAAGTCTGGCAGAGGGGTAATGGTGATCAGTTCGAGAATTCGGGACATGTAAGTGGGACGGAGGTCTGACCATGTCGTTGTGAGACCTCTCTTTGGATTAGAGAGTCGCGGCCATCAAGGAACCGCTGGATAAACGGGTCTTGAGTCTGGGGAACCCCTTCCTCGGCCTCCCATGAAATATTCTCCAACTCCATTACTATCGTGTTGAGCAATTCAAGAAATATTATTGGTGGTTTGATATCGCGGAGTGAGCTAGGTACTAGTAGTCTAGACTTCGGAGATGAGACTCGACCTGGTCGTGTGAGCGCCAAATAAGACGGGTGGAAGGCCTGTCTTGGCGCGAGGGGTAAACAGCTGCTGAAAACAGCCGCTGTTTTCGGAAGCCGAGGGACTAGCACTCGGTTTACAGAACAGACCCGAGAACTACTATCGCTTTCTCAACTCAAGTCTGTGTGCTTTCGTTCATGAAGTACACGCGCAGATACCCACTTCGAGAATCCGGGGAAGAGCGCTTGACAGATCGTTGTGGGCGGAAGCGCGGAATCTCACCAGGATCAAGATGGCGGAACTGTTCTCTGTTCGATGTAACCTTAAGCGTGTGGCGGGTTTTAGTTCGCGCACTAAAAAAGCCCACTATGATGTATTGGTGATAGCGCCGGTCATCACAAGAGGACTTGGACCATGGGCTCCAACGGCAAAGTGGGCTTCGAGAGCTCAAAATTTGTGAAAATTGCAGAGAATGCTTGCTTGGGTATTGCTTCCAGAAATGCCATGAGGATAAAAGATATCTGTCCAGCACCGCATCGTGGAAGAAACAGGCTCAGATCGTGCTTCCCGGAGGCAAAGCTTATCAGAGCAAAATCAGCCACTCGGCAAACGCCGAACCACCAAGACAGAGCTGGCAGTTCCAGGCTCCCACTGTGATGCTGTACACTCTGTGCCCTCGTAATCGCTTTATCTGGGAGACACAAGATCTCGAGGCTAGCGGCAGTCTTATCGTGGTCAAATGCCCGAGGAGCAGGGCGCTGGTCTCGGCAGTGACATCCACTTCCAGCGCGCTGCACCGTCAGACGTCCAACTTGGCTGCTGAAGAGACGGCCCCAGTCATTTTAGCGTTGTAACATTCTTATCGCTGATCTTCCGCAGGCATGTCCGATTGGCCCCTGATAGTCGGGGACGAGATCAGAAAAAGTTCACAGAACTCGCTCAGCATTCTTCTCCCTCGAGTTTATTCGCGAATGCGCAGCGTTTGGCCACAGTTGTTGCAACCCTGCAGCTCACGCGCAGCAGGGAATCCTCGTAGGGGCGCCTGCCACCAATTCTTTTTCTAGAAGCCGAGTGGAACAGGCCCGCAGGAGCAAAGGCTGACCTGGTCGATTGTCGAATCATGCGATCAGCCCGCCCCAACAGTGGCCACGGCGGCACTGCCAGACTGGATCGTGAATGGAGCCAAAAGCCACGAGGAAATTTTTTGTGTCTTCGGCTCGTGGACTGACTCTCCCCGCACAAATCTTGCTCGTCCTTCCTGCGTGATAACACCTCGGAGACCTCCTAGCCTGTTCGTCTTAATTTATTTCTTTGGTCGCCTTATCTGTTGATTGCGGACAACCCGATCAGAGCTGACACTCCCCTTACTTGCCTTGTCCCATGCTCTTTTAAACTGCGGTCCCCTCGTGGCTTCGAGATCCCGTCTCCTGTGAGCTGTCGCCGATCTTTCGCGTCTTTTTCGCGTTTTTTAAAGTCGCCCGGGAACTCGTCGGTTCTTGCTGAAGCTAGTGTTGGTAAAGCGCTATCATTCCCTAATCGATTGAGGAGCTTCAGTGCGTCTAACCGCCCTCTTTCTTCATAGATTGGACGCCATGGCCAAAGAGAACGACGTCTTTGACGGTGTGTCGCCTAAAGACACGACTACGATTACTTCAGAAGATCCCATCAGGTCGTCGCAGCCTGCATCATTACCCGCAGAGTCGGACGATTTGAGCTATTCCAAGGAAGCATATTCGGAGAAAAAGGTCATTCCTGATCCACATGCCACCGATGCCATCAGCAACCCCAGTGGACAGGATGTCGAAGCAGGAGAAGGTCGCTTTTCGGGGGTCAAGGCGCAGGCTCGTCGTTACAGGAAGCATGTTTTACTAGCTGTCACTTGGCTTCTGTTCACCGGGTGAGTCCTTTTCCAAATTGTGCTGCAGATGCGCAATCATAATATCGTCTGGAGACTCATTCTTTGCTTGATGAAGATGGTGGATTGCTGGCCTTATCCTCCACCGGTACGATCTGGGCTGGCTCATCCCATTCCTTCTCTACCTCGCGATCTCCCTTCGAGTGTTCTTCGTTTATGTGCCGGTCTCAATCTTCTGGCGGCCAGTACAGTATGTGTGGAAGATGACAGCTCTCAAATTCGTGGCCATGGTTCCTGAGCCCTGGAGAATTCCTGGTGGCGCGCTAGTGACCATCGCCACTATCTTGGTCGGCTCATTTGCGTCTGCAGAGGCCCCCGGTAACACCAGGGAAGACCGTGCTGTCAGCCTTTTCGGTTTAGTGGTTTGTATCTTCACTCTCTGGGCCACCTCCAGAAACCGAAAGAAGATCGTCTGGCATACTGTTATCGTGGGTATGCTGGTCCAATTCATCATCGCACTCTTCGTCCTTAGAACAACGGCGGGTTACGATATCTTCGATTTTATCTCGATGTTGGCTAGAGAGCTCCTCGGCTTCGCCCAAGAGGGTGTGGACTTCCTGACCACTGACAACTTCATTGCCACCCACGGCTATTTCCTGGTTTCGGTTATTCCAGCCATTATCTTCTTCGTCTCCCTCGTGCAGCTGCTCTACTACTCCGGAGTCCTCCAGTGGGCCATCCGCAAAATGGCCGTTTTCTTCTTCTGGTCCATGCGCGTGTCGGGCGCCGAGGCCGTGGTAGCAGCTGCCTCTCCGTTTATCGGACAAGGAGAATCTGCCATGTTGATCAAGCCCTTCATTGCTCATCTTACGATGGCAGAGATCCACCAGGTCATGTGCTCAGGTTTCGCAACTATTGCAGGATCCGTCTTGGTTTCCTACTTGCAAATGGGTGTCAACCCTCAAGCCCTCATTTCCTCCTGTGTGATGAGTATCCCCGCATCGCTTGCAGTCTCCAAGTTGCGCTGGCCTGAAGAAGAAGAGACCCTCACCGCTGGACGTGTCATTATTCCCGAGGACACGGATGAAAAGCCCTCTAACATTCTCGACGCCTTTGCCAAGGGTGCCTGGTTGGGTATCAAGATTGCTGGTATGATTGCAGCTACTTTGCTGTGTATTATCAGTTTGATCGGTCTCATCGACGGCCTGCTCACCTGGTGGGGTCGGTACTTGAACATCAATGACCCCACACTTACCCTTGACCTGATTCTCGGTTACATCTGTTACCCCATTGCCTTCCTCCTCGGTGTGAGCCGTAATGGTGACCTCCTGAAGGTTGGAAAGCTCATCGGTCTTAAACTCGTCGCTGTAAGTTCTCTCTTCTACCCTGGTCAAAAAAAAAAAAAATCAATCTCTTAACATGATATTCCAGAACGAATTCGTTGCCTACTCCGCCCTCCAGACTGATCCCCAATACGACGACCTCTCCACTCGCTCTCGTCTCATCGCCACATACGCGCTCTGCGGTTTCGCCAACATCGGATCTCTGGGTAACCAGATTGGTGTGCTTGCCCAACTTGCGCCCAGCCGATCCGGCGATGTTTCCCGCGTCGCTGTTAGCGCTATGCTTACAGGTGCCATCAGTACATTCACCAGTGCAACGATTGCAGGCATGCTTATCCAGAACGAGCAACAGTTCGTTAACACCACTAGTTAAGGAAGTCGCTATCGGTTCTTTGTTTCATGTTCACCCCCGGAGCTAAGGACTGTTGTGGGACTCTTCTACTGCCCTCCGGTCTAATTGAACAAAAAAAAAGATCTTGCCCGGGCTGTTTGTGTTAATACTAGTCCATTTAACTGTGTCTCACTGTGTCTCTGGAAGGCCCTGGCATGGCTGTCTGTGAGCGCGGTCTGGTGTTGCTGGCTTGACCATCTATTAATGTGATGTGGTGTGATAATTCTCCTATCTTGTTTTACACGATTATGATGGTGTCCCGTTGAAAGATGGGACTGAGTGTTGTACGAATTGAGATACGATACCCTTTTTCTGGAGTATTGAATTGAACTCCAACAACGGTTGATAAACCGATCGGTTCCTTCTCATATTATATCCTTCCTCTATTAATACCGGAAGAAACTGAAACGACATAATGATCTTGGAAGCCCAAATGGCATCCATGATATCATAAAATTACTCAACATGAAGACATGGCAAAAATTCCCCCAATCATCATCATAAAAACCCAAGAGGGATGAGGCAAGACCAAACTAAGTCTCAGGCGTATACACCGCATCCTTACAGAGCACGACAACTTTCTTGAAGAACCTCCGCCACTCAAGCGGATCCCCCTTGCCCTTCATAAACTCAATCTCGAAGAGACCTTCAGAGACACACTCGATAAGCACCTTCCCATGCAAAGGACACATCCTTCCATCCCTTGTTATCACACGAATCATCGCAGAGTTATCACCAGAAGACACAGCGGGGACCGTCGGGACAGGAACACCGAGGCGATGCAACGCCTCGCAGATAAGCGGAACGAGCAATTTGAGTTCCCAGGCGGAGAAGAAGCGAGCCAGGGATCGGGAGGGGACGATGTCGTGGAAGCGCTGCGCGTTCTGGGTGCGGCTCAGGGGAACAGAGGGGCGCTGGGAGAATTGTGACATTGATGGTTCGTCTTCAAGGATTTCGGGGGAGAGGCTATTGGACGGTTGTTTGTTTGTTGGTTGGCTCGATGAGAAGACGTCTGTTAGATGAGGCGCATCCCAGTCGATGAGCATGTCGCCTCGCGGGACTTCGGGTTGTGTTGACGATATTCTGTGCTCGGCGCCTAGGTCGTTGCCGATATCGATGTCCATTCGGTCCGCGCCGAAACTGCCGCCATTCATAGGGCGAGAAACGGACTGGGAGAGGTCGATGTGTAGAGATTCGAACATGGATGTGGCTACCTTGATCGGATCTCGTAGTCTGCCGTCCGGCGTGAGGTGCTTGTTATGGCGGGTAAACCAGGGATGCCTTCGAACGTCCTCCAAGGAAAACCTGCTTTGTGGATCGATGTTCAAGATCCCGCGAAGTAGTGATAGTGTTGCAGTGGGAAGTTTTTGCCACAGCTCGTCGGATGTGCGGGCATTAGTCGTAACGTATTCGTGAAATTCGTAACTGTCCTCTGTTGGACTGTCCCAGGGCGTATTGCCAGCCAGAAGGACAAAAAGGACTATCCCGCAGGACCAGATGTCTGCCACGTCAGGGCGATACCCGTCCCCCTTCAATTGGTTCCGAGTACTGCAGGTGATGACCTCGGGAGCAATGTAGGGAGGGCTACCGCAAAAAGTGGTAGACAGCTTCGTTCCGCCTTTGTATTCGAAAAGTGTCGCGAGGCCAAAGTCGGCGATTTTCAGATTCCCATCTGCCGTCAGGAGAATGTTCTCCGGTTTGATGTCTCGATGTCCGACGCCCTTGGAGTGCATATACCCAACAGCACTGATGAGCTGGGAAAAATATACATGACCAATGTCCTCGCCGACACCCTCGTCCGCCTCGATCTTATCGAAGAGGTCCCCTCCTTCGGCAAGCTCCATGGCGATCCATCGCCACGCACCATCCTCCCCGGTCTGGAAGAACGATATGATATTATAGTGGTCGCCGATGTGTTTATGCACCGTAGCTTCCATCAATAGCTGTCGCGGACTAATTTTACCATGGCGGGCGGCGTAATCTTTGTTGATGAACTTGACGGCGAAGACCGGGTTGTCGGCGTCCAGAGGGCATGCTTTTTTTAGACTAACGACAGTAAGTGGTTAGCAAGCGACCACAAATGTCTTCGATCACCTGAAACATACCTCGCATAAGCGCCCTGTCCGAATGTCTTGGAGACTATCCGGAAAGGAAGGTCAATGGGCAGTGGCGCCAACTGAGAGTGGTGCATGTTGCGACAGGCGTGGTCCGGAAATTCTAAAATGCCTGAAGAATCGTCTAGCGAAGAGAAGCAAAATTTCGGGTCATGGTAATCCTTTGGCGAATAAACATGTAAGGGCAGAGGATTGTCGAGGCCACCGGTGGCCGATGCACACGCGGTGGTCGGCACGCGAAAGCCACTTTATCCTCTTTTGGCAGTGTGTTGATTGGACTCAGCCGGTCACAAAGGATCCATGACGGTTGGCCGGCGAGCTCGTAAGACCAGAGTTTATGAAGCAAAACCACAAAGGCAACACGGCACAAAGACAAGGTAGATAAAGAAAGCCTGTTCAGGGAGAACTCAAATCCTGCTCACAGGGAATTCGCGCGAATTGCGCTTGTCGCCATACATCCATCGTACATGAGATCCGCGGCAAACCCCGCTGCAGGAACTGGGCGGACTTCATGCGAGAACGATGGAAGAATGATGTAAAAAAAATTTTTTTTTTTTGACAAACGGATCACATTTATCTAGAGCTTTAGAAAATGTGATGTTGAATGATGCCTTTGTAGGCAAAAAGAGTGGAAGCAGATGGATGGGTCAGATGGGGTGGCTTTGCGCTCGCGTGGTTGCTGTGGTAAACAGACCAAAAGACGCAACTCCCCCTCTCGCTCTCGTCTCCTCTTTTGCTCTCCTCTGGCGCCAATTCCTTTGTCATTTTCCTCCACCGCATCCGACTTTCTTTTCTTCGCTCTTGTCTGTTCAGAATCTGATACTTTTGAGCCAAAAACCATACTTGTCTGTTTCTAGATAGTACATACTTGGGTCGAACCATACATTCCGACCACTCTTCTGCATCCGGATCCAGCCGCCATACCAGAGCACCTGCAACCTTTCCCTGCTACTGTTGCTATCGTCAAGCCACTGGACTTTTTCGGCTTCCCTGTTTCGATCTCGTCGATTTTTGTCGGTGTTCTTCCTCCTCTCCTCCGAAGACTTCCTTTGCTCTCTTTCTCCTCGTCACGATGGACTATACCATGGAGGACACGCAGAACTCAGCACCCAACGCGCACGAAGCCTCCAAGTTGGGGGCCTCTGCCCAGCGGAATGACACTCAGGGTGTAACCAAGCGGTATGTAGATTCTAGCCAAGGCGAAGTATAGCACCTACCACTGTATACTAACCTTTATGATATGTTCAGTCTCCAGTCCGAATTGATGCAGCTCATGGTCTCACCATCTCCGGGAATCTCAGCTTTCCCAGACGCCGACGGAAACCTCTTGTCCTGGATCGCTACGATCACCGGCCCGTCAGAAACACCGTACGAGGGCCTAACATTCAAGCTATCTTTCTCCTTCCCAAATAACTATCCATACTCGCCACCAACCGTACTATTCAAGACCCCTATCTACCACCCGAACGTCGACTTTTCGGGGCGCATCTGCCTTGACATCCTCAGGGACAAGTGGAGTGCGGTGTATAATGTGCAAAATGTCCTGCTCAGTCTGCAAAGTCTTCTCGGCGAACCGAACAAGTATTATACCCATTTCTTCGTTATATTTTGCTTTTCTTAACCGTTTAATAGCGCGAGCCCCTTGAATGCCCAGGCAGCAGAGCTCTGGGACACCGACCAGGAGGAGTACAAGCGCCACGTCCTCGCCAGACATCGCGACATCGAGGACATTGAATGAGGATATAAACTTCTAGACTCTTTTGCGTGGCGTTAATTGGGATGGTTGGTCTTTTTTTTGTTGAGAGCATTGCATTAAACCGGGGTCCGCGTTGTTCTTTGGTTACTCCCACCTTTCATCAAGGCCTCGTTCTGCCGGACATGGATACCCTCTGACTGGACGTCAGATAAGGACACACGTGTTATGGAAATTGGAAACCCGTCGTTTGGCGATTTGGAGAAGCGGAGTTCATGGAAGCAAGGAGATTTTCTCCGGTGCAGCACCTTCTTTACCCGTACCTTCTTATTATTTCAGTCCACGGAGCCTTATTCCCAGTCTATAATATAGTTCGCTAAGCATTTTTATTGTTCCCAACGTGCAACAAAGCCCTGTAAACGGTCCAGAGTACAATCCATGTCAGCACGTGACGCTAGTCTAGACTTGCAGATCGCGGGGAAATAATAAAACGGACGGTTCACCCTACCAACATGGAGATTATGCACTTCGTCTTGCATCCTGCAGTCAGCTAGGTGAAAACGATCGGGCTGCCCTCAATGGTGGTCTCGAGAATTTCCCCTCATGGAGAAGCTGCCTGTGGAAATTCTCACTAAAATCATCGACTGTAAGTCCTGCACCCCGCCTGTTGAACTTTTTACCCCACATCGGCCTTTTGCACCGTGCGCAGAAATCAATCTCTAACATGCTAGGATCCGTGACGGCTCACAGACCTTACTCCACCAGAGCAGGTACAGCTGCAGTCCGTCTCGAAACGATTCTTTGCACTCGCCCGCGACAATACGGTCTGGCGGCTGCACTGTTATGAGAACACATGGGCCGCTATATCCGCGACTAGGCCTAGAAATGGAGCATCTGACAGCATTGCAAATTCTGCTGCATCTCTGAGTTCTCTTGGGCAGCCATCGCTGCGGTCACTGATTCAACCCCGGTCATATAATGTAGAGGCCCAGGATCAGTCGCCCTCGTTCGGCGAAAGGTCCCGGGCCGCTGCTGCTTGGGACCCTTCTACTGAGGGTGAAAATATTGACTGGTACTCGGAATTTATCGCTCGGAACGGACCTATTTCACTGAGCTGGCTTCAGCAACCTTTCTCAAGGACCCCGGGTGGCGGCAAGGCGCCTATTGAAGTGAAAGGGATGGGACTACTGAAGGATTGGAGCTCGGCAAGACAGAATAAAGTGGTATCGCCGCTAAGTGATGGTAGTGTCTGTGTTTGGGACCTCAACCACTCCCATTCTATTGGATCTCGCGTTACAAAGGGCAACATTCTCGGAACAAGTGCTCCAGGGATCTTGACAGCAGATATGTCCAAAAGACAAGATAATGCTGCGGCAAAGTCGGCGCTCGAGTTTATCAATCTAGGAGAGTGTGTAAGTGTGGATTCGCTTCGTCAAAGGGCTTATCTAGCCGTTGGGCATGTCTTGAACGAAGTCGACCTTGGAACACTAAAGGTGATCTCTCAACAACGCTATCCGTGGTCGGTCTTCGCTCTGTCACAAGAAACGGACTACTCTGTGCCGTTGACTGTAGCCACTACACTCAGTCTTCATATCTATGATGGCAGGTTATCCAAAATTGAGGAGGAAGAGACGATCAATCTGCGCTGCGAGGAGCCGATGGTATCACTTGTTCCCGAGTCTTTAATATATACCCCGCCAGATTCTCCCCTTCTACAGTTCCAGCCGAATGGCAGACCCCCGCATCGCATCCGAAGCCCGGATCTTTCAGAGACAAGTGATAACTACGCTCCTCTGTTTCAGCCTGGCCCTCTTGCGGTTCTACATCCCCCCGCCCCGCACGTGAATTCAATTTTCCTTGCAGGCCGCTTTCCGAGTATATTGCAGTATGACCGGCGATATTTCCCTAGATTGCAAAACACAGTCCACTCCGGTGGGCGACTTTGCGGTCTTGTCTCGGTCCCTGCCCCACGGTTTCCTGTGTTTTCTGGGACAGCATATCCAGAATCTCATTCGGTAGTGGCATGTGGGGAGTACAATGGGAAAGGATCTCTCGAACTATATCGCCTTACCGCGTCCGGGGATTTCGACACCAGCGGGCCATCATCATGCTCTTCCTCTCTCAATACGGCCTATCAAAATCGACAAAGCGCCGCTCGCTCAAAGATTCTGTCTGTTCAGTCACACGGCACGAGGCTTGTATATTCAGACGGAGATGGGAACATTAAATGGGTTGAGCGCGACGGTCGCACCGAAGTACGGCGCCTCAACATCAACTCATACCGACCGCTCGCGGGGAAAATGTTCAGTTCAGGGACACATTCTCGATCTCAAAGTGGTGAAGATCCCAAAGAAGCATCTGGGCTCTGGGCGAGCGTCTCTCGTGCTCAGAACGAAGGAGATGTTGCTCGCAAGGTGCTCCCAACAGGCGGAAATCTTACCGGAGATGAGCTGCTCGTTTGGACTGGAGATCGTCTGGGTCGGATTCGATTTTCAGACACCCCGGATTCGGAAGACCTTGGTGAAGATGATGAGATGTCGCTGGACGGAGAAGTTGATGAGGTCGTACGTGAAGAGGCTCGATCTAGGAAGCGTGAACTACAAGCCCGCGAAAGAGAGTATGCAAAGATGATGCGAAGGGCACTTGAGTCCCAAGCCGATGAAGTCCGACGAATGGGTGACTTTGGTCTCTAGTCGCAGTTCCTTTCTGTGGCTCCGATTAGTTCATGCCAGGGATCGATGGTGACCTATATTTCTAGGACATGCGGTATATTGTCATGACTTGCGCCAATCAGGCTTGTTTTCTTTGTTGTTACAATATGGACTCGGATTAGCGGGATTTTTTTTCTTTGTTTTTCTAAGTTCGTATATAGACTCGTGATTAACTGGCGCAGGAATACATTTTTGTTGCAAAACGCATTTGTGGAAGCTGACTGTAGTACCTATGGCGGCTCCTGACATTCATCCGTCCTATAAGCCTAATTTACAAGTCACCTGGTAAAAGGCACAAGCCTCGGACGCACAGGTGGTAGAGACAGGCCAAACTGTCGTACAGTGTACAAAGGCGGGCAGGCCTCGGTCGGATCAGCCGCGGCGGGACGTCAAAAGAAATGTGGATATGATGAATGATAACGACTGACAAACCATTTGCAATCGCCCTTCCTCCACCTTCTCTCTACATCTTTCGCTCGGTCGTCAATAATTACGTGATATCAATAGTACATTCGGAAGCAAAACTACCGGACACCCCTCAACTGGAAGGCACTTCTAGCAACGCGATTGCAACATCTGCATCTCATTCTTGCATCCATCTCACCCCGCAGCCCGAGATCACCGAGAAACTCCGCCGTGACTCAAATTCCGCCACCCGCCCTCGTGTGAGCGCGTCCTTCGACATTTCGCAATTGCACTCGTATAACCAACGGCATTGTGATTCGGCACTGCGCTAGAAAATTTGTCTTCAAAATTGTCCTCCTTCCTCCTTCCTCCACCCTCCGAGCCCAGAACCACGAACACAAGACCTTCCGACTCCACCAAAATGCCTTCGCCTACGGATCCTGCGCTCAAGTTCGATTCTATCGAGGACACAATCCAAGCGTTCAGTGAGTGACCTGGATCGTACATTCACCTTCCTTTGCTTTTCCCTCTGCAATTGGATCAAAGCGTGCGGGGATCATTCGCTAGTGGGCTTCTTGTCTGTGCGGGGCTAACTTGGCCATCTTATAGAGAATGGAGAGTTCATCATTGTCCTGGACTCACAAGACCGCGAGAATGAGGGTGACTTGATCATCGCCGCAGAGTCCATCACACCAGCGCAAATGGCCTTCTTGGTCCGCCACACTAGGTTCGTCTCGTTTTGTTGCCTTACTTGTTGCTGTCATCAATCACAGAGTAGCAACTTGCATGCGCACAGCCCACAGCCGCACACACTCAACTTCCTCTTCCTGGACAATGCTAACAATCTTCTTACCTGCAGCGGCCTAATCTGCGCTCCCGTAACACCAGAAATTGCCAACAATCTACAGCTCCCCCAGATGGTGATTGAAAACGCCGATCCCAAGGGCACTGCCTACACGGTCTCCGTCGACTCCGCAGACCCCTCCGTTACAACCGGCATCTCAGCGCAAGATCGCGCGCTCGCCTGCCGCACGCTCGCAAACCCCTCCGCCCGCCCCGACGACCTCCGAAGACCAGGCCACATCATCCCCCTGCAGGCGAAGAGTGGCGGCGTGCGCGAGCGCAAGGGACACACCGAGGCGACAGTTGACTTCTGCCGGCTGGCCGGGAAGCAGCCCGCCGGTGTAATTGCGGAGCTTGTCGAGGAGGGTGAGGTCGTGGAGGGTGTTGCGGAGATCTCCGGGAACAACGGCATGATGAGGCGCGATGGGTGCTTGCGGTTCGGCCGTAAATGGGGGCTGAAGGTTTGCACGATTGAGGACCTGGTTGAATACCTCGAGCGTACAGAGGGGCCGTTGTCGTCTACGACGGCGGCTGTGAATGGCAAGCATTGATTTTCCTGCATTTTCCCTCTTGCCTTGTCTTTTTTTACCCCCTTACCTCGTATATATCTCGGTTGTGCGACATGTATAACTCCTCGATGCACTATGTGCTTTTCATTTTCTCTTTCCCTCATATCCACATTGGTCCAACGCGCTGGCCTGTTCTGGATATACGCACCCTCTCCACTTACTTTACCATATGCTTTGGATGTTCCACTAGAAAAGCAGAAAAAGCAGGACATACACCACTGGCGGTTCGATTGGTTAGATTAGACGACTGGAGTGTGGTCTATAATACATGGCTGTTTAACAAATTCCAAGATGAACTAGTAACCTGATACTGAGTAGTGCATGTGATATCGTGAATAATACCTCTTATCGTGTGAGCAAGTGGCATTAATGCTAGTTGTCATTGTGTCATAGGTAGGGTATCTATCTTTTTTATCACTAAGTATATGTTACACGTAGAGACCAAAACAAAACTGAATCTGCGCGAGAAGAGAACATCCAGACAGAATCTTGAAATTTGATGTACTTCCAGGTATTGTATTTCCGGGCCAAAACCAGAACGCCGTTGAATGCATAGAATACGAATTATTTCGTGCGCCGGACGAGCAAATAGCTGTCCAGCTCTTGAAAGCCTAAATGTTGAGTGACACGGGCGGATCAACGCTTGAGGTGGGAATAATCACGCAGGACGCCCATCATATGCGTGTTGGTTGTCTTGCCGCTGCGGCGAGGCTTCTTCACTTTCTTGTGCTCCACCTTCGGGCGCGCCTTGACGACCTTGTTCTTGTTCGTGGGGAGGATACCCGCTTTCTCAAGTTCCTCCTTGACAACCTGCTGCTCGGGAATTTTGATTTTCTCCCAAATCTGCTTGAATTCGTCGTCAAAGTGCTCGATCAGCGATGGATCGTTGGCCCAGACCATCTTCGCATGATCGTCCTTTTTGTTCCGCGTCACTAGTAACTTCCCCTCTTTCTCCAGTTTATTGATCGCATCCTCGACATTCGGCCATCCTTCACGGAGTTCCCGAACGCTCATCCCAACCCCAGTGGACTGAGCCTGCAGTTTCTGAAGCAGCTGCTCCGGGGTGCGGATATTGTGCGGCGGGCGAAAACTGAATGTCCCCTCACCATTTGCCCCCTTCGCATCATACTCCACCTTCTCGTGAACCTGCAGGATGCTGCGCAGGGCCTGCACATAACCCTGATCGTTCGCGCGATGCTGCAGCGAAAGGTAGGAGACGATGTCCGAGAACGTCAACGGCACGCCCTTATTTTTCATGTGCTCGATCGCAAAGACCACCTGGGTCATGATATCCTTGCCCGTGCCCGTGTTGGCTGGCTGAGAGTAAACGATATCCGCATCGTGTCGTTTTTTCTTCTGTTCGTTGCTTACACCGCCGGGCGTGGGAGTCGAGTTTGATGACGGGAGTTGTGAGCTGCTCGCAGAGGTGTTGGTGTTGTGCACGAAGCGGCGCTGCTGCGGCATGCTCTTCGCATAGTCCATAACACCTGCATTGAAGCTCTTGAGTTGTTGTTGAAGGTGCGACATGGTTGCGGTTTGTCGGGACAGCTGAGAAGGGGACTGAGAAGAGGTGCTGAGGAGGGGAAAGAGGGCGAAGTTAAGAGGCGAGACGGGGCTCGTCTGAGCCTGCGGGCGCTCTAGATGGAGATCGACGTTATCATATGAGTTGCCTGAGTGAGGGTATTCGGTCAGAAATAGGCAAGATCTTGCTGTAGGTACAGCTTGTTGGATGATGACGAAGTCCCGTTGCAGATGTTCAGAGTTGAGGCTCCAGAGAGATTATGGCTCAGAGGCCTGGAATCTATGGGGGAGCACGTTCACGTGACTATACACGCTAGCTGTTATAGGACTCGAGTCTTGGACGCGAATGTATATGAGAGAACAACTCGGCTAAAGCTTCAATGATAAGATCGAAAAAGGTGAGAGTATACTGAGAGATATAGACCTTACAATTTGATACTAGACTGTGTCCTTGATATACCCAGGAATATAGGGAAGGCTATGCTCAAGCAAGAATGTTTCAGATATTAGCAAAACTAGCTATTATAGCCAAGACAAGGGATGTTCTCTTTAACCACAGGGTATTTTTGGATAACGCAAAGCCGTCGACAGAAGAAAGCAGTTGAATAAAGAGTGGACCATCTGTGCCTGTTAGGGTCAAGCAAAGAGCCAGTATCCTGGGCCGAACTATGCTTTGATCACGTGATGTTACAAGTCAAACAATGAACTCAGATGCGGCAAGACGGAGAGAGCTACCTGAACTTGGGACTATTCCAACCACACGATTGTGCCGCAACAACCTGGCTTGTAGGTTGGATAATTGCACGCAGCAGCTTGCTGCGACCACCCTACAGCCATCATGGCGGCTGTTACGATAGAATTGCCATTCCTTTCGTCGCATTACGCTATCGCTGAGTCGACTCTGAGCACGCTCACTAAAGCTCCTACGGTTGATCTTGTCAATCAGTTGCTGGAGGCTATCACCAAGAAGGCGCGAGAATTTGACCAACTCAAATCCGATAAGCTGCGACTCGAGGTTGAGCTTGAAAATGCTGTCCGGAGCAACGAGTCTAAGATCAGGGTGCTGAAGGGTTCGGTTGAGAAGGGCCACGCAGAGGTTGAGGAAACGCGAAAGAAACTACACGAGTCTGGTAAATATTATTTATCGCGTCCTTGTATGATCCAAGCTCACTTGTCCAGAAAACGTCCGATCCAGTCTTGAATCCGAAATTGCTACGCTGAAATCATCCTCCACCTCTAACGAATCCGAAGTCAGCACACTTAAGTCTCGCATAACCTCCCTTGAAGCTTCAAATCGCGATACACTAGCTCTCCTCGAATCTAAATCGGCAGCCTACGATAAACTCGCCGAGGAGCTCTCAACTCAACACAAGAAGTCGATCGAACTACGACGCGAGCTTTCAACTGCAGAGCAGAGCCTCCAGGCCGCAAACTCCGCTTCCGCCAGTGCCAAATTCCGTGAACAGAGCCTTCAGCAGGATCTTGAACTGACGAAGAAGAACAACGAGTGGTTTGAGACGGAGCTGAAGACAAAGTCTGCCGAGCATCTTAAATTCCGCAAGGAAAAGAGTGCTCGGATTGCAGAGCTCCAACGGGAAAATGAAGAGGCTATTGCAAACATCGAATCTCTGAGACGCAGCGAGAATGCTCTCAAGAGCCGCTTGGACGAAGTTGAACAGCGCTACGAGGAATCGCTTTCCAGTATTCAGCAGCTCAAAGAAGACGCCATCCAGGCGGCGGAGTCGTTTAGAATCGAGCTGGATAGCGCCAATCGTCTTGCAGAATTGCAGGGCAACTCTGCGGAAACAGCCAAGAAGCGCGTACAAGAATGCCAGCTGGCTCTGGAGAAAGTACGAGATGACGCGGCGGAGGAGATATCGCGCTTGCGTGTCGAGGTTGAGACGGAACACAGTGATAAGGAGGCTGCAGAGCGCCGTGTCGCTGAACTTGAACTCGCCGTCAACCAACTTGAAACGGAAGGTACTGCTGGACGAAGATCAATGAGTCCAGCTCGTGGATTGAACGGCACTCCAAGCACCCCGGTTCGCCCCGGAACGCCCCTTGGCGCATTTTCTCCCAGAGCGTCTCGATCCAAGGGTGGTCTCACTCTGACGCAAATGTACTCTGAGTACGACAAGATGCGGACAATGCTTGTCGCCGAGCAAAAGACGAACCAAGAACTCAGGTCAACATTGGATGAAATGGTCCAGGATCTTGAAGCGAGCAAGCCTGAGATCGATGAGCTGCGCTTCGATCATTCAAGATTAGAGAATGCCGTTGTTGAAATGTCTAATATTCTGGAGACTGCCGGAAAGGAACGAGACGACGCCACGAAGGAGGCTAGGAAATGGCAGGGCCAGGTGGAAGGATTGGCGCGTGAAGGTGATATTCTGCGCCAGCAGCTGAGAGACCTGAGCTCGCAAGTCAAGGTCTTGGTGCTGGAGGCAGCTCTGCTGAAGGAAGGCGGGCAAGAGTACGATAGGGAGGAGCTTGAAAAAATCGCTCGCAAGGAGATTGAGGATTCTTCTGCCGACCTTACCCCCACAGGTCGCTTCATCAGCCACAACCTGATGACATTCAAGGACCTTCACGAGCTCCAGGAACAGAATGTCACACTTCGTCGCATGCTGAGAGAACTAGGAGATAAGATGGAAGGTGCGGAAGCGCGGGAGAAGGATGCTGTCCGTCAGCAAGAACAGGAGGAATTGAAGGAGTTACGGATCCGGGTACAGACCTATCGGGACGAAATTGCGAACCTCGTTGCTCAAACGAAGAGCTACGTTAAAGAACGAGACACTTTCCGCAGTATGTTGACTCGCCGCCGTCAAACCATCGGAGGGGATGCTATGTTCTCTCAGTCACTGCCGTTAGGTGCTGCTCCTGCCGTGTCGGAAGATGCGAAGGGTGCGCCTGATTATGCGGAATTACTACGCAAGGTCCAGACGCACTTCGACAGCTTCAGAGAGGAGACAGCCACCGATCATGCCGCCTTGAAGCAGCAAGTGAATGAGCTTTCCCGCAAGAACAGCGAATTGTTGAGCGAAGTCAGCCGTTCCAACAGTCAACTCGTCGCTGCCACCCAACGAGCGGAGATCCTCCAAAGCAACTCCACCATGATCAAGAACGAGAATACCGAACTCCAGAAGCGCTACGCTACCCTTCTGGAAAATGCCAACCGACAGGACCTCAAGACACAGCAAGCCGCGGAAGATTTAGTTGAGACTAAGGGTCTCGTTGACAGCCTTCAGCGTGAGAGCGCGAACCTCAAGGCGGAGAAGACTCTTTGGAAGAACATTGAGAAACGATTGATTGAAGACAACGAAACCTTGAGGAACGAACGAAGCCGTCTTGATTCCCTCAATGCGAACCTGCAGAACATTCTCAATGAGCGAGAACATGCTGACAATGAAAGCCGGAGACGGCTCCAACTCAACGTCGAGTCTCTTGAGTCGGAGTTGCAGACTACGAAACGAAAATTGAACGAAGAGATTGAAGAATCGAAGAAATCGACTCTGCGACGGGAGTACGAGCATGAGCAAAACCAGAAGCGAATTGATGACTTGGTGGCAACCTTGAGCTCGGTGAAGGAAGAATTGGTTGCAACCAAGACGACTAGAGACCACTTGCAATCCCGCGTTGACGAACTCACTGTCGAGCTTCGTAGCGCCGAGGAGCGTCTTCAAGTTCTTCACTCGCGTCCGAGCGTTTCCGCCGCTCCTGCTGACACGGCGGCCGTGCCTGATGAAGTATCACAAGAGAACGGATTGACTCCGGAGCAGGAATTGAGCATCCAGGTGTCGGAACTGAAGCGGGACCTTGATCTAGCAAAGAGCGAACTGGAACATGCAAAGGAGCAAGTTGAAGATTACAAGGCTATTAGCCAAGCGACTGAGGAACGATTGCAGTCGGTTACCGAGACCAACGACCAGTATCGTGAAGAAACCGATCACCTCGTCGAGGAGAAGGATACGAAGATACAGGATCTCGAGAAACGAATTGAAGAGATTTCTTCTGAGCTCTCTACAACTAACAGTGAACTCAGTAAGCTTCGAGATGATCAGGGCGAAGCTACACGACATTTGGAGGAACAGAAAACGGCATTGGAGGCTGAGATTACGAGGTTAACAGAGGAGAATGAGCGCCAGATTGCTGCTGCTCAATATCACCAGGAGGACTTGAAGGCGCAGGCGGAAATTGCGCAACACGCGCAGCAGAATTACGAGAACGAATTGCTCAAGCACGCAGAAGCCGCAAAGAACCTACAGTTGGTCCGTGCCGAAGCCAATCAAATGAAGTTAGAAGCCGTGGAGTTGCGCACCCAGGCCGATACGTTCAAGAAAGACCTTGCGCAGAAGGAGGAAAGCTGGAACGAGCGCAAAGACCGCTATGAGAGTGAGCTGCTAGAGCTGCAGAAGCGCCGAGAAGAGGTCCTCAACCAGAACAACCTGCTTCATACACAGGTTGAGAACATTACGAAACAAATCTCGGCCCTGCAACGTGATCGCGCCAATATCGCTGAGAACGAGCAGGAAGACGGAGAAGCCGCGGCGCCAAACCTGGAGGGTCTTCAGGAAGTAATCAACTTTTTACGTCGCGAAAAGGAGATTGTTGACGTGCAGTACCACCTGTCTACTCAGGAGAGCAAGCGATTACGCCAACAACTCGAGTACACTCAGTCCCAACTTGACGAAGCACGCCTCAAGCTCGAGCAGCAGCGTCGCGCTGCCGCTGATAGCGAGCACACGGCTCTGAGCCACAACAAGCTCATGGAGACGCTCAATGAACTCAACCTCTTCCGTGAGAGCAGCGTTACCCTGCGCAGTCAAGTCAAGCAAGCCGAGACCGCTCTTGCCGAAAAATCCGCTCGTGTTGACGAATTGAATCAGCAGATCGAACCGCTTGAGACCCGCATCCGGGAGCTTGAGAACGTTGTCGAGACCAAGGATGGAGAGATGAAGCTGTTGCAAGCTGACAGGGATCGATGGCAGCAAAGAACGCAGAACATTCTGCAAAAGTACGACCGCGTCGATCCTGCTGAAATGGAGGGACTAAAGGAGAAACTTGAGACACTGGAGAAGGAGCGTGATGAAGCGGTTGCCGCTCGTGACTCCCTTCAAGCCGAAGCCGAATCCTTCCCAGGACAGCTGAAAGCTGCGAAAGACAGGACAGAGGAATTGCGTGCGACACTCACCGAACAGTTCAAAGACCGCAACAGGCTCCTCATGGGCCGTATCCAGGCCAAACAAACGGAATTGGATGCTGTGATTCAAGAGAAGGAAGTCATCCAGGAGGAGCTGAAGACAACGAAGGAAGAGCTGAGTGAGCTCAAGGCCAAGATTGCCGAGAAGCCTCCTACACCTGTAGTCCAAGACGCAGCGCCCGTCAACTCAACGCCAGCGTCTCAATTCCCTACCCCAACTCTGCAGGTATCTGTTCCAAGTGACGACGAACGAGTCAAGGCTTTGGAAGAGAAGATCCAACGTCTTGAAGCCGCTCTGGCAGAAAAAGACGCTACTCTGGCTGCTAAAGATACTGAACAGGAGCAGAAGGTCAAGGAACGTGTGCACAGGATGAAGGAAATATTCAATAACAAGATGGCCGAAGTTAAGGCCGGACACCGACAGGAAGTCGAACGATTGACAGGCGCCCAGCAAGGAGAACAGGCGGCCGCTCAGGTAGAGACCGCAGCTCCCGCCACCCAACCCGACCAACAGCCTCCTTCGACACCTAGTCAGACAACGAGTGGCCTCCCCGAGCTCACAGACCAACAAGCAAGAGAACTGGTGATGAAGAATGAGACTATCCGGACTATCGTTCGCAACAACATCAAATCACAAGTTGCAAAGGAAAGAGATCAAGGGGCTCAAGCTACGCAGAATGCGGTCGCAGCCGCAGAGGAGAGATTCAACGAGGAGCGCGAGGCTATCAAGAAGGCGAACGAGGAGGGGACGGGAGAAAAGGTCAAGTCTGCAGTTGAGCTGTCGGAAAAGAAGTATCTCGCCCGAATCAGCATGCTTGATTCGCGATACCGTAACACTCAGGCTAAGGTGGATGTGGTTCAGAAGGCTGCTACCGAAACACCACAGAAGCCTGTGGTTGAAGTATGGGAGGTTGCAAAGGCCGCGAAAGCCCCGCCAGCGCAACCACAAACGCCAAAGCCTGCACAAGCGCCAACACCCACTCAAGTTGCATCTCCAGCCCCGCAAGCGGCACGGCCTACGCCTGCTCCTGCAGCACCGGCCCCTGCAGTAGCGAATCAGCAACAATCACCCGCACCAGCTGCGGCTCCGACTCCAGAGGCTGTCCCTGAGACAGCTGTTACACCGGCTGCTCCAACCGAATCCCAGCCAAACGAGCAGCCTCAACAGCAGGTGCCGCAGCCCCAGCCGCAACCACAAGCGACTTCCGCAGCTCCAGCCGCAACACCGACCCCTCCAAATCCATTTGGCCAAATACAGAACAAACAGCCTGAGCAAGCTCCGCAAGCACAACCGTCTCAGCAACCTTCGGCGCTACCGAACAAACCCCCGGCCGGAGCCAATCCAGCAGGTGGGAACGTCATGCGGGCTTTGCAGTCTGGACTTCCAATTGCTAGAGGCGGTCGAGGCGGTGGCCGTGGCGGCGGTCATCAGCCTAATCCATTCGGCCAGCAGCCTCAAGCGCAGACACAGCAACAGCCTCAAGCCCACGGCCAACAGGGACAGAGCCAACGTGGCACTGGCCTTCCTCGGGGCCGGGGCGGACGAGGAGGCCATCAGGGTAGAGGTGGACACCAAAATGCACAGGCTGCGGGTCAGGGACAGCCTCAAGGACAAGCTAGTCCTGGGCGAGGCGGACTTAACGTCGGAGCACGCCAGTTCGTGCCCCAAGGAAATAAGAGAGCTCGGGAAGATGGAGCAGATGCCGGAACTGAAGGAGGTGCCGGGGGCAAGAGGATTAGGGGTGGCGGCCATACTAGGGGAGCTTAGGATTGCATATCGCATTGGGAATGTCTTTATTATAGTGTTGTGTTTATTCTCTCCTTTGTGTTTGAGTATCGAGCATTTCCAGGTTTTTGCTATTTTGCTGGAAGGAAGAATTGAGGGCCAGACAGGATCCTATTTGAATATTTCCTTTGTTTATGATTCATACATATTGCTTGACTTGACGAACGGGATCTGGAAAATCAAAGACTAAATCTCTGCTACAATTGAAGCCTGTCATTGACTCTGAGGACTCTTGTTGCAGACAGAACCAGATGTCCAGAATTCTGCTGTAATGAAGAATTGGAGACGCCAAGCCTAATACCAGTGCTGCTTTAAGCCCTGCATCGTCAACCCCCTTTCGGTCGCGCGTCTGTTGCAATATTCATCTTGACGCGTGGCCCTCTGAACCCTGCCCTTCGCCCATTAAACGAACAGATTTTTTTTTGGTTTTCTAGCCCCCTAATTCTGCTAGATAGCGTTTTTGGACCTCTCGGTCAGGATGTCGAACAAGAAGAACGAGGATCTCGAGATGAGCAGGGTCGACGGGAAAGAGTTCGCCGAGCAGCCTGCGCCGCATCACCAGGACAGCCTCCTCTCCCAACTCGAGAACAACCCTGCTGCTGCCGTTCTCGCTTACTGCTTCTCCTCGATCAGCATGACTGTCGTGAACAAGTATGTTGTTTCGGGCTCATCCTGGAATTTGAATTTCCTTTACCTAGCGATCCAGGTACGCGCTATGACTCTCTGCTGCTATACCAACACCCTGAATGAAGCTAACATTGGTTCGATAGTCCATTATCTGCACGGCTGCAATCTTAGTCTTGAAGCAGATGGGATTCATCCCCAACCTGGCTGCCTTGGAAAGCGGCAAGGCCAAGAAATGTATGTCTGCGACAGCCATGTGAATGTCCGCGCTGTACTAACCCCGAACTAGGGCTCCCCGTGTCTGTGTTTTTCGTCGGCATGATCTACACTGGCACCAAATCTCTTCAGTTTCTATCTGTTCCGGTATACACCATCTTCAAGAACCTGACCATC
This sequence comes from Aspergillus ustus, assembly GCA_000812125.1. Taxonomy (NCBI): domain Eukaryota; kingdom Fungi; phylum Ascomycota; class Eurotiomycetes; order Eurotiales; family Aspergillaceae; genus Aspergillus; species Aspergillus ustus. The sequence continues at coordinate 662,009 of JOMC01000028.1, forward strand.
ATTGTCATCGCCTATGGCGAGGTCCGGTGGTTCGGCGGCATCGTCACCCCTCTAGTTCTGCTGTCCTTCGGCTTCATGGTGCTCAGCTCCGTCGTTGCTGCCTGGGCTGATATCCAGGCTGTCGTCAGTGGTGCTGCGCAGTCGACGGAGACTGCCGCTGCTATTTCTACCTTGAACGCTGGGTACGCGTGGATGGGGCTCAACGTCTTGTGCACTGCCTCGTACGTCCTGGGCACACGCAAGTTCATCACCTCGCTGAATTTCAAAAACTGGGACAGTAAGTCTTATTCTTAGAGCAGCTACCTACCACGCGTTGCAACCCGACCTAACCAGACTCAACAACCAGCCATGTACTATAACAACCTGCTTTCCCTCCCCATAATGATCATCTGCTCCCTGGTGACCGAGGACTGGTCCTCGACCAACCTAGCTGCGAACTTCCCGCCCGAGTCACGCAACAACCTCCTGATCGGAATGCTCTATTCCGGCATGGGCGCAGTCCTCATCTCGTACTCGTCCGCCTGGTGTATTCGCAAGACCTCTTCGACGACGTACTCGTTTGTCGGGTATCTGAACAAGCTGCCGCTGGCTATCTGTGGGATCGTCTTCTTCGGTGCACCCGTCACGTTCGGTAGCATTGCGGCTATTCTACTAGGGTTCTTCAGCGGCCTAGCCTATGGTTATGGGAAGATGAAGCAGAGCGAGCAGGCTAAGCAGGTTCTCCCTACCTCCAATCAGCCGACTAGAGGTGCTGGCTCTCAAAGCTAGTGGTGGATTCAAGATATAGGCAGCACGATCAGGATACCCGGGAGTGATAGAGATAGAGCTAGAACTAGAGGTGTTGGGTTGGCAAGGGGTGATCAGCAGAGCTTTGTCTGTCTACGTCGGGCATAGGCCGAGCTTAACCATCGCATTCGACTTGCTTCTGATCTTCGTTGCCTTGTTGGGTTTCATGACGCTTGAAGGGATAGATTGCTAGCACTCCAGGCTCCCCTCCACTTCTTCGGTTGGTTCTGTAGAGAAGCCCAGAGCTACCTTCACGGCCATTACTAAGACGAATCATGATATCTTCATAATATGAAATAGATAGAACGGCTCTTTGTGGTATCAGCCCATGGAGATCTTGCTATGTATCTTCTCGAAGCTTTCGGAATCTCCGCAATTGCCGGACATGCTCTATCACCCAGTAAAGTCATTTACCGTCAGTCGTCGCATATATTTCCTTTCCGGATATGACTAGACACGTCTCTAATATCGGGCTTAACGGAGAAAGACCAGTCAGCAGCAGCTTAAAATCGAGGTTGAAGTGAGACGAGATCTGCTCCACTCAACCTGGAACTCCGAGTTTCATCCCCCGACCACCATCTATAAATTCACCACCTTTTGTCAATAGATACAACATCAAACAATAAACGAGTTTCTCTACCGAGCCAATCACAAATCTATCGCAAAAATCATTATTCACTACCACCAATCTATCACAATGGAGCCCCTCGATATCTCGCGCGAAAAACTGCTCGTAAGAACCACCTCCCCCAATGACCAAAAAAGAAAAAAGAAAGAAAACCATGAACAAACCTAACATCATGATCAGATAACTGGCGTAACCGGCTACGTAGGCTTTAAGACCCTTCTGATATCTCTCGAGCGAGGCTACAAGATCCGGGCCCTCGTGCGCAGGGAAAGCCATGTCCCAGACCTCCAGAGCCGCAGCACAGCAATCGCGGCGGCGGTACAAAGCGGGCAGCTTGAGCTTGCTGTTGTCCCAGACTTCTTGGACCAAGAGGCGATATTCAATGCCCTGCAGGGTGTTACGGTGGTGATTCATATTGCGTCGCCGTTGGCGGTTCAAGTGAGGAAAATAGGTGCCCAAGAATGTTTAGGGACTTTGAGCTAATGAGTGGATAGACGGAGAAGTACCAGGAGGAGATTATCCAGCCGGCTATCTCGATGGTCACGACGTTCCTCGAGGCCGCTACGCGTGTACCGACGGTTCGTCGATTTGTTATTACTTCTTCGAGTGAGTTACTCCCAAAGAAAGGACGAGGCGTGCGTATAGCTGATCCATAACAGTGGTAACCCTAATCCCGTTCGAATGGAACGCAAACCCGGACACCGAGCGGCTCTACAACCGTACGTCCAAACCACCCACCAAGTTATCCATTTATCCGTCCAACTCTCATTCTGCACACACACAGACAGAGACAGACAGCACTAACATGACTCCAGCAACGGACCTAAACACCACCACCTCGACAACCCCCAACAGCCCGATGCACGCCTACTGGATCTCCAAAGCGCTCGCACGGATCGCAACACGCGAGTTTATAAAAATCCACTCGCCCCAATTCGACTACGTCAATCTACTCGCGGGGGTAATCATCGGCCCGGACGACCGGCTGATCCCCTCCTCGCCGAACAACAACAACAACAAGCCTTTCACAGCCGACCTGCTGCAGGGGACGCGCGCCGCCGTCTTCGCGCCCCTCCTCGGCAAAGAAGCCAGCTCGCCGTTCCCCTATGTCGCTGTCCCCGTGCACGTAGCGGACGTAGCACGGGCGCATGTCGACGCGGTGGATGCAGGGCGCGTACCGGGGAACGCGGAGTTGATTCTTGCGAGTGATGCGCCGGAGGGCGTGAATTGGGATCACGATGCGAGGGCTGTTGCGAGGATGTATTTTCCTGGCGAGGTGGAGAGGGGCGTCTTTCCTATGGAAGGGTCGCTGGAGACAATTCGGTGGAGGGTTGATACGAGTGAGACGGAGAGAGTCTTTGGGTGGGAGCTTGTGAGCTTTGAGGAGACGATGAGGGGGCTGATCGAGCAGTATTTGGCTATCAAGGCGCAGGAGTAACCTGGTTTTTCTTTTGCTATTTTTTTTGTCTGTTGGAGTGGGTTGGATATAGGGACGAGTTTATGATATAGAGCGTCTACCCAAAGATTATAGAGGGTTAATGTCATGTAACAAAGACGACAGCCGAAGTTGAAGCATCCGAACTAAGCGGACCTGGGATGATAGATACCATCAATCTGGATGAGCAGGTTACGGTTAAACCCGGTTGGAATTTGTCTAATAGATGGCCTAGAAGTGTCTCTACTTTCTCAATATAATCTAGCTAACCCTCTCGGGGCTTGAAAGAGCTGGAAACAGAATACGGTATGTCCCCCCGGATTACATCGTAAGGCTCTGATCTATGGAGTGCATTCCCAACTTCTCCGCAAACTACTATTTTACTAGTAAGTGACTTGCGCAATTGTTCGTCCCTCTCTCTACTCTCATCGATCTGTCCTCCGCTCCCTGGGCGCACAGACTGCTTTGATATTGTTCCCCTCAATGTCGTACGTAAAGGCCGTGTAGTAGGGGTACCGACTCATCTCCTCGCGGATCCCCGGGGCGCCGTTGTCACGGCCTCCATTTTCTCTGCACATAGTCAGTACAGCGTAGCTTATATGTAACGAAAAGGATAAGCATGATGGTGAGTAATGGAAGAAGATCGAGGAAAACACACAGCGCAAGTTTATGGAACTCATCGACAGCCGCCCAATCTACACATGAATATTCCATCATCAGCAACAATAACCAGTCCGCAAGCCTCTGCTAAAGCTAAAGAAACGACATACTCGGCGCATCAAACGCAACATGAACCGGCAGAGTCGTTTGCCCCTCAGGCAAGGCTTTCAGCCAGAAATACGGGTAGTCGCTCCCGTACGCGATTTGGGTCTCGTTAAACGCGACGATTAGCTCTTTGTAGCCAATTGATGCGAGAACAGTGCGGTAGAAGGCGCGTAGTGTGGGAAGTTTGCTGGGGGTCGCCCAGACGAAGATGTGGTTTATCGTCATTTTGCGATTAAGCTGCTGGGAATATATGCGTGTGAGTCTGAAGTAAAAGATTCAAGTCTTGGGAAAGGAGATAAGTGATGCTTTATATCGCTTCTATCTCACTGGGAAACAGTAAGAACGAGGTTGATGACTGCGACAAGTATGGGGACTCGGAGTTCCGGGTTCTCAGCTACGGCCTTATCTGTCTGAGAATGGCAGGCACCCATACACCTAGATCGCTGCCTGGGTTGCTCCTTCCTTTTGCCTAGATCTAAGATAGACATGCAAGGAAGGAGAGACCCTGCTTTGACAATATTCAAACAAGGCAACTACACCTGCCCGGTTACCTGGACTACCACCTGCCATGAATGAGTCGCTCTTTTCCTTTTAGTTTGTTTATTGGTTGTAGTCAGCAGGAAAGTACCTCAAACATTGATCTTTTGCTCCAATATGTAAAGAGATTCAGAGGCTACCAGTGTTCGTACATGATACAGCGGTTTCAAGTAATTTCAGCCCTATAGACTTGGCGCAAACGGAAGTTAGGGCTTCGCCTCCTCGATGGCTGACTGACTTAGGGTTTGCGCAGATCTCACCTTCCCCTGGCTTCGAAGCTCCTTTGACAACTTCACCCCGTGCATGGCCATGGCAGCTCAATCAAGAATTAAAGCCTTTCAGAAGCTAAAATAAATGCGAAAAGGGCGCTTCTGGCGAGAAACAACACTGCCGACTGCGGTCATCTACCCTCCAGCATGAGGGTGCCTCTCGCCCCTCGATTGGGCAATATCATGTTCGTGAAATCTGCAGATATGGGGGAAACTAGTCAAACAAATGCCTATTTATTGGGGGAAAGCTGCTGATTTACTGCGAAAATAGCTGCACCTTTTGAGCTTGGGCAGATTCAGTCATAGTTGGGGGCGGGAAGCCCTAAGTAGTTTGCAGACCAGCGATCCAATCCAGACGCAACCCTCGGATGGACATTAGGCCATTATTATGGTCTTGTCGAAAGCTAGCCATCGGAATCGGACACAAACACTCCTAGATAGTCACGTTTAGCCTCCTGCACTCTATATGATCTTGGAGATTTCTCGGAGATAAACTGGGTGGGGTGCGCGCGGATAGTTGGCGCCCCGACTCGGAGACTTTCTCCCCAGAGCCCAGTGATCCACACGCGAACAGCTGGAAGCCTCATCTCGGCCACATTTGCTCGGCCTTCGCATGAACTATTAGCGATTTATGCTTAGGAAATCCGTCACTATGGCTGGAAATGTGCCCGATACGAGCGTAATGAACGACCTATATAAGGCTTCAGGAAAAGAGACTGGAATGGAAATCCTCATCAGCAATTGAACACTGACTGTACTTTACAGACAGACCTACTACTCCAATCCAGCCAATTAAAACTCTCATTGACCTATACAAACCAAATCCTCCAAAATGACCTCTCAAATCCCCCGACCACCCCTCAACCCAGGCCTCGCCGAGACACACAAAACAACCCCCTTCCTCGACATCGACACCCCAGAGAAACTACACTCCTACCGCGCAACCGTGCATCCCATGTTCACACTCGAGAACGCAATCTGCGGCAAAGAAGCCACCATCGCCACGGAAGAGCTCGAAATCCCAGGCCCAACAGGCCCTCTCCAGGCAACAGTCCTCCGTCCCAAGAACCCCACACGCACCGCGGCCGAAACCCCAGGCGTCCTGCACATCCACGGCGGCGGCCTGGCAACGGGGACACGCTTCCTCGGGTACACCTTCAACGACTGGATCGAGGAGCTCGGCGCCGTGATCGTCACAGCCGAGTACAGGCTCGCGCCGGAGCACCCTGCGCCCGCGGGGCTCGAGGATAGCTACGCGGCGCTCGAGTGGATGGCCGAATATGCTGACCAGCTGGGCTTCAACGCGGACAAACTCATCATCGGCGGCGGCTCCGCAGGCGGGAATATTGCCGCAGGCCTTGCGCTCCTTGCGCGCGACCGCGGCGGTCCGAAGCTCGCGGGCCAGGTGCTCATGTACCCGTGGGTCGACGACAGTCTCGACTGGCACTCGGTCGAGCAGTTCGGGGACATTGCGCCGGTCACGAGGGAGAACTTGGTTACGGTTAGCAAGTATGCCTTTGGGGAGGACCATGAGTATGCGGATATGTATACTGCGCCGCTGCGGGCCGCGAGGGAGAAGGAGAAGAATGGTCTGGCTGGTCTCCCGCCGACGTATCTGGATGTTGGCGAGGCGGACGTTTTCCGCGACCAGGATGTGGCGTATGCGTCGGCTTTGTGGAAAGGTGGGGTGTCGACTGAGTTGCATGTTTGGCCGGGGGCGTGGCATGGCTTTGATGTGTTTGTGCCAGAGGCGGAGGTTAGTCGGAGGGCGATCAAGGCGAGGCTGGAGTGGTTGAAGAGGGTGGTCAATAAGTGATTAGACCTGGGATATGTACAGAAAGAGGCGTTGGGAGTTGGTGGGTTATTTCTGTTTTTCAATATACTATAGACTAGACTTGCATATCCTATGGATATGTCCTTCTTCGTACATTTCAAAGAGTAATATGCTATGTGATGAATGATTGGATTATCACTATACTAAGTCCATCTTTTGAAATGGAGGATAGTCCTGAATTCTCTTTAATGAATATCCAATTGTCTTGTCAGTTCTAGCAGCCTATGATTGTAATCTGTATAACGATATATTGATATTCACAGCGTACAGTCTATTGAGAATTGCCTACAGCTCTACCCACTAATTCGCCGCAGCACCGACCTGTTCAGATTCTCCCTGCTCACATCCGGAATCCCAGACAGATGCAAAGTCAACTGGAGATCCCCCAACATACTCCTCAGCACATGGCAAACCCCCTGCTCGCCCGCAATCGCCAGCCCATACACGTACGGTCTGCCGATCAAAACCATCTTCGCTCCCAGAGCGAGTGCCTTGACCACATCAGCGCCACATCTAACCCCAGAGTCAAAGATAACTTCGATATCATCCCCAACCGCATCCGCAATCTCCGGTAAGACGTCTAGCGACCCAACTCCACCATCCTGCTGCCGCCCACCATGGTTCGAAACCACAATCCCCTGCACGCCGGCCTCGCGCGCTTTCTCCGCATCAGAGACACTCTGGATCCCCTTGAGCACAATGGGTCCGTCCCAGTGTTCGCGCAGGAACTGGATATCACGCCAGCCGTGGCTTTTCCCGGGAAACATGATGCGCGCCCATTCCCTCGCAGCTGTCAAGACGTCCTCTTCAATCGAGATCCCATGCTTCCCCTGAAAATGTCTCTGAAAGACCGGGTCCGAAAACCCGATCTCGACGCCGGTGTTGTCCGGGACGAGGAACGGGTTGTATCCGTGGTCCAGATCGCTGGGGCGCCATCCCAGGATATATGTGTCGAGGGTGACGGCAAGGACCTTGTACCCAGAGTCCCTGGCTCGCTTCAGCAAGCTCGAGGTAATATCATTGTGCTCGTTGGACGGCCAGTAGAGCTGATACCAGCGCGATCCATTCCCGTTCCCATTCCCATTCTCACCACCACCAGTATCGTTAGCCCTCGCCACATCCTCGATACTCGCCGACGCCGCCGTACTCAGCGTATACGTGACGCCCGCCTGCGCCGCCGCGCGTGCAACCGCGATTTCCCCTTGCCTGTGAAAAATCCTCTGCACGCCCACGGGCGCCAGCGCAATCGGATAATCGTACTCCTCACCGAATAGAGTCGTCTTCAGACTTGGGAAATCAGCCTCTACGAGCCGCGAGGGCACAATGCCCCATTTCCGAAACGCGGCTCGGTTGTTCTCGTCGGTCTCCCGCGTCCCTGCTGACCCCCACACGTACCCGAAGCTGTCGGCGGGCAGGCGCTCCCTCGCGAGGGATTCCCATTTGGTGCAGTCGAAGGAGATCTGCGGGCGCTGGTCGCTTAGGCCTGCGGCGTAGATTTCGTTTTCATAGGTGAATGGCGTTGGGGTTGCTGATTCTGGGTTGGATTTACCCATGGTGTGTGTGTGTGTGTGTGTGTGTGAGACAGAGAGAGAGGAGATTCAATAGTGGGAAGAGGTAAGGAATAATCCAGTTGCGGAAATAAAAGATTGGGAATATCTGTCATCAAGACCACTCTTGTGTACGCTAGAGGTTTCACTACTTTTGTAGGAGGCTGAGATCATAAACACGCATGAAAAGGGTGTGACGTAAACCTACATCGCCAGACCAGCTTGTTTTGACCCAACAGTGCAGTGGCGTGGCACAACCCCCCTTACCTAAATCGACACGTAAACTGTCCTGCCCTGGTGACTAGTGTGGTTATGTAGAGGGATAATGTTCATTACGATAGTATAATGGCATGGATGCAATCTTTCTTTATCCCAGAAAGAAAAGGTTGCATGGATTAGGTTCGGGTATACTCCGGTCGACCGCGGTGGGTTTCATACAGTGGTTTCGCCACTGTATGAAGTCATCATAAAGATCAACGACCGCCTTCCTAATA
>JOMC01000028.1:671209-790087 GCA_000812125.1 Aspergillus ustus
CCAAGACTTAGTCATACACTAGTACTACTAGTGCTGTATGAAACCCACCGCGGTGCACCGGAGTAGTACCATATCGATTACTCTGGAACAAGGCCTGAGATCTACGCGTAGCAGCTTGGCAAGATGCTAACGAAGCTTGGCTCGAAAATCGGTGTTATATGGTTCCATGATTGGAAGCATGACCTGATGAAGGCGATTCCTTGCGAAAAACAGGTTCGGTGATATAACTGTGGGGCTGGTCTACCCGTCGGCATCCCGAGATCATCAAGTTACCTTCTTACTTGTCCTTCGATCTTCTATTGACATACGTACCCTCGAATCAAACGTATGTATTGTTAAGATGCTGTCTTCTGGAAGTAAGTGGCCAGCTTTATTAAGGCTTTTGGTCTCCAAGAAGACTGGTTTTGCCACCGATGTCTGCCACAACATTCAACTTGGTTGAATCTCAGAATGGAGAAGCCGACCGAAATGACAGACTGAAAGAGCGATTGCACCTTTCTCCCACGACTGTACCTATTCTCAGCGCAAATGCAAAGAATATCCTATAACAGACAAGAAAGCTAGTAGTTCAGGGGGAAAGAAAACACAGAACTTGCAGAAGGCCCAAGGCAGTACATAACATTCAGCTTGTGTAAGGCCTCCTTCCAGCCATGACCCAGTCAATTGGGGACGACAGGGAAATAACTGTTTAGACACCACCGATAAAAGGAATAAGCCGGTTCAATCCAAAGGATATGGTGGCTGTAATTGTCCCAAACATGGCTGCGGCCCTTTTCAAGATCTACATGTCCTACACAGGATTACAATATATATATCAGGCAAACACCCTTTGCAGTGCCTTGAAACTGGAGCAGTAGTCTTCATTGGAAACGAGATCCACCAGTACCCATCGCCAGGTTTAGATATAGCAAGCACCATTGTTGGACTATTAATACCTTTGCGCACTTTTGAGGTTGTGGTGGTAGTTGACCTAGGCCTGCAGATTGGTATGAGGGGAAGAGATAGATTCAATGTTGCGCATAGTTATATATCAAACTAAATTGCAAGTCACTCAACAATTGCCCGGTTAACTCAATGGTAGAGTGTGCGGCTTTTATTCACCCGGTTTCATTCCAATGGTGACCGCAAAGTTGGGGGTTCGAGCCCCCCATCGGGCGTTGTCTTTTTTTTTTTTTTTTTTCCGGGTTGATTTTCCTTTCGACCATTATTGTGGTGAATGGGTCTTCAGAAGCATTTTACATGGCAGCGGATTTTCTTCAAATATTTTGCTTGCACTGAGGCGTCCTTGCTCCTCGTTTGCCCTTATCTGTAGGCTCGATCGCGACCACTAGTTAAGTTACTGCGTAAATATTAGGTAAACGGAGTTGGTTAGGACGAGGCAATCATCCGCTGAACAACCAAGTTCTTGCTGAGATGGACACACCTTATACGCGCGAATTCCACCCCCACTTCCACCGCAGCGGCTCCTATAGTGCCCCTGACGCATTCAACTATTCCAGGCTCCGAACTTATTTAGTATGTCGGAGGAGGATATGGAGATGACTTGCAGGAAGGGTAATAATAGTAAGGGGAATCCTCAGTTGACACGTATGCCGGTAGCCAGCATTTCCTCTTCTTCTGGCATATCGGACAGGGTCGATGCAGTATACAAGTCAATAAAAGAGGCTCTGGAGAAGGAAGGAAGGTCATTCAGTGTGTGCAGAAACAAGAGCTTTGTGGAAGACTTTAGAACGGACTAAAGCCAGCCTGCAATAATACCTGGTTGCCTGGCTGATTGGACACTACTGATTGATGCGCGGAATTTTGAGTTGCTATGTTCTTCAAGACGTACGTAAAGCAGTCAATTTGAAGCTTCTGTTGGTGGAGCAGTTGCAAAGACATGGCTTGACACCTGGGTATCCATGGGCGGAGTTGGGAGTTGCCATAGTTTTTTCATTTCGCCATGGCATGCAATTATAGATAGGAAATACAGTAAACCGGAGATAGCAGCAACCATGTTATGTATTAACCAAAGCCCAGCTTGTAGGTTAATATCTAGTGTCCAGGTGCCAACATGAAGTTTTAATACAATAAGGGAACTAATGACAATCACTCTCCCATAACGCCCGGCAACGAGCGGAATGCAAGATATTCTCCGTTGAGCCCATGGTGAATTCAAAGGCTTCATCACTGGGTCCCTCACCCTTGCCATTGCCGATATCCACGTTGCTCTTCACGTCGAACTGGGCAGGGGGAAAGTATTGTCGGAAGAGTTCCGGCACCACCGAGACACACCTAAGGCGCCCACTCTGACACTGATGCTGCAGTTCAACATCGAACGCCTCGCCCACTCCAACTCCCAGATTCTCCAGTATCTTCATGGCGCCCCCGTGCGTGACCGCGTATGCAAAGGTACACACGGGGCTGCTGGACCAGTATACTGCCCGCTTCGACTCCGGGAGTAGGGCAACCTTGTCAGGCCAGAAGCCCCGGTAGTCTGCGTGTGAGACTACGTGGATGTCATCGAAGACGACCGTTTCGATCGACTCGGCCCACTGTTCGCCGCAGTGGCCGAGCCAGAGCACGTCCCATTCGACGCCGTAGGCCGACGCGTCCGTCTCGGGGGCTCGGGTTAGATTTCGCACCGCGACCGAGACATTCATCATTTGGCTCCGCAGAGCAATGTCCCAGTCGACGTCGTCTTCCATGATGAGAGCAGTTTCAAGCTTAGATTGATAGACATGCTTGAGCAAGTCCAGGTGAGCGAGCCAGGCTCTGCTGGCCCCCGGCGACGGATGCTGAGTCTCCCACCATTCACCCTGGATGTTTGCGAATGCTTCCGCCAGGCGATCGTCCACTGGTGGTTGCGGTGGGATTTTAATGTCGATGCCCGTAAGGTTCGCCGCAGCTTGAAGGCCTCGTGTCCGCCACGAGGCGCGCTGCGACAGGGCGAATATTTGTTGAAACTGAGAAAGCCGCCGTTAGTTACGTAGGCTCAGCCCGAAACATCCATGGGGCCGGCGACAGGCTTACGTACTCCTAATGTGCGATTCCCCGCATGGTTTTGTGGCGTCAATTTAGAGATAGGGCTGGCCCCTGGACCCTGACGAAGATGGAGCAATGTCAGCAGGACAAGGGCCGCCGCAAGCAGAGACACAAGGCGTAATCGTGTTAGCATTTTGCATCCTGAAGGAGAACAAGCGTGTGTGTCTTCTCAGCTGGTTGTGGGTGGGGACTAATCTAAATCAAACGCTCTTCACGTGAGGTGCATGGAAAGAGAAAGGGTCGTGTCAATCACACAGGGTCACACTAGAACGTGGTTTGGAAAAAAAGGTTAGCGTAGCGTGGCTTAACTACCCTATTAAATAGCGTGGTTAAGGGAGGACAGTCTCTGACCTGCATATAAGATGACCCACCACAATTTCCCAGGGTCCCGATATCCTTACAGGGCATCGCTCAGTAAAAATGATAAGCGGCCCTGTAGAGATAGCGGTGGCTTGTTGACAATAGAGGGTAAGCCCATTACAACGAATAAGGAACTTGTCCTTCCGTTAAAAAACCCCCATTGGTTTTAAAAATGTTGAAATACCTTCCTCAATGATTGGTATTAGCTTCGCAATTATGAAGGCAAAGCAAGAAAGCTGTCTATGCATGATGCTGCAAAGCCATGAACAAGGACAACATGCTGAGGTTCACAATTAAGCAGCCTCCAAGATACGTGGTTCTCCATCGCAAATGCACAACGTGCAAAAAGGAATCATACTGAAGGCCAAAGCAAACAAAATTGGGATCTGTGGACTCGTCTTCGATATCGGTCACCTGGAGAAGTTTCAAAGAAGCTGGCCTAAATCTCAATGAATCTCTCAGACGTGCTCATCTCTTCTTTACAAGCAACACATCCATAGAAGATCGGGAAAAACTCTTTAGAAAAGAAAAGGGAGGAGATGAATCGCAGAGAGAAGGGAAAATGGTCCGAAATTTGATTAGGAGGCTGATGACGGGCTGATGGCTGGCTTCTACATTCCCGCGTCTGTAAGTGTGCATATCCGTCTCACCTGAAAAGCTGTATTATTATGAGCGAATGTGCTGTATACTGCATGACCCGAGGAGAGTACTAGTAGTACTCCGTACTAAAGTAGATCTGCTTGAGCGATTATGATTGGTCAGCATGCATTGAGCTCGGAGTTCCGAGTGCGGCGTCCATCACCCCCAGTGCTTGCCCACCTCTTGCCCACCTCCATCGTCTTCCTCGCTACGAACAACAGGTCTTGTATCTCCCTTATTATCGAAAGTATCATCTCAATTATACTATCAAGGGAAATGGGCACTCCAGAGACAGAGAAGAGGACCCAGTGTCCCTTTTGCGCGACGACTTTCAGCCACCGTGGGACAGCCACCTTGGAAGAAGCTGAGCTTCAAACTCCGAAACTGCGAGCATACTAACGCGCCACAGGCTCCTCGCTTGTCCGGCACTTGAGGAAGAAATGCAACCAGCCGCAACTCCAGACGGTGCGTCGCAAAGCATGCACCCAGTGTGTCGCAGACAAGACACGCTGCAGTCTCAAGCGCCCTAGCTGCTCCCGCTGCTCGTTGCGCCAGATCCCCTGCGAGTACCTATACCCTGCTACTATTACTACCCCAGACTCGTCTACGATTACTTCTCCACCGCCGGAGAGCGAGGAGTCAGTTGCCCCTCCTCAGATTGAAGGACCGCCTGTCCTACCCGAAGTGGCAGCAGAGACTGCTGCTGCCCCCGCTGCGTTCACCAGCTTCTTCGACACATTTTTCCCCTCAGATTCCTGTGCGTGGGATCTGAGTTTAACAGGGGAGGTCAACCAGCTCTTAGTGCCTCGCCGTGACTCCCTGGCGCTGGTCCTTAATGGCTCGGACTATATATTCACTGACGAACTATTAAGCGACATCTCAACCGCGATCGTCCCTGTTCCGAGACGTACTCTTGATTCCGCGCTGCTGAACCACAGTATGGAGTTTATCTTCCGCGTCCTGCGGTCGTGGCCGAGGATGCTCGCGGAGGAATTCCAGACCCCTCCTATGATGCATCACACCCATATTGCGGATAGCAAGAGGTTTCCAAAGCAGCTTGCCAACTGCTTTACCTTGGTCAAGATGTGGCACGGGCGGTGCCAAGGATCCGACGAGATGGTCCACAGGCTGATCCAGAATGAAGTAACCACGCTTCTCACGAACGTACTCACTCCACTCCCATTTCAAATCAATCCCCGCACTAAGACAAGAATATAGTTCAAAGATCTCGACGAACCAGCTCTCCTCGCGGTCCTCCAGGCCGTCGTAATATACACCATCATCCTCCTCTTCCCAAGCGAGGGCTCACCTCCGACAATCCCAGAGGCGAACCTCTTCCGCAAGATCCAAGACCTGGTCCACTACGCCTCCGGGACAGGCCTCTTCCTCCAGGAAGAACGCGAGCAAATGCGGCCCGCATGGTCGACCTGGGTACACGTTACCTCCAAGCGCCGCGCCCTCCTCGCGCTGTACCAGCTCCAGTGGGCATACTCGGTCTACCACGACATCCCCTCATATGAGTGCCGCGAGCTTGGCTTCATGCCTGCCCCTGCGGCGAAGATCCTCTGGCTCGCGCAGACCGAGCAGGAGTGGAACTCGCTTTATATCAAGTGGTTGGCGCGGTGGGGTGGCGAGGGGTATCTGCAGTGGGAATTTGATCGCATTCGGCCGGGGATCAAGATGGAGGATCGCGCGGAGAAGTGGCTCGAGGAGACGGATGAGTTTGGGATGATCATGATGTCCATCGGTGAGTTTAGCCTATGCTAGAGTGGATCCGTATTGGAATGATGCTGACCCTCGTACTGTAGTGAATGCTGCCGAGCATAGATCTGTCGCGTTCGTGCCACCGGTCCACTGACTTCCGTCTCCTGACAATGGTATACATGCTGGTGCCAAATGAAACATGGCATTCACCAACAATCGCGTACAACCGGATCCGATCATGATGTGCCGAAAAGCAAGCGACCGCATGGGTTTCTCGCGAAGATGGATATACGAAGACGGAAACGTCCACGTCGTTCGTGGCTCTGCCTTTGTATTTCACAGAATCTCGCAACATGACCACTCACTTGCTCAAAGTCTTCTTGGGTTATGAGAGAGAGGTAAACGTTCCAGGGGTACCGAAAGTGCCGCGAGGCCCGTTTCCAAGGTAGCCTTGTTCCATGCCCGATGTACCCCGAGCGGCAGTGTCGGTGTGGGATGGTGAAGTTCTTCCTGATCAATCGGCAATCCTCCGGAGACGAATAGCGAACAGGGCGTTTGCTGGCGTGGGATGACAAAAGAAGCCCTTGACGAGGCAAATGATAGATGCATCTGTGCGCATCCGGACAATCTGTATAAGCACTCACCCAACAATACAATAACCAACAGGGGGTATATTAGATCAACGCTAAATAACAGACCAAATAGTCAATAAATCCAACGACCAGACCCAAGAAGATCACTTCCTCCCCTTTCCTCCAGCGATAAACCTTGCCAGGGCCTCCCTCTCCCTCTTCATCCCCAACAATCTGGCATCTTCAATCACCCTCCCCTCCAAAATGCCTCCTTCCTCAGTCTCGCCCTCACCATCACCACCGGGAATTCCAGAACCGCCATTAACCCTCTGGATAATCGGATTGACCTTCCGGCCTTGGGTCCTCACCCTCCTCCTAAGTCCAAGCCCCTTTCCAGCGCCCCAAACAACAACCCACTCGCGTATCCGCGCACCAGCCGAAATCTCACACCGGGCACAAATTTTCGTATGGGATCCAATATCCACGCCCCGGTTTATTACGGCCGCCGTCTCAACAATCACTCCAGAGTGGATCGTGACGCCCGAGGCAATTGTCGCCATAGGCCCGATCGTCACACTTGCTGAGATTTGGATCGCGCCGTCTTCTGCCACCCGGTCATCCTTGTTTGTATTCCCACTCCCAGCCCCGCTGGTCGAAGCAATTGTCCCCGGTACAGTTCCGATAACACACTTCTCACTAATGATACACTCGTTCCCGATAGCGACGGGCCCGGAGAACGTGTAGATGCGGGCGCGCGGGTGAATTATCGTGCTGCGACCGATCGTGACTGGGTGTGTGCCTTGGAAGACTACCGACTCGGCGATTGTCGCGCTAGAGCTAGCTGTTATTGGTGGCGTTGCGGGTTTTGGTGCGGAGGACTGGGAGGATGAGGATTGCGCGGAGGGGCGGTGGTGCGGGGGCGGGCGCAGCAGGTTTGTTTGGGACATTGTGTTTGCTGAATCACAGTCGATGGGAATTGCGGATTGCGGAGGACAAGGTGTCGCGGGAGTTGAAAGATGGAGCTTTTGGTTGCAGAGTCGGGCTCGGAGAGGTTGGGTTTGGGACAGAGTAAGCGGTGTGTGTGTGTGTGTGTCGTGTCGTGGCTTGCAAATCATTGACGGGGCGCCGAGGCCGGCGGCAGGGCGGAGATAAGCAGCTTAAGGTTAGTTAGTTACATGGAGACTAGCGCTGGTCACGGGGATGGGGGCCTAACATCGGAAGGAGGCGCACGTCGACGCTAACTTGCAGCCACTAGCCTTATTTCTGAACGGCTGGGCCTTGTCTCCAGGGACAGAGTTTCATTTTCTTTTCTTGTCTCCCACATTTCTTTGTAGCAGAAAAAAAAATGAGACAAACGCAAGCGGAACCGGCTCGAAAGCGTGCTGGCACGAAGAAGTCGCGGACGGGCTGCCGTACTTGCAGGTGAGTATCCAGCAATTCGGCCAGAGACTTTCAAGCCGAGTCTGACTTGATGAAGGCTACGGCACATCAAATGCGACGAAGCGTCGGGATCCTGTAAAAATTGCACGAGCACTGGTCGATCCTGTGATTATGATCTTCAGCGACTTCCCCGCTCAAGTCGAACCGTCATTGCAAAGGATGCTGGAGTTCAGCTACTCCTTCCGCCGGAAATCGCAGACGGTTTGCGATGGGCAGTAACGACTGATGAGCGGCGCTGCTATTCGTGGTTTAGTTCCCAGACAATCTCCGCACTCTCCGGATTCTTCGACTCGCCGCTCTGGCAGGAACTACTCCCCAAACGGAGCTTCTCCGACCCCGCAGTCTATCATGCTGTCATCGCTTTGAGCAGCGTCCACCAAGATATAGAATTCCACGGCCTACCTCTTCCAGGGCAAGACCTGCAGAATGACTGGCATCGGTTCGCGCTCGATCAAAGTGGAAGGTCATTTTCTCTACTCAGTCGACGGCATGCGTCGCAGGATCCTCGGTTTCGCGAGGTCATGCTTCTGTGCTGTTTGCTGTTTGTTCTCACTCAGTTACTTCGGGGCCAGTACGATGAAGCATTTCAACATTTGCAGTGTGGTTTGAAAATCTTGAACGAGGCAAAGGGCAATATCCACGAACCGCCTGTTAATCCGTGTATAATCGCTGCGTTCACGAACCTGGAAGTCCAGTCTCTTCAATACGGGGCACGTGCAATATTACCGGACGATAAGGGGTTTGAGCGTCAGATATGCACTGTCGAGAATCCGGGAGTTTTCCTCAGTTTTCAAGAGGCACGCCAGTCGCTCGACTCGCTTTTAAGCGGCGTGTTTAGATTTCTAACACGGGGTGGCGCCTTGTCAGAGGAGGAAATACTCGCGGACTACGGAGTATTACAGCAGAGGCAAACAGAGCTTCTCTCCCAACACAATATGTTTGTTCATGGCCTCGATCGTTTCTGCGCGACTCGGAACCTCAACGCAAAAGAGCAGAGAGGTGCCGCTATGATGCAGCTCGTCCAGCGCAGTCTGGCTTTGATTATCAAAACAAGTCTCCTTCGCGACGAAACTGTACTAAGTTACTATACACCAGAGTATGACGAGATTATTACCATCGCGGAGAAAATCACGAGTACGTTCCCCGGCCGGCCTAAGGTGACGCTCGACATTGGTATTATCCCACCCTTATATTCTGCGGCCATGTGGTGTCGAGACCACAACGTTCGGCGCCGTGCGATCGCAGTCCTCAAGTCCTGGCCCCACCGCGAGGGCTCTTTTGACTCTGAATGGGCCGCTTGGATAGCGCTGGAACGGCTCAATGCTGAAACCATGTCTGATCTTGAGGAAGGTAATAAAACAACTACATCTAACCAACATTCAGATAAAGACATGGGGAGGTGGGCGGGCTGTGACATTACTGGCTTCTCTCTTGAAGACGCTTTGAGCTCTACCGAGTGCATGGAGCGGTGGCCATGTGTCCGGGCAATCCGTCAAGCAAGGGCGGGCATGCTCACCTTTTCCCCCACGGAGCCATCCTTGCTTCCATTACAAAACCATGCTTTTCCTGCCGATGTAACCGAGTATCTGACGGAAGGGATTTTTTGAACTGAATTCAAATATGCAAGAGATGACATTTATCATTTAGCTGGAGATGAGATCTGCCGCCTTATAGGCAATGGCATACACCAACGCTTGATAGTGCGCAGTGACTGGGTGCGGCAAAACGCTTGCATCAACGACCCTCAATCCCTCGACACTTTTCACCCGAAGTTTCGTGTCAACGACTTTCCCCATGGCAGCCGAGCCAGCAGGATGGTAGAACGTATTCCCGCCTGCCTTTACCTGAGCATCAATCTCCTCGTCTGTAGGCTGTATACCGAGAGGCTTGAACCCCGGGTGTGGTGCTTCGGCCTCGACGATTTCTTGACCTTCTGGTGTTCCCAAGAGAAGATTCGCAACTTTCCTGACGCCAGAACGGAGGACGGTGCGGTCAAATTCCGTTGCATAATAGTTGGGGTCAATTTGTGGTGGCGTAGTTGCTTCCGCCGATGCCAATGTGATGCGCCCTCTTGAGGTCGATGCCATGCAAAGGACTGCAGACGCGATATGAGTGCCGTCCATGGGGACATTCACGCGCGAGACTGCCGCACCCGCTGGTGCGTACACAACAAGTGTTTCAATGTGACCTGCTGCGGGCGCAAGATACGGATGGTCCTCGACATTGCTTTCTCCGTCTTGATGCAAAGCACGAATTAGGTCGTCGCGCGGAGCCTGTGTAGTAGCAATCCAGTCGCATGGAAGCCCAAGGGCGTAGGCTGGGCTGTTCCACAGTGGCGTACCAATTGATAACCCTTTCTCCGGATTCCGCAACTTCCACCACTGCACGAAGGAGAAATGATCGTGGAAGTTCCGTCCAACCTCTGGTGCATCAATGATAGTCTTGATGCTATGCTTTTCAAGTTCGTCGCGGGGACCGATTCCCGAAAGCATCAACACTTGCGGGGTTCGATACGCTCCGGTTGAGATGATGACTTCCTTCTCTGCGCAGAAAATCTCGCCTTTCACCAGTTGTACTCCTCTTGCAACCTTTCTTTCTCCCTCCTCTTGGACAAGAATCTTTTGCACTATCGTTTCCGTCAAAATTGTCACGTTAGCCCGATTCCCAATCCCAAACACCTCACTTGCAATCTGTCGCTTCCCCTCTCGCCAATTCTCAACCAACTCGCCCAGTCCCACAGGCGAACCGCCATTCATATCCGATATACTCTTCACACCAACTCTCTCCCAAGCCCTCTGCAGTGGCTCGCGAAGAGGATACTTCCTCTCGCCGCTACTTCCCGTGACGGACACATTATGAATCGGCCCGTCGACCCCATGCACCTCTCCCTCCTCAGTTCCCGCTGCAGCATTGACCCACGTCTCAACCTTGCGAAAATACGGCAAAAGCTCTGCATAACTCCACCCCTGGTCCCCGACAGTCCTTGCCCACCGGTCATAATCCACCGCATCGCCTCGCGTCCAGGTTCCATAATTGATTGCCGAGGCACCACCAAGCGCCTTCGCGGCTGCATTATAGCATTCTCTGTTGTCTAGATGGACCTGTGGGGTGGTGGTGTATGCCCAGTCGAGCGGTGAATTGTGGGCGCCGAAGCACGCGAGCGGAGAGGATGTGAGAGGGTGCGAGGCGACGTTGGGGCCGGCTTCTATGAGCAGAATTCTAGCGTCGGGGTACCGAGTTGAAAGGAGAGAGGCAAGTGTGCAGCCTGCGACGCCACCGCCGGCTATTATGTAGGTGTAAGTTTTGTTATCACTGGCTGAAGACATGATTCTGGTTCCTTGCCAATGGACGCGTGCTGTTGTCGTTATGCTTTGGGTTTAATTTCTCTGTTTCGCTGAGCTCTTGATTTGATTTGGAACTTCGAATGGTTATTCTGCTGGAAGGGAGGTCCCAATTTATCTATCCCCTCTCCTCTCCCATGGAGCGATTCCCCTGGTTCTAAACTGCGATTCTTTCCCTCGAGGTTTCGGGGTATCTCCCTCCTCAACATCCTCGAACACGAGCTAACGAACCGAATTCGTCTCCGTTCATGCCCATTTTCCAGAATACTTGGCCTCCAGCCCGTGCTTCCAATGCTTAACTCCGTGGGCTCCTCTATGCTCATCTGTCTTTACCCAATCAGAACCTACCTTGACTTCCAGGGCGAAGTCGAACACGTGCGGGCCAATCATGATTTAGAATACTGGGTTGAACCCGGAATCTACCTGTATTCGAATTTTGCTAACATGCTAGTAAGACGTCACCCAAGTATGGTACGGCCGTCATGGTAGGCCAGTCCTGGGCACAAACGCCACGGGAAAAAAAAGGTTTGGAACACGCAGCGACCAATTATGGGTTGACCAAATGCGGGCCGTTACGGAGCAGACGCCAGGCGAGCAACAATAATAGCAAAGACATGCTGACTCCGGAGTACCAAGACTAGTAACATCCACGACATTCAAACCTCAGGAACTGGAGTGCCAAGAAAGTCGAATCTCAGCAAACACTGCCGAGCCAATAATCATGTCGCCTCAGCGCTTAGCCTCATTTAGTACATCCATGGATTCCTATGCCCGCTCTGGATCCATCCAATGGATGGATCCGTTAGGTCCCGTCCCGAGGTCCCCTGATTTTGCAACACGGAGCAGCCAATGGCAGTGCTTCTCCTGTTCACAGCTTCCAAGGTTAGTACTGCCCATCCCTGAATTCCTACTGGTATCTATATACAGAATCTCCTGCACGAGGTCTCATATACTCGACGTCATTCATCTTGCTCGTCGGCGATTTTATATATAGAGCCGAGCTCCCTTTCATAACGAGATCCTGTCTAGGTTCTTCATAATCGTTTCGATGAATTTCACTCCGATCCCATCGTCGTCATCAGCCTCCATCTCTCCAAAGCTCTCATTTTCGTCCTCCAAACACGTTAAGCACGAAATCACCACTTGCGCATATCTATCGCCCATGCGCGGTGCCAGCCTCGTAGACGCCTGCTCGATCAGATATTCCTTAAGTTGCCACGCTAGATCGCTGAACGAGGATATCCGACCTTTTCTCTGGCTCCAAGCAATGAAATCATAATATGGTTTGCCGAACTTAGACTGTGGAGCAGATGATGCCGCTTCAGGTGCGCCAGCGTACTTTACAAAGGACTCCCAGAGGCCGATTTCGAGTAGACAGACGCCAAGACTATAGATATCATGGCGCATGCTGTATTTCTCGGATGGGTCTGTACCCTGTCGGTTTGGGTGGCGGTAGACGTTGCGAGCCCAGGTCATGTCTCCTCCCATCAGGGTGGCGGCGTCTGCGGCGCGAAAAGCATCGAAACCGACGAGAACGGCGTGGTTGTACTTGGATTGTGGTATCTCGAAGCAGAGTATCGACTCGGGCCGTATGTTCTTGTGCACGAACGCAAAAGTATGCACGTAGGTGACCGCTTTTCCAAGTTCACGCGCTATATTGATTTTTCGGGATAATGAGATGTCCGCGTCCGAGTTGAGGAGCAGCTGGCGTAGGGACTGGAATTTCTCTACACCATGCGGTGTGCGGAAGATGATCTGGAAATGAGAATAGTCTCTCTGGCTTGGGGATGGTGAGTGAAGGCGAGTGAGCGTGGTATGAGGAGGCTCTAGGCTTTCGCTAGACTGCTGGGGTGCAGCAGACGATACGTGTGGTCGTGGGACAGGGACAACTCCTTTGCAGTTCAGCAGGCCAAAGGCCAAAGGATCGGCTTGCGCAAGCTTTGCCGCGAGAACGCGCACGTCGCGGGCAATAGAGCGAACTCGTGTCGCGTGTCCGAGCTCGATGGTGTCAACAATATACCACTTGTCGCCTTCTGCATCTTGTCGTCTGCCTGCTTTGGCATCTGAGAAGGGTATATCCGCCCACTCCATTTGCATCTCTGGCAGGAAAAGCGATCTGGTTTGTTCGACCGAAGGTGACAGCACATTCCGCAGTCGGGCAGCGAGAGCAAGAGGGTTCTTAGCGACAGTTGCAGGACCTCGCACCTTCGCCTCCGCAGCTTTGGCCTTTGCCAGCTCATTATCCAAGATTGGGCTTGCGATCTTGATGAGAAGAAACCACGATGGGTCGAAACGACGCTGCCATGCCTCAAGCTCGGATACAACGCTGTCAAGCGCCTCCTTCTGCCATACCCACGCGGCCTTGGATCTGAAGCGGGAGCGGAAGATCTTCAATCGAGAGGATGAGGGCCTTTGGGCGACTTCTTCAAGAGTGCTCACAGCAATGGAGAGACTGAGTAAGAGTTGGTTTAACAGCTCGTCTATGACACGGCAATGGTCCGCATCCATGACGGATGCGATGCGAACGACAAAGTCGACTTGTCGTTTCGTGCGGTCCCAGCAGGACTCGACAATGATCACTCGCTTCTCCACCTCGGTCTCTGCATGCCTCCAGGTAGAGCATACGTCGATCATCTTGACGCCAATTCTGGCAGAGTCAGAGCCACGATCTCAGTCCAAAGATGGGCATATTGAACATACTTGTAGCATGTCTCCACGAGGGTGACTATTGTAGCTGGGTCCATGATTATCAATAGTACGTGCACGGAATCCGCAGGCGCTTGATTCGTAACTGAATTCTAGGCTGCGTTTAGTGGAGGATACCACGATCGAGCTGGAAATGTTGTTCTGGGTTCTCGACACTCAAGCGGAGAGTTCCCCGCACAACACTCGAGGCAGCGATCAACATCTCAGCTGAGTGCGACTTCGTATCTTTGGCCAATCAGCCCGCATTTGACGCATCAGCCTCATTCTCGCGTCACATGCGGTGAGACCCCGCACTGAAGCAAGCGCCGAGCCTCAGTCTTCCTTCGTTTCAGAATCTCTTCACTCCTGCGAAAGAAGCAAGATACATGGAGGCGTTTATAAGGTCTCCGCTACGTGACTGGAAACTCCAAGCCGCGTATAGCAGCAATGGGAACCGCTACCATGCACGGTCAACGGGCGAGGAGTCCTGGCGCCCCGTCAAATGTTTGGGGAGCGGCTCTTTCGGCGAGGTTTGGCAGGAGCGATGCACCTCAGGACCTTCGCAGGACAAGCTGCGCGCTGTAAAACATCTTCAGAAGCGACAGGCAAAATTCCTGGAGATGTCACAGCGGGAACTTAATGCCCTGGTCACTTTTTCCGCGGCTGAGGTAGGTGGTGGTGCGAAGAATGGCCGATGACAGCCGGACTAATCGCTAGTGTCGCAGTACAAACATCACTTTGTGCAATTCCTTGGCTGGTTTGATGATCCGCACCATTTTTATATTGCGATGGAATTTGTCCAGTACGGCGACCTTCAGAGGTTTATAACTACTCCGTTCCCAGAGCCTGAGGCCGCAGCAATTGTCACCCAAGTGGCACAGGCATTACAGTTCATGCACCAGAAGAATTTTGTTCATCGTGATGTTAAGCCCTTGGTACCTCCCCCTCCCTGACTTTCGCGTTTCTTGTTCGAAGATTCCATAGCCCTTGACTGACGTTTCCCGAGAACATCTTAGTTTCGTCCCCACGACCAAACTGGCACGTCAAGCTCGCCGATTTCGGAATTGCGAAGAAGACAGATGGCACTTCTCTGGGAACCCATTATATCGGATCTCCTGGCTACATGGCTCCGGAGCTGTATGGTGACCCATCTCACCATTATACCGCGGCAGTGGATGTATGGGCTCTAGGAGCCGTGGCTTTCTGCCTGCGCACCTGTTCTCCCCCCTTCAAGACAATCAAGCACCTGCTCGATTACGCTCGGGACCATAGGGTCCAGTTCCCCATCCGGCCACTGGGCACTTCGAGCGGCTTTTGCATGAACTTTGTTCTTGGTACAATGGCGGATCTTCCTGAGAGACGGTTAACAATTGAACATGTGCTCGCCCACGAGTGGCTCTCGCAACCTTCGGTGGCGCCTGAGGGGTGGGTCGGCCCATCTTTCTCCATTTCCACTTTGGCGGCTATGCTGACTTTCAAAGGGCCGATACAAGTGTGGCCTCGTCGGCGAATTCAACGTTGTGGAGCATATCTCCCTCAAATGCCTGGTCGAATACGTACAGCAGCACCGAAATTCAGCCTCCGCAACCTGTTTCACTCTCCACCCCAATGACAGCCCCTGCCTCAGTGACCGCGCCACAGGAACGACGCTTAGAACGCGAATTAGAGAAAGACCTGGACAGTCTGAAACTGGGCACGGGCGAGATCGAGGATGAAAATGAGACCAAGAACAATGACGTGGCGAAAATAGTTAACTATGACACTAGAAAAAGGATACAGCACTTAACAGAGCTCACCACGCTCTATCGACACGAACAGAAATTCGAGATGGTAGAGCTGCTCGGACATGAGCTGCTCAGTCTTACGCGTCAAGCCTTTGGCAGCGAGCACCTGGCCACCATAAACGCCCTGGTAACACTCGCGGACAATTACCGAGAACAGCACAACTATACAGAGTTAGAGCCACTGGATAAAGAAGTTCTTCAACTGCGTCGGGTGCTACTTGGCGACAAACATCCGGAGACGATTAAGGCGCTGGATAATCTGGCCAAGACATGCCTCGAACAGCACAAATACGAGGAGGCAAAAGCGAGCTACGAACAACTTCTCTCTCTCCGCCAGGAAGATCTTGGGTTACTCCATCCCGATGCAGTAATGGCCTTGGAATCCCTGGAAGAAATCTACGAGATACTGCGCAAGCAGGCGAAGACCGAGCAGGATGTGGAAAAAGCTGCTGTCCCTTACCGAAACCTCAAAGTAACAAGTAAGCACTACGTTGACTATTTTCTGACTACTCCCGCTCGCTAACGATGTAATCAAGTCATCGCCGCCGATAACCTCCCCAAAAGGGATATCTTCCGTGAGTTTCTGAAAGACTAGATGGGTTTTGCTGGAGCTTTGTCAGCTGATCAACTGGCCCTGCCTAAATTCTGTGTAGGGTTTCCTGATGTTTGCGCCTCTGTCAAAGTTGATGGAAAATCAGAGAGTACGAGCGTTATAAGGAAGAGTCTCAATCCGTATTGGAATGAGTTTTTTATTTTGTAGGTAAATCTCTGCCCTACTGAGCTAATGGTTAAGGTAGAGCTATGGCGAAGAAAAGAACCACAGCATTGACAGTTCTTGTCTAAATAGCAGGGCAAACCCAAACAGCCTTCTGAAAATCCGAGTGAAAGACGAGAAGAAGATCAGGAAGTCGGGCATGGGCCTTTTGGGGTTCGTGGATATCCGCGTTGGCGATGCTATCGATTTGACAAAGGATTATAATGATGGTGCGATATCTCTCTCGGTCCTCCACAAAGTGGAATGGTCGTCTTATGTCCTTTTTGCTCTCTCCTTCTTAAAGACCGCTAACGCGACCCTTGCGCCCGCAACAGAGAATATGATAACCCGTGATCTCCATACAAATGAGCACCGTTTTCAGGGGAAAATCATCATAAGTCTAGCCAGCGAGAGCCTAGATAAAGCAGACAGGGGGTTCAGGTGAATCCCCGACTCGACCAACTGCTGAAACATATGATAACCTCTTACTCGATACGGTGGGCTGACAGCTTCCAGAGGACTGGCAAAGGTGTGAAGACGACACAGGCAGGACTTATTACGCCGACCACAATAAGAGGAGGACGACCTGGAACTCGCCGGTGAGTGACTAGAAGTGTAGCTAGACTGCGTGCGCCGCTTGTCCGCAAGTATGCACGGGGACCGAAGAAATGAATGGAGCCTTGCAAACACTTATAGCCTTTCCTCTTATGTGGCTATCTACTGGAGAGGGAAACCTATAATTATAAACACTATCTGCTTGGTCCGGCTGCTGAATACATACCTTCATACCATTTGTCAAAAAGCCCACATTCTAAACGGAGGAAGACCGCGTCAGAGGAAGTAGTCATCGCTAAGCCAATATATTTGAATGCGTATAGTTTTATTATCAGCTCCAGATACAGACTTACCACTATCTCGCGAGAAGAGTCACAGTGCGAGGTGCCCGATCCAACCTAACACAGCCGAGCGCCATGAAGATTTTCTAGTCGTCGTGGAGGAAATGTTGGCGAACAATGGGGAAGCCTCGGAGCTCTTTGTCAACTAGATGCCCGCCAGGAAAAGGCACTCTCAGCAATGATACACAGCTCCTCCACTGTATTGGTGACCACGCGGGAAAGGTGTGAAAGTCTATCCGGCGCTTCCGATTGATAAGGAGGATGATCCAACTGTTGACGATATGACTAGAAAGATGGGTATCATGGCTCGTGAGGTGTATTGGGTACATTAACAGAGTTTCTCCCAACATGCGCTTGGCGTACGATATCGCCAGACTTTCACTGCAAGTCTACCAGCAACGAAACAGTTTGGTCCATTCGGGTCTCGGGGAGGACACGACATAAAAGCCAACAGGATTGTCATCGCGCAAATATTCGCGACAGACAAGGCGCGCCTGGAACGGCTTACAAGGTAAGAACCGACTGAGAGGGGAACCCATTTGGAAGGCATCATGGCAATTGCCTCGTGGTCGGACGATTGTTTGCGGCAACTCAAGAGCTGACACGTATGGGGGCCATCCTCCAGATCAAGGCCCGTGGTGTTGGATATGAGATTTTTTGGATTCTGTTAGTGGATTGATCATCTACTCTCTGATGTTCAGCGTAACTTAATTGTTGTTCTACTTGAGAGTTTGGGATACGGAGGTGAGCTAGACCCATGATATGTAGATGGTTAGACTATATAGATTTTTAGATTAACTTGATGATTACACTCGTTCCCCAGAATCACTCCCCCTTTTCTGTATTATGTCAAATGGGTTTACTGGCGGGAAGGACCCTATACCATTGGGGAACCCCCGGAATTTGGGTCTCTGTGGACGTACATTTGTTCCTACCGGGTTGGGTATATTCTCGTCCGGTTCATTATTACGACCTCCCATCCACGGCTGCTGGGGAACCGAAATTTGCGGCGCCATGGTCAAATATTGAGGACCAAACCAAGATGTTGGGTCGAATGCGTCCCGATATCCCGGAAGGATCTCGCTCAGCCCACGCATGAAACGGCTGCGCCAGCGCCATCTCATGGACCAAGTTGGGGTCGGCGGGAAGGAGGCCGACGGCATGTACTCTCCGGTAACCGGGTGGAAAAAGGCATAATCACCCCTTGCCTTGCCAAGAATAGGCTCTACTAGCACATACCCAACCGATTTACCTCTCTGCCCAACTGCAATTACGCGGCCAACTCCGATATACCACCTTCCGTCGGGTGCGAGATACGCACCCCGTCCCGTCGATCCAAAAGGCGGGAACCCCCTTTTGTATATGGGACTGTAACTAGTGACGAGGTGGTGGTGTCTGTACCCCCTGTAGTCTGGCCGGTTTGCTGGTGGGGACGCTGTGTTGTCCCCGAAGCTGCAAGTGTCGTTGTCGTCTGTAGGCCGTACTACTCCTGCTGAAGGCTCCGGGAAGAAACAAGGTCGATCGATATAATGAATCTCGGGATTCTCATGGTTGCGCACGAACCGATAACAGCCCCTTGTCTTATCCAGTCTAGGTTCAACATCGGCGACGAAAAGCGTAGACACCCCGTTGACAAATCCATAATGGCCCCGATATGGTATGTTGGTCACCCGACCAACTCCTAGATACTGGCTGCTAGTGAAGCACTGGTAGACTCCCAGAGCCTCGTCTCCTGGCTTGATATCTTGCCTGCGTGGTGGTGGTTGAGCCCTGGGATGATCCCTAACCGGCCAATAACGGTGAGTGTCCAGGTGCAAAGGGTCCCCTCTCTCAAGGTCTTCGTCGTCCGGCATATACTTCCACGGCATGAGGTTCCCTGCTAGATCGTAAAACGCTGTGCTGCCTTTCGGCACAACCCAGACGTAGAAGCGGCCTCGGGGACTGAGCCCAATCTCAATCACCCTACCGTGGCCAATAGAGAAGGTGCCTCGAGGTGCATTTGGAGGAATGTAAATCCCAACATGCTCCCGACCAGGGAATGGGAAGTTAAAATAACCATCATTCCATTGGCGCATCAGTTTCCGTGTAAAAGAGGTCTGAAACTAATTCTATAAAGAGCATAAAGAAGACAATATATCTATAATAGCAGCTATTGAGAGCTGGGGTTATAAATAGTCCCATGGCCATCTCCAAATCTCAAGATCAATTTGTTATACAATCCAACAACATACATAACCAAAGACACTCTTATAAAAGCACCTCAGCATCTTCACCTGAAATGGACCTAATACACTGATGGAACGCGCTGGATTTCCCCCATCCTGGCACGGAGAACAAGGGCATTTACATTCCGCCAAATGCAACTCCAGGCACATTTTTCATTGGGCGGGGAACTGTTATCGAGACTGGAGTCAGTGCACAAGGACAGGGCGATTCTACGTCTGGGTTGTACCCAGATGGGGCAACTTGAGGACCGACTTCTGGGATCGCGAAGGGAAGCCCATGCCGAGCCTGTATCTGCCGTCGTTCTACCCTGAAGATAATGGTCCCTTTGGCGATTTCAATCTGCACACCAGGGTGCACTGGCTGACCTCGGATCATTTGAGGTTTCGGGAGTTTCTCAAGGAAGATCCCAAGCTGGGTGAGGAGGCCGTGGGAGTCTATCGAAGCTTCACGAGTGATGAGTATTTGGGAGTCGGGCGAGTTACCCAACCAGAGAATTGGCGGGGGGTTGGTGGGTACGTCAACGGGGTGAGGGTTGAAGATTTCCCCGGCGTTGAGCCTATAATGGATAAAACAAAGAGTCGTTATCGCCTCCTACGCAACACCGGGGTGCCCGAAATCCACTATACGAATCGAGCATCTTCCCTCCCGACAGACAACAACAACAACAGCTGCAGCAGTTCCAGCGCTGACCGGGTTCCCAAAAAGAAGTCCAAAAAGCGGCCAGGCTATGAAAGTCTGAGCAACTACCACCTCATCGGCAGCACTTGGCCGGTACACGAACGGTTTCCAGCGAATGGATCAGAGGCATGGGGTGCGTATCTCGCGCCCGATGGTGGGTGGTATATCTCGGGGTCGGCAAGGTGGTTGCAACTGGGCTGAGTGTACGTATGCCCACGGGCTATGTCATGGTGGAGCCTTTTCCCGGCAAGACAGGGGGCATCTATAACTTCTTCGACCCCGACCCCGGTGAGTACATGCCGGCCTTCCCGCCAACTCCAACCTCATCCACGAGATGGGAGTGGCGCCATCATTTCATGCTGGGGTTAAGCGAGATGCTCCCGGGCTAGAATGATGCATTTGAGCCACCTCAGCTCCCCGTAATGCCGCCGTCGTCGTGGACGACAACGCCTTCTGTGGTCCAGGCGGCGCTTCCGGGCTCGGTGGGCTTCACGGGTCCTCGAATTGAGACTTCCTCGTAACTGCAGACAGACTCTGCCGATCTTCCGCATGAGGATGACTTGTGTGCGTGGGAAATAGCAGAGTACGAGCGATACCACCTCGAGAATTGTACTCTTGAGGAGAAGTGGGATCGTTGGCACCAGGGGGGAACATGTCTGCCCGGCATGGAGGCCGTGGAAAGGCGCGTCGAGCTACAAAAGGAGCTAGACAGTGAATAAATCTAAAATAGAGAATACCCAACAGTCTGTCATCTATTATCTAATCAGTCTTTGTAACCCAATCCATCAAGTATATCCCACGAGCAGAACTTATCCAAGAAGCTCACTTCTCATCGCCCTTCATTCGCGCCTAATCGAATTCCTTCTTAATAGCCCTAAGGACAGGCTTAACTTCCAGATGTTTCTCAACACAAGAATGTCTTCGGGGATCCCCCTTTTTGCAAATTCCTCCAGTCGTCGTTTATCCCTCGCATACACTCTCAGAGTTTTGGCCGCGTCACGTTTCACCCTGTCCTCACCCAGGCCCGAATGGGCCACATCATTCCTTTGCTCATAAAGTTGGAGTGAAAGACGGGCAACATCATAAGTCAACTTCTTGGGTCCTTTGATCTTTTCGTTGGTGTGCTCGATACATCGCGAAAGCCATGAATCGCCACCAGCTGCCGGTAGATTCTTGCACATCCACGAAACATCTGGTTTAATGTCCTTGGACTGCTCGAGCTTTTTCTCGGATTGCAACTCATTGTAAGCATCCCGAATGCAAGTTGACACCGCTCCCTCGCAATCACCGACACAGAGCAAGAATCGCGTCCAGCGTCAGGTTGTTATCAGCGTCTCGATAGCCATTTGGTAGTGTGCGTCCAGCTGAAAGTCGTATCCCGGGTCCCGTCTCCTTGCAAGTATTTCCTCAACCACCTCCAAAAAGCCTTCATCTTTCAGCTCCTCCGGTGTTATAGATCTATCGGCGGAGGGCGATGGCGCGGCCGATTTGCCACTGTCGAGCATTGCCGTGGACCGGAGAGGGATAAAGGGCGGAGGCTTGTCACTACAGGGAATTAATTGCTGAATCTTGGGGAGGTTGAACAAGTCGGGGGCGTAAGGGCGGGAACTGTCCGTTGTTGTCCACGTTGAGGGGGGCTTTGTTTTCGATGCGACTTTGTGGGAGTATACGAGAATGGGCTTCGTGACGAACCATCTTGGGTTCCCGGTGGTCTCCAGCTAGTACGGCGGACATTTTCGTTCTGTTTGATATGAAGGAGATTGGTTGAATATTCGACGTGTGTGTTCACTGTGCTGTGTGGGAGGGAGAGAGTTGAAGAAGACATGCCAGGACAGAGGAAAGGGACGAACGTTCATGTCAAGAGCTGGACAAAGACCGGTGAGACTCCCCACTATGTCATGATGTCTCTGATATTCATTGGTGACTGAAACCGTGCTGATTCATATTGTCTCTGTACGTGGATGGCAGGTCTCAGACCAGATGGAAGTCTCCCACGCTGGTCTCCGCCCATGATAACCGTGGCCTCTGCATGCTTCCCCTACTCATAGGTACAAGGCCAATGTTGACCACCATCTCTAATCGGAGACTTACTCCAAGATACGGGGGAGCGTGGTCGGGAGCTGGGCTAAGGAACTGGTGTGAGCCTGTCGCTGTGTCAGTGCAAGAGATTCGCGAAGAGTCATGGACGAACGCCGCCCCGAGAGACAGCTTCCAATTATAGAGAAGTTGCAAAAAGGTAAATTCAAGCCACTCTAGCGATGCAGGCTTGGCCGTGTGGCCGGAATGTTCCCATGTACGCCCCGTTCGCTGTCATCGGCCATCGTGATTGAGAGACTTTAACGTGCGGATTGCGTAAAAGGAGGGCTCGATGCGTTCTACCAGTAATCTCGTGATCAGACTTTTCTCATTTCCCTTCAGGGACAGTCGGTGGCTGATAGATCCCCAGCGCCACCCGCGCGGTATTGGCTCTGTTCCTAAGCAAGGCTGCCCTGGGTCTCGCTCTCAAGACATGGGATTGGTTGATATATATATGTGCACCAAATTATTCTATATGCTCGCTTCTCCGGCTGCGTCCAATGATTACAGAAGAAACGTTGGAACCCTGCAAAGATCCCTGGAGCAGATCATCAAACCTGCCCCTGCAATGAGGTTGTGGTTTTCCTCTTAGGGCTGCCAACATGGCTTACTCATCACCACCAAGTGAGGGTCACGTGCCGAAGTCCCTCTGCTAGTCAGAGAATGCAGCATCCTCATTCTACATATTATTTATTGCGTTACTGCGCGGGTGGGGCATTGATAGTATCTAGCAGTGGCATATGTAGGC
This sequence comes from Aspergillus ustus, assembly GCA_000812125.1. Lineage (NCBI taxonomy): Eukaryota > Fungi > Ascomycota > Eurotiomycetes > Eurotiales > Aspergillaceae > Aspergillus > Aspergillus ustus. The sequence continues at coordinate 694,137 of JOMC01000028.1, forward strand.
CATATTTGCGTGGAGGTTGCCCAGGTGCAGGTGGTGTGCCAGAACTTCAACACCTTGCCTTCGCGACCTCCGTAGGATGCTTATGTAGGGGTCGGTTACTTACTTTGCAATTGATCCCATGTTCTTCAACCTTTAATGCGGAAATATTCACGAGAATAAGTGAGGCCTCCCACTGGAGATTGTCTGGGCATAATGTTATTGCCAAGGCGTAGACAGAGCGCACGCAAGAATAGGATTTGTTCGTAAAGAGAGCTTGTAAACCGTCGTCCATCAGATATATACGAAACAAAATACCGAAATATGATCTATACTCCCCATTGGGTATCAAGAAGACACGCCACGTATCCCGTGTAACTCAATTAAGGACATCCCCGTCCCCCTCCTTGGGCGGCTTAATCCCATTCCTCCTCCTCCACGCCCAGACCCCACGATCCACCTCCTCCCTCGTCATCCCGTCCTTGACCAGCACAAATGTAACCCCAAGCTCAGTCTCGACATTGCGATTCCGCGCCTCGTCGTCGAAAAACAACATGTCCTCGTACACGATGTTCGACGCCTGGTGGATCTTTGCGAAATGCTGCGTCTTCGTCGCGGGGAAGATCTGGATGTAGTCGAAGTAGTCAAGGGCGCGGGTGGAGCGTTGGCGTGCGGCGGTTGGGTTGTCGCTGAACGTGGGGATGATGTGTAGTTGTTTCAGCATGTCGCGGGCGAGGTCGGGGGCTGATGTTCGCGAGGCGAGTGCCAGGGGGATGGAGCGCGACTTGCAGGACTGGATTATGGAGGAGACTGGAGGATAGAAGGCGAAGGATTCATTCCATCTGTACCGTCGCTGTGTCAGGTTGCCAGTGGCGGTAAGATAAGGGGCGGGGGAAGAGGGGCGTACTTGTCTGTGCAACGGGAGTTGTTGTCGCGCGGTTTGATGGGAGGCGTAACGTGAGTGTCGACCCAAAAAGGCCAGAGAGTGTAGTCCAGGTCAAATGCCATGAGCTTAGGAAGTGGAAGCCCATCGTTGAATGTTGCGGGGGCGTTGGAGGTGTCCTCGATGGGCGCTGCTGTATTTGTTCGTCGCGTGCGAATCATGGTGACAATAGTGGCAAATAGTGGCACTGGAATATAAGCAAAGTGAGCGATAACGTCCAAAACAGCAACTGAAGAGAATGTAAGGCAGACAAAACGAGTGGATGGTTGCGAAGGGGGAAGTAGGAAGAAAGAAAGAAAGAAAGAAAGGCTTATCAGGAGTGGCGCAGACCAGATAGTTGGATTTTGCGGGGAACACAAATCACGTAAGCAGAGCTGCTCTTATCGGCGGCTGTTAAGTCCGAGCATTGCGGATAGCTTCATTTCAGTATTAGTATGGGCGCTTACTGCGTTTCTGACTGGCCAACTATCGTCTGCTAAGTACAACAACTAGCGATATCGCATCATCTCACACCACCGATCCTCAATTATATCTGTACACCGTCCCCGTAAGTAGTCCTCTCCATCTCTGTTCGCTCCGGTCTTCCTAAAAGTACATATCGAAACCCTGAAAACGCCAACTTCAGATGGATGGGTAGTATTACAGATAAAAAAAATGCTTGAAAATTATGGAAGAGAGGAGTAGGTAAAGCAACCAACTGTTTCCAGAAACTTCCAAATTTGCTGATGCACTTCGACACCCTTGATGGTCAGCTCATAAGCAACAGCCTTCCAGTCAGACGCGTAACGAATGATGCTTGCTTGCTGCTCGACACACAAAACACCGTCGGCACCAACTGCGTCAGCGATTATGTTGCGCCAGACATCGAAGGGTAGGCCGAAGCGCCATTCCTGCTTGCGCCCCTTGTTGCTGCGAGAGTTAACCTTGCCAGCGCGGGCCGGCTGGTTGGGACTCGGGCTTGGGGAGGGACTTGCCTCAGCAGACTCCTCGGAATCCTTGAGCTCCTGCTCAGTTTCCTCCTTGATGGGGTGGAGTTTCCTAGGTGTAGCCCTCATGAGCTCTGGGAAATCCTCGTCGAACCCAGCGCTGGCACGGTCAAAGGGTCCGAGAGGGAGGGGGGCTGGAAAGGTAAAGTAAGTACCGGGGGGGAAAACAGTCGGAGGAGGGTAGACGACAGTTTTGTCCTCGAATTCCTCCTCCTGAACTTCCTCAGTAGGCGCAGTCTCTTCCTCCGTCGACTCTTCAACAGGGCGATCCTTGTCCTCAAGAAGCAAGGTACGGGAAAGCACCATCATCTTCAACGCAGTGATGGCAATGTGGTTGTTGCGGACGCCCTCGATCTTGAGAGATTCAAGACGCACCCGCTTCGTGAGCCTAGTGTAGTCGAGCACCATGTTGCTTTGGGCCTTGCGATTGGTATCTTCGTCATCGCTAGAAGCTTCCATTTCAGACTCGGCCTTAGACTTGAACTCGCGTACCAATTCGGTGACCTCTAGAAGGCGCTTTGCAAAGGTTGGGAGATTGTTCGGCAGCCAAATTATACACTTGTCGCTCTGCGCAGCCTCCGGAATAGCAGAAGCTTTACCCGCAGGCAGGTAGGGGAGAAGCTGTTCAGAAGAACGCTGGATAGCGAGCATGGAAGACATGTGAACTACACTGCTCACAGTGAGGCCGACGTCGCTCAGAATAAGATAAGGAATGGCACGCAGCCCACGCGTGCACGCAAAGGTTTTGAGATCCCTGGCAGAAAAGCTCTTGCTGGCCACAGCGGCGGACTGGGAAGTCCCTGTGCCCACGTCGTTAGTACATAATTGGACAGGAAACGAAGAGGAGTAGAGGTCATACCGTTTTGCCTAGCAGTCTTTCCCTTACCAGCAGGCTTCTTCGTACGGCTGGCACGAGGAGAAGCATTTTCCTTGATGGACATTGAGCCAGCTTCCTCGGCGAGAGTCGACTCTTCATCAGCCGTCACTCCAACAAACGCAGCAGCATCAGCCTCAAAATAGTCAATGTCACTTTTGATGTAGACGCAAGCAAAGATCTCTATTCCAGGTGCTCCGACAGGGTTGCCACTAAGATCAAGCTTGCTGAGCACGTAGCAGTTTTTGAAGCACTCCAAAAACGCTTTCCAAACAGCCCTCTCATGAGCACTGGCGACATGAATGTCGTTGTTGGAGAGGTCGAGCTCACGGAGGTCCCCAGCGCTGTGAGCAACAACCTCACCTAGCTTGGCAAGTGAGAGCACAGTGAGATTGTTCCCCCGAAGGTGGAACTCAGTGACTTTGGCCAGGCCAGTAGGGTGTTCATCGCCGCGGTAAAGGATGCAGGCGAGGAGGTCGTCGATGAATTGAGCGAACCCTTCGTCGGTCAAGGCCTTGCCAGCGAGATCAATCTCGAGAGTTGGGTCACGGGCAGCAGCTTTGGCTCCAATACCTGGAGGAATTCGCTTTTTCTATAAAGCGTTAGCAAGTAAGAACAAACTGAGAGTAAAGAAAGGTAAAAGCTGCTTACTAGATCCTTAGAAACGATCTGGCCGGCCTTGACGCCACCGGTCTTTCTCTGCAATCCATCGTCAGCGACAACCACACAAGCTGGTTTTCAGGTCAAACAAACTTACAGCTGAGTATGTAAGCCTTCCCATTATATCAGCACGTAATTCGGTTCAGCTTCGATTCGAGGTGTTGTCTGTGGACGACCTAGATCGTAACACATTAGCCTTCGTTCCAGCGACATGCCATCTTTAACTTCGAAAAATAGGGCATTCGGCAGAGGAAAGCAGTATAAAGGAGCCACGTCATAGAGGCATAGACAAATGCAATGAAGAAACAATGTTGTGGTTCAACCCCTGCACGAGAACCCTGACGCGCCGAGAAAAGATATACAACACAAGATCGACCAACCACATCGCAGCAAGGAGAACCACATACCTAAGTCAAGCCCAACGAGATACGATGTATCGAGAGGACTAGTACCTTCTCTTGCAAGATAAGGGAGACTTGAGAGTATAGTTTGAAATGTGTTATGATGGTAGGAAGCCGCTGAGAAACACCTGGCTCGGTCGGCCGACCACGTTAGCCTCACAATCCCAAATAAAATTCCGTGCGAGGATTCAAATTACAAGTAGGAGAAAATAATAAAGTAGACTTACCTTCAGAATGGCTTTCTGAGCGTGCAGTGTTTGCCTGCTCTTTGTGTTGTTGTTGTTATTATTGTGGTTGACCAAAATAGACGGACGAAGCAGGATGAGGAGAGGTGAGATGTGGGAGGTGGGAAGAAAGATGGGAGACGAGGGGCAGTAAAATAAGAAGGACTGCTTGCCAAAAGGAGACTGCTAGGCAGAAAACTGATGGACATCCAAGAGTGCGAGATACAGTGCTTTATCCCTCATATGTGCGCATTTGCACATCTACAGTGGGACCTTCGATAACCCCCTCAAACCACCCATGCATGCCGCTGGTTGTCTGTACAGCTTGGATGCCTAGCTTGAAGGATAGATCTCGTGCCTTCCATGATGGAGAGTGAATTGGATATCGATTTATGCAATTTGGGATTACAGAAAGTGAGGATGAAGGCCGGGAGGGGGATGTATGAAGACAGTGAAGCTATTTGTATTGCTACGCTTTTCGAGGGCATAGCGTAAAATAACAATGGAACCATCCGTGTCAGATAGAAAACAAACAGCAGAAGCATAAGAAAAAAAAATGGAGTATCAAGCCCAGGCTATGGGGTGGAAACAGAGACAGCTACTTGGCAAATGTCGAATATCAAACAATCAAATGAAAACAACGTAATCCTTGAACTCCTCCATGATATCGCGGCCAACATCATCCCAGTCTAGCGGAATACCTGGATCTTCGAGAACTGGCTGCCCCACTGTCTCAATGTCTTTGTTGGTTAGAAACTCGGGCATCTCCGCAGTCTTTGCCCTCTTGTTCTCCTCGCTGCAAGTCCCACAGATTTCGACCCCTGAATTCTTCCGTTTTGCTCCTCCACAAGGGTCTGAAGCTGGACCCATAGGAATCATCTCTTGCGGCTCCGGGGTGATAAGATCTACAATATCGCCGTCCCCCCCGAGAGGCTGCTGCGGGGTCGAAGATGGTCGAACCGGTAACAGGACATCACCATCAACACAATCGTCTCCCAGCCCATTCACACTTTTAACAGCTTCAGAAGCTCTAGGAACCTTTCCAGAAGGAATTGCCAGCCCAGGAACATTTCCAAAGAGCAATTCTTCAGGAGAAGGCAAATCATCGAAGCTCTCGTCTCCATAGTCGCTCGAATCCACAATCGGTGAAAGGGGAGGAACATCACTCGCTCTGAGCGATTGGAGTTCAGGGATATTTTCCAGGTTTGCGCTGATTCTATCGTTCTTCTTGCCCTTTTTGTTGCGCTTACTGGACTCACTGACTCTCCTTACAACACTGCTAGAAAGCGTCAATTGGTTCGATCCCGCGGGGTCCAGAGCAGACACATCCGACTTCTTTCTTCCGGCTTTGGGTGGTTTGTCCAGTCCTTCGCGACAACAGAGATGCTTGCACCTGTACTCGTCAGTGAACTACGACAGATACCTTGGGATACACATACGCTGATTTGTCCTTGCACTTGTGATTACAGGCCCAGCGGCCATTTTCAAGCTTAGTAGGCTCATGATTGAGAACGGAAATGCTCTTCGCGGTAACACTAGGCTTTGCACGCTCATTTCTCGACGAGTTTGGGCGCGTCACTGTCTTCTTTGGCCCCGAAGAATGCGCCATGTGGTCGCACTCGTTCAAGTTGTCGAGTGTACTCTTATCCGTGGCACTAGGCTTTACACGCTCATTTCTTGACGAATTCGTGAGTACCATTGTGCTCTCCGCCTCTAGATTACCAATGGATCCAGCATCATTCCAATCGTCGAATATCTCTGCGCTCTTGTCAGCCTCGACACATGCTGTGAGAAAGACGTTGGAATACCTGACGATAGGAAATCCCCAAACAAGCGCTCATCGCTATCAAACCGATGAATCCTAGTCTTACCCTGCGGTTTAACCTGAGAATCTCCTTCGTTTACGGTAGCTTCAACAAGTCCAGTGCCCTGGATTGCCTGTGCATTTGGTGGTTGCCGCGGAAAATACGACGGCGGTAGATCGACTTTCAGGCTTGCGCTCCGCGCAGTACCCGCTACCAGCTCTTAGTGAGGATTCTATGCTCCGTCGTGTGCAGCTAGAGCTTACCAATCTCATCGCACATCACATGGCAAGATATGTATTGGTCCTGACACGTCAGTTCCGCGCTAAGGAAGACATCCAGTGTCTTTTCAAGCTTGTTTACACTAACGAGGATTAGTACAGGATGAAAGTGAGGCTGGCGTTCGCGTACCTTAAGCGTCGAAAATCAAGCAAGCGACCATCTGAAGTCTCTGCAGCAAAGCAGACATACACCGGTCGTCTTTGAAAGAAGGTTGGGCACTTTTCGTTCATGAATGCGACTTCCGCTTTGAATTTGACCCGTACTTCGTGGCCGGGCTTGATATCCTACCGACGATTAGCAAAATTTAGAGCATCAAAATAGCTTTGCCTTCATACCTTTCCCATTATCTTCAATGTGACCCTTAACTTGGGAAAATCCGCGAGACGATTCCGCAGCTTCACTCCAAAAGGTGGATTTTTGCTCAAAGCCATGTCAATCCGATGCGGCTCTGCATCTTCCAGATCTTCTATACTCTCGATCCCGGCTGCAGCCAGCTTCCTAACCGCAACGATCCCTATCTGATCTATTTGTTTCATCTCGAGAGGCGAATTATCCCAGACCTTTGCCGTCAGGCTTCTCGCAAGTTCCAGGGCATTGAGGACCGTTACCGAGTCCTGGAGGTGAACTTGGCAGTCAATTATGCAACGAATCAGACGGTTCACATGAGTAAAGACAAAGTTCTTGTCCTGCTGGAATGGGAATTTGTGCTTCTGAAGCTGTTCGGCGGTGGGGAAGTCGACCGCGCCGAGCTCGGCTTGAATAAGGAGTGAAGTTTTATGCGCAGGGAGTGCAATGTCAACGTTGATGGGGAACTTGATGTCGGTGGAGCGGTTTATCTCTTTATAGACTGGCTTTTCGCCCAATTTGAGGCGGACTTCACGGAACTCTTCTGCTTGAGAGATGACTGAAAGCTGAGCATTGTCAGTATAGAGCTGAGCCCCGTTCAAGAAGGAACTCACGATTTGCCCTATATCCGATCGTGGCTTCAAGGAGAGAAAGATCTTCATCGTTTCGAAGCGCACATAGTATCGGACCATCGCGTCTCCGAATGGGGTGGCCTTGAGGCCTTCCGTCGTGACTAGATCATATTCCTGGAGCAGCTTAATGTCCTTCTCGCAGATCTGACGAAGCATCTCATTTTCGTCATCTTGGTTAGCTCCTTCCTTGAGCTTATAGTGTGTAGGATTTCTCCTCATCCTCACAAACAGAAAGGTACTCGCTAGCCAGCCAATGGCACTTTCTACACTAGTCACGTTCCCGAGCCCTATTTCTGCATTCAAGTGATCTACGAGGTTGAGGTGCAGACAACTCTCGAGACTCTCCGAGCCGGAGACCAGTCTCTCATAGTGTTTGACCCGCTCTTTCCTAGTGAGAATCACAGCTGTTGCACTGTCGTCAAACTGCGGCCGTCCAGCTCGGCCAAGCATTTGCATCACTTCGAGGTCGGAGTACTCCTGACAGTGACCGTCTTGCCATCCGACTGTACCTTTGATAATTACCAGATGGCAGGGAAGATTGACGCCAACAGCGAGAGTTGAGGTGCAGCATATGACACTGATCTTTCGATCAAGGAATCCACTTTCAACCTGATGCCTGTCACCGGGCTCCAACCCGGCATGATGGAATGCGACGCCTGCGGCCGTGGTAACTGTGCAGAGGAATATTAGCCATGGTTGTCAAGATATAAACGGACAGAGCAATCATACCCTTAAGGTCCGTATGGCTGACTCCCAGAGGTCTGCTTGGGCCTGTCCATAGACGGGATGGAGCATTAGACGTGGACCACAGGCGTGCGAGCTCTTTCGCGGTGCTCATTGCGGAGTTCCTTGTACAGCAGAAGATCATGATAGGCTTCCCAGAACCATGCATGGAAATGATGCTGGGCAGTCTTCCATTCCCTATGAGTCAGGGCCATACATATTCAAAGGGCATGATCAAACTCACTTTGAATTGCACAGTTTATCGAATGCAAAGTCATTGCCGCTCGCCCGATACCCATAGACAAACTTCTGCAGCTTTACTGGCCGAAACTCCTCCCCGAAATGCTCCCTATGTGCTGGGACATGCTGGTTTGTTGCATTTCGACCTAACCACGTTGCGATGTCTTCAGAGTTCGGGATGGTGGCACTCAACGCAACGAACCGAACATTAGAGCCAAAGGACTTCATCCGAGAAACAACAGCTTCTAAGGTTGCACCGCGAGCTTCCTTGAGAGTATGAACCTCATCGATAAGGAAGAGCTTTACAAGCTGCATTAACCTCGCATGATCTTTCCACTTCCGGGTCATGCTGTCCCATTTTTCTGGGGTGGTGATAATGATATGACTATTCTGGACGTTCCTCAGCTGCAGGTGGTCAGTGTCCCCAGTGAGTTCTGAGCATTGAAGGCCAAGGGAATTAAACTTTCTACTCCAGTCCTGGAACCTCTCGCAGCACAGAGATTTTGTGGGCGCCTGGTACACAACTTTGAACTGTTCGTCCTTTAGGGAATTGAGTAAGCGGCAGATGGCCAGCTCCATGACAACTGTCTTCCCACTTCCGGTGGGAGCAGCCAAGACAACGTTATCATCACCTTTGTAAACAGTCGGGAAGCACTTCGATTGAACAGCATTGAAGCAGGGGAAGTGGAATAACGACCTATAGTTGTTTGGGAGCTCTCGTGCTGATACAAGCTTGATGCCGTGGCTCGCATTGGGTATCTGCTGGAAAGGTGTAGAGGCTGGAGCATTGGGAGTAGTGTATGAGTCGTCTGGCACCGCAGAATAAGAGTAGGAGCCTCGGTTCGTTCTTTGTGCTTCCTTTTCCCAATCCCGGGGCAGTAGTGCTCTCCCAGCTTGGAGTCTTGCCAGTGGACTAGAAGCATCTCTTATGTCCGCGTCCGGTGAGCTTGAGGCAAGGCTCCGATGTGGCGTAGTCTGGGAGGCTGAGGTATTAAAGGTTAACTGAAACTATACCTTGAACAATTACAGGAAATAGACGCTAGTGAGACATTACCAACTCACCTGCAAAGAAGCGAGAGACTTGCTTTGAAGGCTCTGGCTGCCGTGAATGATACGAAGAGAGCCCCTCAGGATACGACGACACTGGGAAGCGTCCAGATTGTTTGTCGGACTGAGCAAGGAGTTCAAGATCTGATATAATGCCGTAAATTTAGTTAAACCACCTTACTGACTGCACCTGCGTGCAGCAGTCGATAGTGAACTCACCGAACGCATCAAGCTGAAAATCTTCATTGTCACCGTGGTCCTCGTTTCGAGATGGGTCCCATTGCGTAGTTAGGTGATACGGTTCCTGTCTATAAGTGAAACTGGAAAGAGATGGACTTCGTGCTCCTTGGACAAGTGAGTCGGGATTCCGGCTCTGGGACTGCGCTGGGTTTCTTTTCCAGGATGGAACAAAGTCCTGGCTAGACACGGGGAAGCGTCGGGTCTCTCGTCGTCTCATGATGGGCAAGGATTTACTTCGGCACCTGTCAATTTGACAATCTGAGGGAGAAGGAGAATTGTCAAGACGAGATAGATGGGTTGCGAATGGGAGCGGCCTGCAAGGCCAACGGGAGGCAGGTCACCTGCACCCACGTGCAAATATATAGAGAACGGATGCATAGAAACAAGGTTGTGTATGGAACACGATGAAATTAATTTGAAAGCAATGCATCCTTTTATTAGTGAGCCTCGATTATAACTCGAGTAGCAAGGTGACCAAGGTAGAGCTCCACAAACAGACAATCAATTTGTCCTATAAATCAAAAGCTAAACCCGTCTGAATAAAATATTCAGCGAAGCAGCAATCAAAGGGTATAATAACAAAGGAAGAAAAATAAAATGCAGCGGCACAAGTACTAAAAGGATGTATGCGGGCAAAAGCAGCAAGTGCTCCAGTTCTATGCGAGTTTTAATTTTACCTCCAACGGCAACCAAATCATCAGAGCAGTCCAACACGAAGCTCGTAAGCATATCATCAGTCTCAGATAAATCATAAGGTCCTTAAAAGTATGCACCACCACTAGCTCGAGACGCGCCAGATCTCGCAATGCCTGGAGATGTAGGCCGAGAAGTTGAAATGCCCGCATCCAAGTAGGGTGTTGTTGGAAGTTTAATGGAAATCTCTTTGGGCGAAGCTGGTGAAGTCTGGTCACTCTTGCTCTCCTTCTCGAAACGTTCAACGCGAATCGGAGGTGGACGAGGGCCTTGGCGCTTGCCTGCGTTCGGACTCTCGCAGAGGTAGGTAGCCACGAGAACTGCAAATGTGCCAAAAAGATACTGGGAATTCGATCAGAATCGGCCTATATCAGATCAGAGGGGAAACTCACAGTAATTGTGGGTTCAAACTCGAAGAGCCAGACGCTGCCTAGAGAAGTAAGGATAATACTAGTGGCCGAGGCAACATTCTTGGTGTCCGCATGCGCAGGCCCAACACAGAACGAGGTTGCAATTCCTCCAACAGCCTGGATGGTAATGGTAGACCAGACAACCCAGTTGTAGCCGTCAAAAATCCCACCATTGGCAAGTGTCTCGCCATCCAAGAACACAACCCCGATGAACAGCGCGGGGAAGATGGAGTAGATCGCAAGTTGCACGTTGCGGACCCACAGAGATGTGTGCTTCGCACTATCCTTAAGCACTTTTTCGAAGTATACACCAGCGAGACCGGAAGCCGCACAAGCGCCGAGAGTAGCGAGAACACCGACTGCCCCGTTTAATCGCGGAGTTGCGGGCAAAAGATCCTCCTCGATACCCTCATATGTGGCGGATCGTTTATGGAGGTTCCGACCCTCCAATTTGACTGACTTCCACTCCTCCAGAGACCGAGGGAAATCGAAATGAGCGGCTGCATTCTCCAGCGAAAGATCATCTGGCCTGGCATTCGGGATCTGAACAAGACCTACGCCTACTAGAAGAACCAACAACAGGGCCCACTTGCGCAGCGGAATGCTCCTCCCGAGGAGCACCAAACCAAAAATCGAGCTCACGAATATCTTCAACTGGTATGACACCTGGAATGTCGCCGCCTGTAGGTTCGAGAGTGCGATATACTGGAGCGAGTTCGCCAAAGTGTATAAGCTGGCTGGAATAGCTAGTTTCCAGCTATCACCCGAAAACACGGCCGCCGTGAGGGACGAGAGGAGGGATGTCGCGGGCACCGATGGGGGTGCCGACCTCGAAACTTCGTAGAGTGCTACTGTGAGAGAAATGGCGAGCTTGACGACCTCGTTGAAGAAGACGGCAGTCGACGTGAGATATCGCTTGCCACCAGTTGGTGGCATCATCCGAGAATAATGCGCTAGCTGTGACACAAAGGTCAGTTTTTTTGTCCCAAAATACAGAGAGGATGGGCGAGCGAGACCTACCAGTACAAAAGCAGTATACTGTGCTGTCAACTGCGCGAGAAGACGGCGGTCAGCAAATATAGAGCGTGTCTCGTTTGAAGAACTTAGCTCACCAGGATCCAGGAGGCATGCTTCCAAGCTGTCCCCGGTGTGGGAGACCGTCGCGAGACGCTCTCTCCCATCTTGGTATTTGTGATCTCTCCGGTAAACTCGTTCGAATCGGGTTGAACAGATGAGAGGACTCGGTATAAAGATACTCTGGAGTTCAAGCCAGTGTCGTGGCAGGGGTTGATATTGCCGCACCGGGGTATTTCATGCAGTGTTTGCCAGTGGAGAGTTACTCCGGGAGGCGGGCGAAGCCTGCGGGATCGATTTCCGAGACAATTGCTAAGGTTTTCGGCTATTCAGTAGCGACGGAGGGCAGAAGAGAGATGAAGAAGAAACTGAAAATTTCCTCACAGGACAAAGGAGCCGAGCGCGAGAAAATCGTGAGGGAGAACACAATTCCCATTCTCAAGCAGGTTATTGGACTCGTCGAGGCGCCAGTTGAAGCCCGAGCTGGGCGGTGTGGGCGTCAAATCACGGGGGTTGATTGTCAGGCGATTTCCCCTGGATTGGAGGCCAAGTGGTGATTGGATCTGACGTCAGGCCAGCCCGATTTTGGACGGATCAGCAGAACACGCACTGCACCTGGGCAGCAGCTGATGACCCAGCATCCATGGCGCGTCCTTGAAACAAGTCAAGCTCACGTTTCGGATCCTAACAATTGGTCTGTGATATGGACCCTCACCGGGCAGCATTCCAGTGCCCACAAACTATACAAAGTATGACGGCATTCAGCATCAAACCCATGGTCAGGCCATTCACGACAGATTAGGCTCCGCCTGTTCGCGAAGCTTATTAGACGAGATAGCGTTTGGCCTGTTATTTTTATACTTCGTGGCTAATCAAGGAGGGCGGCCATTTCAGGATTACATCCGCAAAGCGATTTCATTCACGCATGGAAATTGATGTAGATAGTCAGTACCCATTAATTAGTATATTTTCTTATGACTCGCTACGCAGAACGTCCTCCCATGCACCAGATGTTAAAATGCAAACTTCGAATGTGAAGCAAAAATCAACCGCACCATAGCTCTAAAGAATGAGACCGCCATATATGAGATAAGGGTAAATGGAATGTAGAGAGTGTATACGATGTGATGTGTCCGTCACAGTGAGTACAAGATCGAGAGAGGTTGACAAAAAAAAAAAAAACGTGGAGATGTTGGAGGGGAAGAAAAAAACAGCAAGCAAGCGAGAAGACACCAATCAATGTACCGCAGTCATATTGCTGCCCTCGCTATTCCAGCCCAAGGCCCAAATCGGGAAATCGCTGCTTGATTTTCGGGTCTCGGGGGGATTATCGACGGCAATCGCTCCGCTGCTGTCTGTGCGTCTTCTGGAGTGCTGTCTCTGGAGCTCAGGAATAGGAGGTGGTGGTCGGCGCGGGGGAGGTTTTTGAGACGGTAAGGGAGAGAAGCGGTGAATAGGAAGGGTCGGGGTAAGAGGGGATTTTGTACTCGTAGCAGGCGAAGGCAGGCTCTTCGAGGAAACTAAGCTCGCTCGCGGCGATGGCGCAGAGCGAATGGTTTTGTCATCAATATCGGATCGCGCGGCTCTTGGTGTTGAGCTCTCTCTAAGCTTTTGTGTTGCTTGAAGCGCGCGGGCTAACCCGGGAGGAGGAATGCCCGGGCTGAGGCGTAAAAACGAGGTATCGGCGCAGTAGAATGAATCCCGAGAAAGTCCCGATACGACGGAACGGCGATCTGACTCCACAGTCTCGTTGAATATACTCGGTGTAATCTTGCCCTGTCGCTGTCTCATTACTTCGAGGAGACGCTCTTCCTGCCTTGTCACAGCCATAAGCCGACTCCTCCGGTTAATCTCCTTCTGTGACAGAGACGGAGTTTTTGCCGGAACCTTCGCCTGGTCGAATATCGGGTCGCCATGGAAGAAATTAGGCTCGTGTACGGTGGGTATACCGCTCGAACGACGCGATCGACTAGCGCCGGTTGTAGACGCCGAGTGCTTCGAGACTGTTGAGTCCCGCCTGGGCTGGACGGGCTTCAAACTCGAACGTGAGCCTTGTGTGTTTGAAGACGAGGGGCGTTCCACGCTTCTTAACGTGCTTTTGGTAGCGTGCGCCGTAGTAGCCGTGCAAATTTCTGCCTCGAAATCACCATATGTAGACACGCTATCTCGTTTGTTTTTATTGAACCGGGGCGGAAGCGGCAAGGGCGGTTCTTCGTCGTCTTCATCCTCGGATGATGAAAGGCAAAGCACGCTCGAGTGGCTGAGGTCGGAGTTCTTCAGGGTGCTTTTGCTGCTCTTCTTTGACATTGGGGGGTTCAGTTTAGACGGGTCCTCACGCAGCCCAAATCGGAACGGTGCTGGTGGCATATCCCTCAGGGATTTATTTGATTGAACCTCCCGAAGAGTCCTTTGAGATGACCGTGCTGATTCACCTGACCTAGCCGATAGAATAGATTTCGAGTCGCTGCGTTGAAGATTCTCTCTGCTTCGCAAGCTGAAGTTCATTTGGTTGTACTGAGACCGATCCGGTGAGCGCGGTGATAACTGCACATCAAAATTCTTTTGGAGTGCCATATCGATCTCGCTGGTGCGGACGGTGCGTTCCAGTGATGGGTTACTCCACTGTGTGCCGGCAGAATCATGCGGAATTGATGCACCTAACACGCCATCTAGCTGTTGATGGCTGTGCTCGGGATGGTGCGTAGTTCTCGGTTGCGGGGGCGCTTTTGTAAGTTTCTTTCCAGGTAAGCGTGCCTCGAACCTACGAGGCTTCATCGTCGAGTTGTCTGAAGTTGTCGAGATAGCCGATGGCGAAGACACCATGCGTTGAGGTGAAAGAAGAGGCGCATTGTTTGTCTGCGGTCTGGGAAACAGTAAAGAGAGATCAATCCTAGGAGGTCGCGTCTTCCGTTTCGTGTCCTTCATGGGTCCCTTGGGCTGTTTGAATGCCGGGTTGAGTCCACCATCAGAGCTCTCAAGTGGCTCCAGAGTCAGGCCATCTTCCATCCCAAGACTAGTACTTGAGCGAGAATGAGACTCCCGAGAGCTAAAACGAGAATATAGTGCAGTAGAGGAACCGGACAAGTGTAATTTCCGGGTCAGTTGTACAAGAGGAGGCGTAGGGTCAACGGTATCTCGATAGTCTTGACCTAGCAGAGGCGACGAAGCCCGGACACGAAGATTTGGAGAATTCAGACCATCCTCTGCGAGATCGTGCTTGGGCAGGATATCCGGGGCATTCAAGTAGCTTTTCCGAGTGCTGGTCGTTGGCTCGGGCCGCCGGTGATAGTCGTGATCAAGAGCGATGTCTGTGGTCCCTAGTATCCGTTGAGCCTTGTGTATAGACCTTGACTTTTGATCCCTTTTGCCGTTGCTGTTTGGGTGGATCTCGCCAGTGGGAGCGTTCACACTCGACTTCCGTAGCGGTACGTGAAAAGACTTATGAGGCATAGTGGAACGATTCACTGGTCAGCAACGGTTGTTGGTTTCTCGTCAAAGTCAAAAACGACAAAGCCCGCGGGCGAATTATCGTTGACATATATCACCAGTCCCTCGAGTTAGTCAGGTCAAAGCAGTGTTTTGGAATTGCTCAAGGGTCGCGGGTTAACGGCGGTTCGAGGTGGTTGTTTCACCCCAAAAAAAGGAAGGTTTCCCCACACTACGGAGTCGATGATGGAAAACAAGCGGTTAGACGACTGGCGCCTGCACCCGTTGAGTCTTGGAAGTTTCGAAATTTCCGAGGGCTGAAGGAGAGGGGGAATTTCCGCAAGAATCTTCAAAAGAAAGCAGCGAGAAATAATGATAGCGGTATGGTCGACAAAAGAGTGACAGGGGAGCAAACACCCGGAAAGGAGGGAGAGACAGATGGGGGTCGCAGCGACAGCAGCGAACACCCGGTTTTATCAAGTGCCGCGGGACAGTGCGGGTGGATAACAGGTTGTAAGATTAGCAGCTGGGAATAATAATAACTCTTAAGACGACTAGGCCCAAGGCCCAAGGGACCGGCTGCCGACTAAATGTCCAATTTAAATTCAAGCCCGATCCGCCCGTGCGAGCTTCGAGTGTGCCCACAGTTTGGCAACAGAAACAGTCGCCGTTCTGACGTTCTTGGAAATTGCGCTGGCTGCAAATCATTATTCTCCGAACCATAGCACTCTTCTGGATCCCCGTTCCCCATTCGTTAACTGTAGACAGCTAAAGCAGACCCGATAATTATTGACAGTGTGGGATCAGTGGATGTCAAGTCGTAAGGGGGCGATCACTCGCCAGGCTCGAATCGCCCACAAAGCCAAACCCGAGCATCGGGAACTACATTGGCTAGCTCATCGAGCATCAGAGGCTAGAGGTGATGTACGATGGAAACACCAGATGCAGGGGACCCGCGATTGAATGCCGTGCCTGAGTGGACGGTGGAGCAGCGATCATCACACGCCAGAAAGCTGCTCCTGTGCATCCGGAACAGAACCGCAGCAATGGGCCACGAAGATCGGGGATGGCGCTGGCAATTCTGCAACAATTGAGCTGGACAGCTTTGTATGTTCCTCAGGATCTCGCAAACAAGAATCAACCGGAGCACATGCACAACGTGAGTTTCAAAAGGGATGAAGCTAGCTCTGTGACACCCATGGATTCGCCAAACCCAATCTGGCGCTCACGGGCGGCCAACGAGACGACAATCATCCTCCAAGCCTCCAACTCTTGATTCCTTCTGTGATCCCAGACGGTGAGGGTAGAGTAGGCCACTCTCCCGTCTGCCTACCTCGAAGTGGGCCACTGAACCAGGATGATGGTTGTCAGATGGGAGACTAGTCGAGGTCAAATAAAAGCAGACTAAAAGCGCACTTGCTTTTTTTATGGTCTCCCTGGCTTTCTTTTTGCATTTAAGGTTTTTCCGGGAGAACTTCAGAAGGCTCAAGCCTTCAGGGGAGCTTTTGTAGACCATACGGAGTTTATGCGACCCAAACTTTTGTACGGTTCAACACGTGTATTTCGGCCACGCGATGCCCCCCTTTCCCAAAAATTGAGGCAAGTTGGGACGTTGAAGAACCGTACCTCTGCGGGACACGCATATTCTCCGAGAAGAAATTGCATTCGAATCCATCGGGCAACATGAGCATCACCCACAGGAACACATTCAAGCCGAAGTGAGAAAAGGGGCCAGGTCTTACCCTAGCCTCTCCACGGGTTCCGCCTCGCACAGTCGCACTAACTACTCTAACTCGATCGATTCAAATCATTCGACAGACAAACCACGATCCTGCCCGCGGGCTGGCGACGACGAACGACGGAAGCTCCTGCGCTCACTCGGCCTTCCTTTTCCTACCAATAAGACGCCCAAGCCGCTGCTGATCATCCATCCCCATTCCCGCTAAAGCCAGCCTTAGGCGGCACCGGAGGTGGATCACACCAACAATATTAACTAAACGAGATTGAATTAATTCAATAGTCGAACAAGCCCCTTCCGCGGGTCCCATCGCCTCCATACTCGAATGGGCAATTCATCAACTCTGAATGACGCCTGCAGTAGCGCCATTGGGACTGGTTGACATGACCCCGTAAATAGCGCGCAGGACGTTTCCGATCGAGTTCTGGGCTCAAGCCAGAAATGACCGTGCCTCTGGCAACTCCGCAATTTGGCAGCATGTGTACATAACTACTGTACATACGGAGTACCGCTGGACTGGGATGATGTGCTGGACTATTGGAGGTAGTCTGCCTAGTAGCGGTTATGGGGGAGAAGGCGGAGGTGCACAACAGCGCCCGCGCGGCGGACAACAGACGGAGTATTCTTCCAAACCAACCCCCATGTTGCACGGCTATTGGACTCGTCAGCCGCCATATTCCCTGTCGTCACTGCCACTGCATACAGTATCTAGTGCCCCCTGCAGGAGGGCGGCGTTTCACACCCTGCAAGCCATCCGCGACGCTGATTTGTCCCACTTGCTGACGCCACACTAACCTGTTGAGATCTGTCCGTCGCAGATCTTCCTTGCTAACCTGTCACTGTTTGACGTCCAAGGATTTCCGAGAGTGATTCCGCGCCAAGTCCACTCTTCGCAGATACTCCTGAATCAGCTCATCACTGACAAATTTTTTGCCTTGGATAACTATCCAGCAGTGAAACTGGCCTCCCATGTGCCGCGCATGGCTTCGGCTCTTCTGAATACAATGAACGGGATACGTTATAGATTCGAGGCAACAGATCGAGAGTTCGAAATTGGGGGCTCATCCAGCACCGCCCAAACAGGAAGGAAGTAGGTCTTCGCGGAGACAGGGTTGAAATCAATATTGGGGAGAGGCTTCAAGCCACGAACAACCCCGCTTTCATGTTCAATGTTTCAATTTCGGTAAGTTCATCTCAAATCACATTTACCTATTCCAGTACAGACGCTGAATCACAAAACTTATTCTCCTATGGGGTATCGGCCCACAATGGCGGAACTATTGATCTACAGGTACCCGCTCGAACTTTCTGCCTCGGTTCGGAATCCTTTAAAAGTGTGATGAGTAGTATAACCCCTCTCTGAGACTAAACAGTGGAAGCTAGATACTGAGGGGCACCTACTCTTTCTGGCAGTTGAAGCATGTACTGTGTAAGAATCCCATACTTTCACTGTGCATTGTCTGCACAGATGCAGTATTGCCCGTTAAGCAATCGACTGTGGCTCGCGAGGGCAGGAATACTCAAGGAGAAGACAGCCTCTCCGAGCTTTGAGCACCTAACAAGGCCTATGCTTCGATTCCCAACGACTTTAAATCCACGATCCTGGAATCAGAACGGCCACAGGGATTTCGAACCAACGGCCGAGCTATTGGCCACTATCGTTACCATCGTCAATGGCACATGATTCTTCACGAAGGGACCAAGCCTCGATGAGCGTTTCATATACTCGCACAAGACTTTATTAGCATACCTTAGTTTTCGGTTCTTATTACATAGACTACATACAGTACATATAAAAAAAAATAAAATGAAATGAAAATGAAAAGGAAATAAAAAGGAAAAAGATCCCTGCACTTGACTGTTTCATCTCCGAGTTCACCTGAACTTTAAACTGACGCTTACCATTTCAAATGAGACATTGTACAAACACGCCTTGGGCTTCTTCTGTAACCTTACGCTTTCTCGTCGCCACTCGAAAGCGCCCCGACATCAATAAGCTTGGAGTAGTTGCTGATCTTGCGTCTTTTCCTTCCGCTGCGCCGCACCCCTTCTTCGTCCTGGCCAGGCGTTGGCTGAGAAGGGGTAACAGACACAGGCTCGGGCCCAATCTGCGAAGATCTAGTTCGTTTGCGGGTCGATCGTGGCGTGTCCAAGCTAGAAGGCTGGGGGGTTGCAGGGGTAATATCGCGTCGGTTACCCTCACCAGCAATAACTAGCGGGTTCATTCGCATCGATTTGCGCCTCAGATTGTGCGGGTGCTGTGATGTATCGGCGGGGGTCTCGTTGGACTTGACTACTCCAGCATAGTCTCCTCCAGTACTCTTCGCTGGCGTGGTTTTGGTCCGATGGCTCAGGCCGTTAGCTTGGCTGCTGGCCGGTGGGCTGCGGAGGTCGAGAGAATCATCGGCGTTTTGTTCTGCAAACTGCGGCTTATTTTAGCACGTTGAAGAAGGGGGGATGGGATGGTTGCAGAGCCTTACGTGATGGCTGATTTTTACCCTTGGATCCATGACTTCGTTCTGGATTCTCTCGTGTATATCGTCTGACTGAGGGATTCTGAATCTGGGCAGGCCTGAATTTGCGAAGCCCTTAACTTTACTACCAGGGGTGGATTCTAAGAGTCCTTCCTTTACTAGGATGGTTGTTATGCGGTCGCCACTCGAGTCTACACAAGATCAGAGAGCAGTCATATCAATCAGCTTGGGTGTGAACTCACGTAGCTGCTCAGTCAAAGTGGAGGTCCTGACTGGGTACCCTTCAGCCAAAATAATTCGTAGTGCCCGTCGCGAAACCATTATGTCCTTAAGCTCGTCAAAAATACCTTCTTCGTCCGGCCCGAGAAGACACCTGTAGCAAGCGTGGACGTCTGGGACGCTAAATGCTTTCGTGTCATCGTAACCATAGCAGATTGCGTGCTGTCGAGTATGACAGAAATTACATTCGATCTAGCGGGCTCAGTTAGAAGCTGATTATGGCGGAATGTCGCGGTCCATGACTTACCATCGACATCTCATCTCCGTCCCAGTCGCATTCGCATTGAACAGTACCCGGAATTTGCGCATCTTCAGAAGGTTGTGAAGCTAAACGTTTTCTGATTTCTGCGAGCTTTCTTGCAGAGAGACGGAGTTTTCCGTTTATAGCTGGAGGTTCTGCTTTTTCTGGCTCTGCTGGCTGCATTGACTTTGCGAGCTGTGTGGCGATCAAATCATTGTCAGTTTCTGATGGAGGCACCTCTTGAGACTAGTTTAACCAGATTGATCAGTCCAAAGCTTTCGATGGTGGAAAACAACTCCTCCTTACCGGCATCATCATCTTTAATCTTTCTCGCTCAATAGCATCCTGAGTCGCTTCACGAGTCTCTGCTTGTGAGCTATCTGCTACACGGGATTAGATTGGTTAATCAGAATATGCGAGGTTACAGGCGTGGTACCTCGGATTTGGGGGCTGATCAGTTTGCTTCCTTCATCCTCGAATCCAATATCTGCGACTCGCGGAACTGTATCTTTGTATTCAATCTGCGCCGGTATCTTTGGTATGTATTCTTGCTCGGGGCCAACCCATTTAAGAGAAGTGACCTTGAGCCCGACACTGATTTCGTCAGCATTTTGCTACTTGTTCAGATAAGCTCACGTACGTATGCCAGCCACTATCCATCGTTCCACAGGGTTGCGACTCCTTCTGCCAGTTCTCCGTCAACGGATAGTTGATGGTTCCGTCTCGCGCCCCGGCGAAGCCCGGGGGCTCATACTCAGGAGGACAGTCTTCAGTATAGAAGAGATGAATGCCGAGAGCACGCTTGTCTGTACTCGTTAGTGGCAATGCAATGGAATCCATGTTGGGGCGGTGAATACTTGGAAGTTGGGGAAGAAAGGAACTTAGAGTTATCAAGCGCCTAATTATACCTTCGAGGCCGACGCGTGCTGATTGAGCTGTTTTTACATCAGTCGCATAACCGACAGGCTCTATGGATAGACTCTCTAGGCGACTATTTAGTTGCCCTGCCCCTCCAGTGTACTTGAAAGAGAAGGTATATGACTCGAGGACATTGTCGGGCTCTTGCTTGTCAGCGACAATGGTGAGTTGGACCGCTTCCAGAACACTCTTGCTCAGAGCGTCGAATATACCCGTTTCCTGGGCATGTTAGCGATTTAGACGTAGAACTGATCAAAGGACATACTAAAACATCTACGATCATATCCGCCTTCGGGTTGGAACCATGAAGGATGACCTTCAATGGCTGGCCCTTCATGCCTTGACCAAAAGCTGCATTAGTGCTCCGTTTGGACAGGCTGAGATTGGTACTGCTGTCGATGAACTCGCGGTAAGAATATTTCCCCTGCTTCTGGGCTTCCTTGAGATCGCGATCATCAAAACATGGAAGCGGTAAAAACTCCCTACGTTCCACGAATGAGAGAGTATATCAATAAATTTGGAGTGATTAATTCAACAAACCGAAGATAGAATAAAGTTCCGAACTGGATATAGCTAGTTAACGCGAGTGGCGCGGAGTGGAATCGCGATACTCACAGTCACATGTAGCATAATCTTGACCATCTCCAAACTTTGCTGCTGCTCCCGCCGGCTCTGCTCTGCGCTTGATACCAGGCCACCATTGAGTGAATTAAGTGTTTTGGCCGTCGCAGGCGATGTACCGCCTGGGGTGAGGTCGCTACGCGCGCGAGGTGTTGGTGACCGAACCGCCGAGAGCGGCCCAGTGAACTTAATCCGGACCATCGCGGAGGACAAATTGCTAAAGCGATCGCTTCAGCGTTTTCCGATCCGCGAGGAGGAATAGAGATTAAGGCCGCAATCCAAGGGCGAATGTGGGAGACGTGGACTGATGTCAAGCAAAAATGAAAGCCAAAGTTCGGTCACGGGAGTCGCGTCGTCCGCCTGAAACTCGACTGAGGCAGAAAATTAAGCAACCAAATGAACTCAATCTTGTTGATCACCCATTCCTTTTTCCTGGGGTAAAAGGCGCAAGTTCCAAACAGATCTGAAGTTTCTACTTTCCTATAGACCTTGTTTCAGGACTTCTTGCTCCTGGCTCTATTTTTTTTTATTGCATTCTAAGCCCATTCTAATAGTTCTGTACTATGCGCTGGCCGCCTCTCACTGTACAAATTCCATCAAAGCTTTCAATTTTCCCTTACGAAGTAGATACCCCTATTCCAGCGTTGTTCGAGGCTGGGAATGCGCAATATAAGGCCCTATCCCTTTATCTAGGAGTGCTGGATGCCCTTGTGGAAACTGAAAAGATCTTCGATCCCCCTTCCAGCCTCGCTGTCCCAGCGCGCCTGGCTACCGAGCGTCCCTTGTTTATTTCGCTCGCTTATTTTCCAGTACACAGCAACCGTTTCCTCTCGAAAGCTACTAATTATAGAAGCGGCCAGATGAAGATATATGGGGCGACAACCGCCTGAAGGATCAAATACCTCTTAACGCAGTTCTCCGTACCGAAAGTCACTTTTCCCAAGCAATTCGAATTCAAGCGCCACGCCCAGCGCAGAGGTCCGCATCTTCGTTGTATAAAGCCAGATAACATCAGAGCGATGCTTGGGGCCTCGAGGAAGTAGGTCCCACCGCGACCCGCCGAAATCGTTGAAACAGCCGTTCCTCTGACCCTTCCCCGCATTTCCGCTGGGTCAACACGGGAATGGCGGACAGCCAGTCTTAAGTTTCACTTGGTGCACTGTTAGTGTGAAATCGTCGCAGGAAAGTCTATCGTTTGCCTATTCATGACTCTGATTCTCCGCTTGGATGTTAGCTTGCAACCTCTCGCTGCTTCTATCTCCAATTTCCTCCCGTGGTCCTACTAGTAGGACTGTATTCAGCCCCACCATCCCACGTGATTTCAAGTTTGGTAACCAGGGGTTTGCAAGCTATTGGTCCTGAAGAAGCTCCTGCACCTTACAAGGCAGGAGGGCCATATCCCAGTTGCGGGAGAAACAGTAGAGGCAGGGCGAAAGGGAGTAGAGCAAGAGACATTTAGGAAACTTGTTCTGATGGCTAGAGAGATGATCTATCACCTGACATTCTTCGTTCCTTATCACGAAAGCAGTACGGAGTACTCCTACAATGTACTCCGTAGTAGATAGTATCTCTTTGAGCCAGGATCTGACTTCAATAGTAAGGTCAACTTATCACTGGCCTACATGGGTTGACAACCCTGGGTTTGCTCTGGCAAGCCAAATGAAATGGCGATGTTATAGTTTTCTTGTACCATAGCTCGAATTTTCATGTGCCTTGGTTGTTGGAGGATAATTATAGTCCTAAAACTAGTATTAGTCTTGTCAGCAACCACAAGAAGAGTTTTATGCTGCCCACTATCATCGCCCTCGTGGCCGGTCCTCAGCCTTACGACTGCTTTTCCAGAATCCCTTTCTTGTTCTCGTCGAAAACAACCATCTGCTATTCCAATAACCCCTCCTTTCCTTCTTGATAGTGGGTTTTTTTTAAAGATTCGGTGCGGAGGCTCGGGAAGGCACCAAATTGGGCCTAGCGGGCCAGGTGACAGTACGGTACGACGCTGCTGTGTCGGACCAGCCCAGGCGAGAAACAACCAACCACCTCCAGCTCCCTCGACTGTTCTCCGCCGCCCAACAACATCTCCTTGTTCGGGGCACGCCACTGGAAGTTTTCCTCTTCCTCTTACACCCATCACTTTTGCCGATTTTTCTGGCTTCACCAAAATACATCACCCTTGTGAATATGCTCTAATGAACACTGTTTTTCTTCACTCCTGGGCAGTCACATGGTTTTGACGGCCGTGAACCGTGCTGACAGCCCCCCCATCTCGCCCATATCATCAAAAAGAGACCCTAACCTCTAACCGCGTCAAACAATACCCGTTTTCTAATCTTCCTTTATGACCGTCTATTGCTCGGCTGAGATTAAACTGAGCACAAATATAACCGAAGTCACCAACCCGTACCTATCGCCCATCACGACGCGTCCGCGCCTTTCGGAATTTTGCCGAGCCTGACCAACTCTACAACCCTCACGATGGACGATAACGAGAGCGGTAATGGGCTTCTCCCTGGGGCCACCTCAAGCTCCATCGGTCAATTTTCGTTCGCCCCTGCCACGCGGACTACAGTAGTAACCACCACCACAACTACCACCACGACCTTTCCTCCTTTAATAATCAAAGCACCGCGTGCAATCCAGGAGCTCGACCCTAAACTGTACCCTCTGGCATCCTCTCCTACGCCGTCGGCATTGAGAAATATAAAGTTCGAG
Source organism: Aspergillus ustus (assembly GCA_000812125.1). Taxonomy (NCBI): domain Eukaryota; kingdom Fungi; phylum Ascomycota; class Eurotiomycetes; order Eurotiales; family Aspergillaceae; genus Aspergillus; species Aspergillus ustus. The sequence goes on from JOMC01000028.1 coordinate 718,095, forward strand.
CTCGGTGGAAGGTCAGTGGTTTTTAGCGAACCTGATGATGCCGCGGGTACTATTGAAGAGGTAGGAAAGACAGTATTTTTGCTCCCACAAGGCAATAAACAAGGGTTCTAAGACTAATAACTCCATTCTAGTTGACTGAGAAGAACGACGCTTTAAAAGCTTCTAACGGCGTGGTTCGATCAGTAACCTCATTCACATCCGAGGACCAGCCAACCCCTCGGTTCCCCACGTCCAAAGTTTCGATCCATCCCTCCCCATTCCCGACGAGTGTAAAGCGTCGACCCTTATCAGTCACGGAAACACATTATGGCAGCTTAAAGTCGCACTCGAACAGGGTCCCCTCAGAACCTCTTACCCGTCCGTTCCGCTCGCATGGCTCAACACCCAGGATCGCTGGATTGGCGACCCCGGAGACTGAGGGCAACAGTTTTAGCTCCCGTGATAGTATTGCGTCGAGGAGAAGGGTTCATAGCTCCAATTTTCCCAGAAAAGAGACTTTGCTTCGATCTCCGTTGTCGTCTGAAGTTGAGTCCCAGGGGGGCTTATCTGTTCTCCATGCAAGAAAGGAACCATCACGTACGAAAACGATTGTTTCTGAGCGGAGCAGACAAGCTGCGCGGCCATCGGAGTCGCAAACTGCACATTCACTATCGCACGAGGAGGATAACGCATCTACAGAACAAGAATTGAGAGCAGCTGCCGCAAGTCAGGACACCGAATACGTTGGAGATAGCTTCTCGCAACATCGGTCCATAGATTCGGCTTCACAGTTAACACTCATCGATAATGTTGTTGCACAAGATATGTGCCTACCCAGTCCAAGTCTGTCACCGGTCGCGGCCATGAATGCCCTTCACGCCGAATCTTCGTTTGACTCTGCAGACGACCCTGAGGATGAGACTGACTCCAGCCTTGAACACAATGAATCTCGACTCAATGATCTTTCCCGCAAGAGGATCTTGAGTGCCCCGGCTCCGTTGGTTGCTGATCCTATTGCCGGCGCTCTTCCTTCAAACCCGAATATTCCCCGCGCTTCTTCTTTAATGGATGTGCCGAATGTCGTGGACTTTTTCGACTCGGTGCCCGAAGAGATGAAGACGTACATAATGTACCAGCTTCTCAGACGTTGCCCGAAGCCGACTCTACACTTTGTCGCCGACGTTGTCAATCCAGCCCTCAAATGCGACTTCCTTACGCTTCTTCCCCTTGAATTAAGCCTGAATATCGTCAAATTCTTCGACTCAAAAACTATGTGCCGTGCTGCTCAAGTTTCGAAGAAGTGGAGACATATCATCAATTCTGACGAGAAATCCTGGAAAGAACTCTTTGACAGGGATGGTTTTGTTCTTCCAGATGGGGAGCTGCAACGGGCAATCAAGGAAGGCTGGGGATGGCAGTTTCCAAACGGGGTCGAAGACTACGAAAGAGATCTCAATATGTCGGCCTTTATCAAGCCAGATCCAGAATCGGGTCCCGCTACATCACCGCTGGCTGGCCCAAGCGACAGACCCTCGTCTCTCAATCGTCGACCGAAAAGGAAGGCTTGTTCCCGGGCTTCTAGCAGAAAATTCTCCAAGCGCAAGATTTCATCTAGCGGCACCGATCAGTCTGACTCTTCTGACTGGAAGAAAGAGGTGTCGCTCACAGAGGGCCCATATGCTGCTGCCAATGCCGCCGCTGCTGCCGTCCCGTATCCGGACATCGGTCTTCCGTCTCTTCGGGGACTGCATCTTTACAAATCTTTATATCAGCGGCATCATTCGATCCGTAAGGGCTGGATGAAACCGGGAGTCAAGCCAAGGCACCTTGCTTTCCGTGCTCATGACCGTCATGTAGTCACGTGCCTTCAGTTTGACACTGACAAGATCTTGACGGGTAGCGACGACACAAATATTAACGTTTATGACACAAAGACTGGTGTTCTAGAGGCGACTCTTGAAGGTCATGAAGGCGGGGTCTGGGCTCTCGAGTACTATGGCAACACTCTCGTTTCAGGGTCAACCGATAGGTCTGTCCGTGTTTGGGACATCGAGAGGAAAAGATGTACTCAGATATTTCATGGTCACACCTCCACTGTCCGTTGTCTACAAATCGTGCTTCCGGTTGAAGTCGGGAAGAAGTCAGATGGGACCCCCGAGATGATGCCAAAGGAACCATTAATCATTACCGGATCACGAGATTCCAATCTAAGGGTGTGGAAGCTTCCGAAACCAGGCGACCCCGGCTACTACCAGAGTGGTCCCCATGTTGACGATACTGATTGCCCGTATTTTGTCCGTGTCCTTACTGGTCACCAACATTCTGTCCGTGCAATTGCGGCCCATGGAGATACCCTGGTCAGCGGAAGCTATGATTGTACAGTGCGAGTTTGGAAAATATCCACAGGAGAAACTTTGCACCGTCTCTCCGGGCACTCACTCAAAGTGTACAGCGTGGTTCTCGACCACAAACGAAATCGTTGTATCAGCGGATCAATGGATAACATGGTGAAGGTTTGGTCTCTTGAAACGGGCTCCATCCTGTACAATTTGGAAGGCCATACGTCGCTTGTAGGACTTCTAGACCTGAAGTGCGATCGTCTTGTCTCAGCTGCTGCAGATTCCACTCTTCGGATCTGGGATCCTGAAACTGGACAATGCAAGAGCACATTGAGCGCTCACACGGGTGCAATTACCTGCTTCCAACACGATGGCCAGAAAGTAATCTCAGGTTCTGATCGCACACTGAAGATGTGGGACGTGCGAACCGGCGAATGTGTCCGGGACCTGCTCACAAATCTTGGAGGGGTTTGGCAAGTTAAGTTCAATGATCGTCGATGTGTTGCCGCCGTGCAACGTGACGGCATGACCTACATCGAAGTGAGTATCCGTTCGTCTTCTGATCTTCCCAAATTTTGGTCTAATATGTCCTATCAGGTTCTCGACTTCGGCGCCTCTCGCGATGGTGTCCCAGATGATCAACTCGGTAGACGCATTGTCGTTAACCGATCGGGCCAGGAGGTCAGCGATACCGACGAGGATTATGATCTTTCCGACGCATAGATACATGCTATTGAAGCAACGAACCCACTTTCCTTGTTACGGCCCGCTGGCAGGGCCCTCTTACATTGGTTACCAGTTTCCTTGTCACTATACAACAAGCAGCTGTGTCCCTTCGGCTATTCTTCCCTAAAGAACCTCTTATCAACCTTCACTATTTGACATCTTCGACCCCAGCACTATTTACGATACCCTCACGGAATGATTTACATTGCACGACTTTGCATAGCGTGGTTAGCAGCATCCCTCAAACTGTGGTTTATGACAGACAGGCGTCTTGGTATTCAGCAGAATCACATATCATTATTGTGTCCAAATTTTATGTTTATAGCAGTTGTACACCCATCATGTCATGACCCATATGGGTGCTTGAATATCTTTTCCCCATATTCTTGGTATGTGGCGTTTCAGAGCGCAGCTCGAAAAACTTGGACTCGGCTCCTTTGCTCTGAATCGATGGTCTATAAAAGAGAATATATGTCCTGTGCATTCATCACGCTGTGAAAGCCAAAGCCGTATCGTTGAGTATCCTGCAGCCAGACATAACTGCTTGGTGCACCGTATGTAGACTGCGCGTTACGCACGTAGGCGATGGTTCACCCCCCCCCCTCCCCAAGAAAAAACGAATGGTCTCAGCGGCGCGGAAGCTGACTATATACTGCCGGAGTTTGACTTCGAAAGATCAGCGAGCGTGGGGGAGGGTATGGCACTAGAGCCGCCAATAGGCTATACGAGGTCTCACAACGAGAACAGCCGCGATTTATTGGCTCGTACTTGTCATTTGGACCCAGCATCAAGGAGCACGCACAACTGAACTAGAAGCTGACCCCTCCAAGGACTTTATTTCAGCCCTCGCCTCCACAGTGCCATCCAATCCAGCAGCAGACAAGATAGCCCATCGAACACCGCTGACGCCCAAGAATCGCGTCGGACCGATCCGTACCTGCGAGCTGCACGTCAACAACTCCCCCAGGGCACCGGGACCCTCGTTGCGGCCCATGGGTTGGACGACGGGTTTCAGGCTCTCCAGTGTAGCACGCAGCTCGACAAGCTTCTTGGCCGCTGGGACGCTTGTCGGCTTAGGTTGGCTTCTGACCAAGAGTTTATCAACTTTTGATAGGATGACCTGGTGGGGGATTGCGTATTGTCGGAATAGATTGAGGATGTCGCTGTCTGTTCGCTTGATACCATGCTCGCTGTCGATTAGGAGGAATGCGCGCCGGAGTCTAGAGAAGTCGCCCATACAGTTAGCGACATTTATACAAAACAAAGGCTGCATCAGAGCAGTAATCACTAGAGTGCGGTACTCACTGCTTCCTCCCCTGGAGATACTTCATAATCTCAACCCCCCATTCCGGCCGGCTCGCTTTGCCATAGCCCGGCATGTCAAGCAGCACAATCTTAGCCTCGCCGCCCTTCGTCCCTCCAATCCCAAAGGCATTCATTTCTCTCGTTTTCCCTGGTCTCGAAGACGTCCAGCATATCTCCTTGCCCATGATCGCATTAAGCAGCGAGCTTTTCCCGACATTCGAGCGGCCCAGGAACGCGACTTCGGGCTCCGTCGAGGAGATAGGCGTTGTTCGGAACTTGGATGCGGACCATAACTTTATCGGCGAATGTCGAGAGGGCGCGAATAGCTTGTCTGCATAGTTTAATTGTGGTGCGCTAGGGATTTCCGTGTCCCAGTAGTACGAGATGTGGTTCGGCCCTAAGTCGCGGAGAGGAGGGATTTTTTTGGTTGGAAGGGAATTGGTCGTAGCTGTGGCAGTGGTGGTGATTGTTCGGGGTGCTAGACGTGGGGAGAGCCTTTGTCGACAGGCGCGGCATATGTATAATGGAGATCTCATAGCGAAATGGATGTACTCGTTGGGGTAGAAACGGATGACGGTCTGGATGCACCGGAGAAGCTTCTCTGACTTTGTCTTGGATAGGCATGTTTACCGAGACCACCGGATTATGCCATAGTTGGCAACAATTCCGAGATCCCCGCGATAAGCTCCGTTGGAGGCAGCAATCACAGCAATATTAATGCAATCGTCATCTTCAACTTCCCAGCAGTCCCCGCGTTTCCTCTTCAGCGACCTGTACAAGCACTATATCCGCATATATATCACCACGCTCTTAAAGTCTCCAGTGAACGTACTACCGTTTCAAAATGATCAACGCGGTGCTCGTCTTCAACAACAACGGGCAGGCCCGGATGACGAAATTCTACACCCAAATCGTGAGTTAAAGCGGACCACCCAGGATACTCCCTAGCTGAAGCTAACTAGATATCCTCCAGGACACTCAAACCAAGCAAACCCTCATCACACAGATCTACGATCTCGTCGCTCAACGACCCCCAACAGCCTGCAATTTCCTCCCTCTACCTCCCCTCCTCGCTCGCGGAGCCAGCGCCAACGCCAACGGACCCTCCGATGCGCCAGCCCAGATCACTTACCGTACATACGCGACTCTCTCTTTCATTATGATCTCCACATCAACCGAGTCACCGCTTGCGCTCATCGATCTCATCCAGGTCTTCGTGGAGGCACTCGACCGCATCTTCGAGAATGTGTGCGAACTAGATCTCATCTTCGGCTTTGAGACTATGCACGCCGTACTCAGTGAGATGATTGTCGGTGGAGTGGTAGTTGAGACGAATATCGAGAAGATTGTTGGCGGGGTACAGAGTCAGGAGGGGAATCTGGGAAAGAAGAAGGCTATACAGGCGGCAAGTTCGGGGGTAGGTAGAGGCGGCTTGTCGGGTCTTGCTGCATGGCGATGATTTTCTAAACGAGATGCACTCTTTTGCGATTGCTGTTTGGCTACATATGAGATTTAGGGATCTATTCACGCATATAGTGGCGTTAGTTGGTTAGGTTTTCTACTCTTATGGCACGGAGTTTATGCGGGATAGGTTTGCATATTGAAACATCTATTTACAAAGCGATTTAAGTAAATTCAGGAACCATTCCATACCCCATCGAAGTGGCCATCCCTTTGCTAGTCACCTTCTTTACTTCATAGTTCCCAATGCGGTTGATGAGGGGCTGAGCCCTACATCACGTGGGAGTGGAGGTCCGGAGCGGGCTCGCTTGTTTTTCCGCACTAGCGCGGCCCACGAAAGCGACGGCGGCCTTTTCTCTTGAAGCTCGAATCGTCTGGTCTTTTTTCCCTTCTTTCCTCTCTCCGTCAATCCCGTCAACCAGCACACCGCGGATCACAGTCGACAACAATGGTAAGCACTTAGCAATTCAGTTTGGCTTCTCGTCAGTCAAATACAGCTCTCGATCAACTTCGCGATAATGTCGTAAGACAATTTGTCACTGCGTTCTCGCAAAGCTTTTCGAAGCGATTTCCATCGATCGCACAATTCCTCTCTTGAGGATGCGAGCGTCGGTGATGATTTGGCTGGAGTCGCGGGTCGAGTCGAAAGACTAGGCCTGTGTTCTCTCTAGAGTTCAAGGAAGATGCAGCATTGGTGGACGTTTGCTGATCTTCGTTTCTCAATGACAGCCTCCCAAGTCCGGAAAGAAGGCCGCTCCCCTCCCTTACCCCCAGGGCAAGGCTGGTTCTAGCAAGAAGGGCCCCAAGGTATGTTGAAACCCTAAGATTGCTTCGGTTGACGGTTTTGTGCTAATTGATCATTAGAACCCCCTCATCGAGCGCCGCCCCCGCAACTTCGGTATTGGCCAGGACATCCAGCCCAAGCGCAACCTCGGTCGCTTCGTCAAGTGGCCCGAGTATGTCCGTCTCCAGCGCCAAAAGAAGGTCCTGAACCTCCGCCTGAAGGTTCCTCCTTCCATCGCTCAGTTCCAGAGCACCCTGGACCGCAACACCGCCGCCCAGACCTTCAAGTTCCTCAACAAGTACCGCCCCGAGACCAAGGTCGAGAAGAAGGACCGTCTCCACGCCGAGGCCACCGCTGTCGCTGAGGGCAAGAAGAAGGAGGATGTCAGCAAGAAGCCCTACAACGTCAAGTACGGTCTCAACCACGTCGTTGGTCTCGTTGAGAACAAGAAGGCTTCTCTCGTCCTGATCGCTCACGACGTCGACCCCATTGAGCTGGTTGTCTTCCTCCCCGCTCTCTGCCGCAAGATGGGTGTCCCTTACGCCATTGTCAAGGGCAAGGCTCGTCTCGGTACCGTCGTCCACAAGAAGGTCAGTATCTCTCGATTGTGTCTTGCGCAAGGGCATTCGATACTAACTAGAGCCAGACTGCTGCTGTCCTCGCTCTCACCGAGGTCCGCTCCGAGGACAAGTCCGAGTTCGCCAAGCTCCTCTCCGCCATCAAGGAGGGCTACGGCGACAAGTACGAGGAGTCCCGCCGTCACTGGGGTGGTGGTATCATGGGCGCCAAGGCCGTTGCCCGCCAGGAGAAGAAGCGCAAGGCTGCTGAGGCCGCCATCCGTGTCTAAGCATACCCCGCTTAGCTTAACCCCTTGCACGATAATGACGGATACCCTCGGGTCTTGGGCTCTTCAAAAGCAAAAATAGGCATTGTTCAATTAGGTCAAAAAACTGGGATCAATTGACTGGAGAATGGTGTTCCAGGGACTTCTTTGCTGTTCAACTTAGCATTTAGTGATGATGGGTGGAACAAGAACAAGACTTTTTTGGCACCCTATCCCGAAAAACCAATCCCATTTCATCTTGATGGTCCACCCACCTTGTGTTTTTTCTTTTAGTTGCGTTGCAGATACCCATGAATGCATTTCAAACCTCACCTGCTACCCCGTTGTAACTCTGTAACCGAAGCATTCATGAGTTCTGCCCCCTGTCCTCCAACGTAGAGTCCGATTCCACATTAATGTCCCTTGCCCCAAACAAGGCGAAGAAACCGATCACCTCACTACTGTTAGCCTTAGCCATTCGTATACATATAAGTATACTCGTCGGAATTTTCCTGAGAGCAACATGCAGTGAGTTCTGGCACGAGTCCCTGTGTCTACTCAACAGTTCTAGATGGTACTAGGAACTCCAATGCTATATCTGCACTAGATCGCTCTTTCTACGCCGTCTGCTGGGCGAGTGACTGAATTTCCATTCGGGCTCGGTAGGCGCGACTAGCGGTCGTGCTTGCCTTAGGTTCGTGGGCGAATTTTGCAACCAAATAGGAAGGTGCGATAAAAGCCCGCCCAACATTGGAAGGAGCAATCGTGCCTTGGTCAGTCGCGCCTGCCTTTCAAGTAGCAGTAGCATGGACACAAACTAGGAAGCTGCGATGCAGGACGAAGTGGCCTTTAGAAGGAAGGAGCAAGATACTCCTGGTTGTACCAAGCATCTAAGCACTGCTCTTCAACCGACAAGGATAGATAAGTCATGCAATGATAGGAATGTAGGGGTAATAACTAAGGAAACCTAGGAGCAAAAACGAAACCCAACCGTTATGCAAACCAGAGACGATGATGATAAAGGATCCCGTGAGAACCACCCAGTCTTTTGTGTATACTGTCAAGCCTAAGAAAAAGCAACAACCGAACAATGCCCACGCATGGTGAATAAAAACAGAAACGAAAACCCGACTCGTGAATACAAAAAGTCGAAGCGAAGAAAATCTTAGGCTCTAGCCGTACAAGCTCATTAGGGTAAATTGGGAAAGGACGGGGCTACAGCGCTAAGGTGAGCGAAATGATGGGGAGGGAAAGGGGAGATAAGGGTCAGTGAGGGAATCATTTAATCGTTAACGTTGTGCGGGTGGTCGTGTAAGTCCTTGTCGGGCCTAGAATCTGGATTAGTCTGGATTGTACTGCAAAAGATTCGGTCCGGTTTTTAGATGGTAGGGATGAGCGTACCTTCATCTGTTCGATTCGTGCCTTGAGTTGGCTTGTGACTTCCGCGGCTCTCTTCCAGTTCTCCGCTGGCTCTGCACTTCTGCTCGATTGTTCTTCGCCTGAAGCACTGCCCGATCCGAGCATTGACGACCGGGTCGGGCTGGCAATTCCCGAGTAGGCTGTTCCAAACGTAGGACTAAATTTGCGTCGGTTGAGCCCCGGTGACTCAAGACCATTTTCTTTCTCCTCGCTGGGGCTAGCAGAGGCATAGCTTCGCGGCCGTGAATCGAATCGGGCACCGATATGAAGACCAGTTCTGGGCAATGGGGAATGGCCATTGCTTGGGTCCTGATAAATGGAAGCTGGGTCAGGAATCGGCATGCCGAACTGGTCAGACATACCAGTGGGAGAGCTCATAGCTCCGGAGCGAAGAGCCCTTGAAAGCTCACGCTTAAGACGCTCAATCTCCCGCTGCTGTTTCTGGACGTTTTGTTCGGCAGCTTCTGCGTCACTCCGTGCCCGAACGAGCTGCGTTTCTTTCGCCTTGACGCTCAGCACGTCCCTTGTATGATCTTCGATGAGCTGTGCATTCTGGTTCTGAAGCTCGATTACTTGAGAGTTCAGCCTTGTTCTTTCAGACTTCAAGTCTTCGATCATGCGAAGAAAGCGTTCCTTTTCGAGCCGAAGTTCATCGAGTTCAACACGTTCGATAGCAGCGATTCCGGTCAGAGCAGGAGCTACTGGCGCTGGCGCCGGCGCCGGCTCACTTTGGGGTGATGGCTTAGCGATCGGCCGCCCTGCAAGCCCTCGCCCCATCCCGAACTTCGAGACTGGCGGTTGCTGCGGTTGGTCCTCAGATGGCGGCGAGATGACTCGTCTTTGTGGTGATGCTAGACCTCCTGGTCCACCGAGCTTCTTCTTCAGCGCTCCACCAGGTTTCGGTAGTCCACCCAGCTTTGAGGGGATTGATCTTGTCGCGGGTTTTGATGGGGAAGCAGTAGGCGCTGGATCTTCGGCCGGAGGTGCAGGAGCTGCGGCTGGCTTCTTGAGTCCTAGTGGCTTCTTGGTCCCAACGGCCTTCTTTGCGGCAGGTGCGGCTGCCGTTTTCGGTGGGCCAACAATAGGCTTCGGTCTATCCTTTGCCTTGACCTCTGCTGTCTCGTAATACTCCTTGATTTTCGTCTTGCGTATATCATCCAATCCGTCTAGGAAAGGAGTCATCGCGCGCTCACCCATGATCTTCATCAGCGTACCAAGGATCTCCGCGCCTCCTGCGCGGTTAACCTCGACGGAGTCGGTAAGAAGCTTAGTTGCCGCATCTGCTATAGACTTGATTTCCGGTTTTGACGGGACGTCTCTGGTCGTTCGGAGACAGCGGATCAAGAACTTGACTGTTTCCTGCTTCACCTGGGGATTTTTGTGCTTGACAAACTCCAGTATCTCTTCCAAGCAATCAGTCAAGCTGGTCGCAATGAAGACCGCATCCAAAGCTTGTCCCAGGGCATCCGCAACAGTCTGTTTCTTCTCCTTAAGTCGTTCCATGATTGGTGACATGACAGTAGAACGATGTTTGACAAATGCGCTTCGGATACCCTTGGCCAATAGATCGATGCAGTTTGCTGCAACGGTCACAACCGCAACATTTGCGTCTTTCATGCTCTTGGCCAAGCCACGAACAATCTCGTCAAACGGGCCATCCTTGATTTTGGGAAAGTTCAGTGCCGTATATAGAGCATCCAAGGCTTCCTTCCTATCCTTCCATTTCGATGACGCCAACTGCTCCGAGAAGTCTTTGGGTATTTTGGGAAAGACATCGACCGCTTCTGTAAGATCAAAAGCATCCACCTCACCAGCGTCATCATCTCCATAATCTTCCTCTACCCCATCGCCCTCACCACCATCGGCACCACCACCTGTGCCAGCTTCGACCTCCATTTGCTGTGCGTGTGTTAGTCTCTCCTGCTTCGGAGGCGGTTCTTGCTTAATTGCTTCGAACAGCTTTTCCAGATCTTGTTGTTGAACAGGTTTCAACTCTCCCCAGAAGACAGGTTTCATCGCTTCCTTGAGCCATCGGTACAATTCCACTGTGAGATTCTGCGCTTCCGCACGAACATTTTTATCGGCATGTCCAAAGACCTTCGGCAGAACTTTCAGCACCGGCTTGGGATCAACAATCTTGCACCCAAAATTGTGATAAATGGCGGTCAACCCATTAAGCGTAGCAGCGACGACCTTTGGCACTTTGTGCGACAGCACGGGTAGAATCTCTTCGATGACAGGGTCTGGCTTATCCATTTCAATACACAAGAGGAGCGCTTCAATCGCGCTGGCCTTTGCTGCAGGTCTCGTTGATGGCAGACCTTTCTCGGCGATACCGGCGACGGTTGCTCCTCGAGATCTATACGCAAGTCAGCCAGTTATCCCCATGGAACGCCAGTGTGGCCTAGTAGTAAGTAGGATGAAGTACCTCGCACAAGCAGCAGGGCCACCGAATTTCAGAAACGCACAATATGACGCTAACCCATCCTGTTGTGCGGCGACGTTTGAGTCCGTGACTGCGCCCTTCCAGAGGCCAGGGTCTTGTAGGAATGGTGTGAAAATGGGATCTGATTCATCGCCGGTCTTCTCGAATTGTTGTTTGGCGTCTTCATAACCACCTTTTCGGACTTTCCAGTTCTAGATTCCGGGGGGCATGTCAGTGCCCGTTCACATACGGCAGCGGGGAATCAGTTGGGTAGGAAGTAGCGAACCTTGTGTGAGAACCGGTCGGGCCACGGCAAAGAGGAGAAATCCTCCTCTCCATCAGCCATTGTGATGGATTATGTACGGTTCGCTGGGGAAGGTGTAAAGGGTTAGCAAAATGCGAGGGTATCAATGGTCGATCGAAGCGAGAAGCCAGAGAAAAGTCGTGGAATACACGTCAAGGTGTAAATCATATAATGGGGAGAATTCCGGTGATGAGGGACCTGTCCAACAACGGAAAGCCGATGAGTCTTTATGGGGTTCACAAACCTGGGCTTGCAGGAGATTGCAGATCTTTGTGCACACAGGCGGAGTGCGCAAAGGGAATTAGAACTCTGAGCGCCCACACAATAGCATGCACCCGAAGCCAAAGCGGAAAAGGTGCGTCTCGGTCTTAGTAAAACACCGGAGGCCGTTGGATTATGGCAGATGGAAAGATTGATTGATCAGGCGATCGAATCGGTGGATAAACCGGAGAGGGAGGGCGGGGAGACGGAGGACTGAGGATGCGGTGCCTGAGTAAACAAGCGCTGCTGGGGTGACTTCACTTGCGACCCAAAAGTTTGGCCTTGGCGCATGCGCCGACTTTCCCACATCTTCTCCCAGGGCAAAACACTAGTTCGTGCGAATTGTGATTTATCTGGCATTGATTATGGTCTATTTCAAAATAAGCAATTGACTATGTCTGTGGCATGTAATATATATTCTAACCCTTCAGTTTCAATACCTCTATGAGATGCGAAGTTAACGGGTCTCCACTATATATCAGTTGCTTGTTCATAGTCAGGTCAGGTGGAAGCAAAGGCAATGGGCAGAATCACCCTACTTCCACAACGATTTTGTTATCTGTACCAAAAAGATCATGAGATATTGTTTCCACTACCTTTACATGGAATATTCCAATGAACCATACATATAAATACTATGTAGAAAATAAGACATATAATACAATTTCACCGCCCACTCAAATCTAAGCGTGCGCAGTTCTCTCCATAACTAACCGCCGAATACGTCCAACATGGTCCTTTCCGTGGACACCATCCGACGGTGGTGATACGACACCGCCCTCCAGCCTCCTTTGCTCCCTCCGCGCAGCCTTCGCCGCTCTCTTTTCGGCACGAGCAGCGTCCCTCTCCTCTCGAGTCAAAACAGCTGGCCTATCCTCGATCGCGTCGCCGAAGGGCGCGATGATACGCTCGACAACATGTCGCACATGCCGGCTCTTTGGAGCTCCGGAGGAGAATTCGATCACGTCGCCTTCGCGGAGGGAGTTCTGAGGGTCCGAGACAAGGAATCTGGTAATTTTGGGGTAGTTCTTGCGGATATGACTGTCCCAGATCGTGTGGCGGTGTTCAACGGCGACAGTGCGCTCCATGCGGCCGACTGAGACGACAGTACCGCTCTTAAGGGTGTAGGGATATTTGCGGAGGGACGGTGGAAGGGCGGCGGATGTAGTGGCATTTGATTCCTGGATTTCTTCTTGCTGTGTGATCGGTGTGGAAGAGAGGAGACGGCGCGATGCGATAGCGGATGGTAATTGTCTTAATAGAATCGATGTCGGCCGGATAGTCGAGGATCGCAAGGGCTGCATCGCCCGCAAGAAAAGTCGAGGCGACATTTTGATTATTGTGCTTAGGTACGGAGCCAATAAATAATTTCAGAGAGTCGTGAACTCCTTCGCGGTGGGAAGGAAGCCGAAGCCGAATCACTCGGTCAACCTGAGAATTTCGAGTAGCGGCCCCGCGCTCGGGTATTGTCTAAAGATTAAGGTTGTAGGCCAAGTACAGGAAAGATCTTGACCAGGTAACTGAATCTAACAGTTGTGATTGTCGAGGAAAAGAGACGCAAATGTAATGGTTGTCTCGTTCCCAGGTTCCCATGAATCTTGCAAATGCTCTCAGCCCGGGATTTTTTCTTGGCAGAGTTTGCACTGTTTGCACATTCCTAATTTGGAGCACAAGTATAACTACCTCCCCTGCCTAGGTATCTACCCAACCTATCTGACTTAACCACCTTGACTTAGTCGTAGGTACCAATCCTAGAACCGTTCATAGATTTGGGCTTTTGAAGAGGTGCTGCCGGTAACAATTAGGCTTTGCGGATAGCAACAGGTCTATACTGAGATTAAATGTATCAAGTCATTAAATACATCAGTTAAAACCTCTAACCCACCGGTAGAAGCCAGGAGTCTACCTCATATGCATGACCCCAAACGCACTCTTATCCGGACTACTCATACAAAGTGAATATAGGGTAGAACGATCTCAAAAGTAAGTTGATGTGCGAGAGATGGGGCTGGAAGGGCCGGCTCGAATCAGGCGAATAGATGGCTTATTATGGCGTTCGCATCCATCCATAAACGGCCTAAAGTGGGCCTTATTGCTGGGATGTATCGGGGCATGTTCCCTAGGAAAGTATTTCATTACGATGTGCTGTCTTGTTCGGCCGCCACTGCACCATTTTCAGAAGTCTCTTTTGTGGCTGGTTTCCCCGCTCCTTGGGCTGAGATTCTTTTCAGTTCCGTGACGAAGGATTGGCCCCAGAAGGCGCTGCAAGAGCGTTAGTAAATTTTCAATTTCAGATCACGGCCAAACATACCTTGTATACTTGTTGACATATTTGTCCAGCTTTGAGAAGTTCAGCGCTCGCTGCTCATCGCTCATTGTCACGGCTTCGTGGTAGGCCGCAGCGAGTTCTTCGGTATTCCAAGGGTTAACGATAATGCTTCCGTTGAGACTTTGCGCGGCGCCAGCAAATTCAGAGAGGACCATAGATCCGTGTCGTTTCTCCTGCGTGGCGATATATTCGTAGGACACGAGATTCATGCCGTCACGAGTAGAGGAGACGATGCACGCATCGGAGACAGCGTAAAGTGCGATCAATTCATCGAAGTTTACTGACTTGTGAAGAAAATGAATTGGCATGAATTCGACAGTGCCTGGCTTCTTGTCAGTCATAAGCTTCAGCTGTAGAGGTGCGACCACACTCACCGAATTTCCCGTTGATTCGACCGACGAGTTCATTAACGACTGCTCTCAAGTTCTGATATTCCTCGACGTCTTGCCGGCTGGGAACAGCGACCTGCACCAGAACTACCTTTCCAACCCATTCTGGATGATCGCTAAGGAAGACCTCGAGCGCATGAAGTTTTTGAGGGACACCCTTAATGTAATCCAATCGATCAACCCCAACCATAAGTTTGACGCCTTGGAACTTTTGCTCTAACATGGCAATTCGTTTCTGGACCTTTTCCTTCTTCAACCCTTCTTTGAACTTCTCCGGATCGATACCAATTGGGAAAGCGCCGCAAGCGATTATGCGGCCTTGGAATTCGATTCCATTTGGAGTGGTCGGTAGTCCCCTGGAAATACAGCGTTAGCCAACAATGTTCTGCCGTTATCTGACAAGAGCGCACACTCACAGCAATCTTGAGCAAGCACTCAGGAAGTGCCTGGTGTAATCATATGTATGGAATCCAATGAGATCGCAGTGGAGAAGTCCGCGCAGTAGCTCATTTCGTACGGGTAGAATCCGGTATATTTCACTGCTGGGGAACGGAGTATGAAGGAAGAACCCGATTTTGATGTTTTTCTTGGTGTTTCCGATTTCTTCTCGGAGCATCTCCGGAAGGAGCATCAAATGGTAGTCGTGAACCCAGATCAAGTCGCCGTCCTGTACTTCCTTCGCGACGGCCTGTGCGAACAGGCGGTTTGCATCCTTGTATGCCTCCCAGGCGGACTCGTCAAATGTAATCTCGCCAGGGTGATAATGGAACAGGGGCCAGAGAATCGAGTCTATTGGACAGAACAATCCGGTCAGCACAAGAGTCTCGCTTCCATATAATACGGGATACTGACTGGAAAATCCATTATAGTGTCGGTCTGCGAGCTCATCATCGATAAACACCGGGATAGCCCCGTACTCATCCTTCAATCTGTCCGTCACAATAGGTATCTCCTCTTCTGGAACCTCCAACCCGGGCCAGCCGTACCATTGGAAAGTTGTGGTTTTGGACAGACCACTTAGACCACTGACAAGGCCTCCGGAAGACATGGAAAAGTCATATTTGCCGTCTTCGGAGCGCTTTATCGTAATTGGCAATCTGTTTGAAACGAGAAGAAGTCTCGATTCATTCTGGGAGGGGTTCTCGACATTGGGCATTTTGGCGGAACGGCTAGGTAATCACAAACAAAGGCGAAAGCTGGGGAGGTCCGGCGTACGCGAAGACCTCGGTATGAATGGAATGGAATTCGAGGGAGATGTCAAGGTAACCTAGCGTGGAATGAAACTCAGTGTTAGCGGGCTGATCGGAGAAAAAAGCCGGGGGAAAGGCTCCTCATGTGGGGTTTTGGTAACAAAAAGAAGGAAATTATCAAGTGAGAACGGTGGTGCAGAAGAGAAGAGCAGGGTTCTGCTTCCCCAATGGCGCGTTCTACTAACCTCTTCGTTTGAATCTGTCTACGCGGGGAGCTGTCGGAGAAGGGCCCAAGAAGAGGGGGCGGTATGGAGGGGTGTTGACCGGGCTTTGGAACGGGCGAGAAGCAATAGAAAGAATCACAGGCTCCTCACTAACGAACTCATCGAAAGGCAAATATATGGAGATAAGTGCAATAACCAGCTATATTCCTTTTGTAAGGGTGAAGGAAAGAAATGCGGTCGAGATGACGATACCACGACCGACTGGGCCGGGAGCAATTGGTTGAGCTACCTTGGAACTTTAGAGAATGAAGTCATGGAGAAATGGAGAATTAACTGCCGGCACCCCAACCAGCCAGTCAGAGGCTATCGCCCACGAACTTCTTCTTGGCGCTGTGCCAAAGCTTGGGCTCTTTTACCATCTATTCAATAAGAGTAGCAACCATGTGTCCGCCATGGAAATTTCTCGGCCTTTCTGAGAAGTTATATTCTCTGGTAGCCAGGGGTTTGTCCTAATTGCCTACAACGTAGAACATGCATGACACTACATCATGTTAGGGTCCTAGTCATAGTAAGGCCGGCTTCCCAATATTGAGGGTCCATCGGCCCGAGTCCGCGTCGTGGATTACTTTTCCTTCAGCTTCCAACTTGTTCAGTACCTGTATAACTCCGTTCGCGGCGGGGAGATGGAGATTTTCTGGAACATTGTGATAAATAATTTTCACGATCTCCAGCGGGGTCCAAGCCAACTTTCGTTCGGGAGAGCGTTCGTCTTCGCCCACATCCAGTTTACCGTAACGAAGAACTCGGATAATCTCGTCTTCGCGCTGTTGACGGTGACGGATATATTCTCCAATCCTCGCTGTGGCGCTCTCGATTACTGCCCCGTGTCCCGGATATCCCCGACCTGAAACACGATCTTGCATTCGCTTCAAACTGTCCAGGTACGCTTTTAAATCTTCAAACACCGCCGTTCCATGACCCAAGACATCTATGGAGCACAACATTAGTGATACGAAGAGATAAATCTTAGTATGGGCACCTACTATCACCCGTGAAAATAGAATCTTCTTCCTCAAGCACGAGCACCATATGGTCGACCGTATGGCCAGGGGTATGGAATGCTCTTAGTGTCGCTCCCTCAACTTTGAAGACCTGTCCGTCCTCAATATTTGTCTGGCCATCGGCCGCCTGATGCTTGTAAATGGTCGCCTCAGGGCATAGCCTGAGTACATCCGAGATGCCGCCGACATGGTCATGGTGCCAATGCGTTAAAAGGGCTTGATGTATCGTTGCATTCTCGTCCGACAGCACCTGCTTGAGATGCGTGGCCCAAGACTGTTTGCCCTCTCCAGTGTCGATAAGTATGCGTCGCGGTCCTTGTCCAACTAGATAGGTATTCGTCCCTACGACACAGGGTTAAATTTGCTTCACTTTCGCACAGGTTGCGTCACAAGGGAGCCAACCTTGTAGGGTAAACTGTTCTCCGTCCCGGGCCTGGGTCAGCCGACACTCTTTCAGGCGCCATCGTTGTATATGTGGCCTCAACAAACCTTTCCGGGATTCCCACCGAGTATCCGCACGACTGAGGCGCTGAGTCTTTCAACCTCAGGCAACGGAACCAACTGAGCCATGATATCGAGGTAGTATAGTTTATTAGCGTATAGCTATATGGCAGGAGTTAACGCACGATCGAAGAACAAGCGCGGGGCTTGAGCTTACATGTTTTATCGTATTCAAAAGTAGACAAGTTGACGGACAGAAAGTGAGAACTCCGAAAGTGCCGCTTCGCTGATATATATGGTGGGGACAAAATAAGGTAGGACGACTGAACCTAGGTAATATCCAAACTCGGCGATGTCACTTCTAAGAACTAAACAGGCGGGTACAGGGTCACTAAGTAGTAGCGCCGTGCCCCATCAATTATACCCCGGCGATTGTTTGGCGTTCACTCTGATATGCTCATTGCTCGACTTCCGAGAGCGGGGCAGCTGCGGAGGGGAGTCGGCCTCGGCACAAGTCGGCGCTCTAACTAAGAGCACGCGATATTATGTCATCTTTTGCAAATTCATCAGAATTGTACATGTGGTTCTTGTTCCTGGAAGTACAGTTTTATTATACTGGTACCTTTGAATGGTCGTTGAATAGGCAGTCTACGAGCAAGGGAATCGTTGAACAGAAGGAAATAGTATATGGTATGCATCCAAATCCCTAACATACAATGGATGGTGTAACAAAAAAGCAAGTGATATATCCATGTAGTTCACCCAATGGGTGCCAAAACGACCCGTGAACAGAAAAAGCGATTCGTAAGCATTTTCAGAACCTCACTCCGTGATATCAATCATAGAAATACCATTAGCAGCCATAGAGCTGCCCCCTCCCCTCTGCTGGCTGATCAAAACATAAGACACATAATTTACAAAATGTCGTTTAGTTGCCAGACTTGCGGGCCATGGTGTTGAGGGCAGAGCCGTCCTTGAACCACTCAATCTGGGACTCGTTGAAGGTGTGGTTGAGCTTAACGTCGAAGGTGGCACCGTCCTTGGGGTGAACGCGGAGGGTCACGGGAGTGTCAACGGCAAGCTCAGTGCAGAGGAGGTCGACCTTGGCATCGAAGGGAATGCGGTCGTAGTCGGCGGGGTCCGCGAAGGTGAGGGGAAGCATACCCTGCTTCTTGAGGTTGGTTTCGTGCTGTAAAGGAGCGTTAGTAAAGAAACCCCGCAGTTTCAGGATGCAGGGGTAGACTTACGATACGGGCGAAGGAGCGAGTGATGATAGCAAGACCACCGAGGTGGCGGGGCTCAAGAGCAGCGTGCTCACGAGAGCTACCCTCACCATAGTTCCAGTCACCAATGACAACCCACTTGACGCCACGAGCCTTGTAGTCACGAGCAGTAGCAGGAACAGCATCGTACTCGCCAGTGAAGACGTTGCGGATCTTGTTGGCCTCGCCGTTGTCAGCGTTGACGGCACCGATCAGCATGTTGTTGGAGATGTTGTCAAGATGTCCACGATACTTGAGCCATGGGCCAGCCATGGAGATGTGGTCGGTGGTAGTCTTGCCCTGGCACTTGATCAGGATGGGGATGCCGTTGGCATCCTTGCCATCCCATTTCTCGAAGCCAGCAAGGAGCTGGAGACGGTCACTGGTGGGGGAAACAGCGACGTTGACGGAGCTGCGGTCAGCAGGGGGAGCCTGGTAGGTGTCACGGCCGGGGTCGTAGCCCTGGGAAGGAAGACCGTCACCGGTAGGAGGCTTGAGCTTGAACTCCTTGCCATCCTTGTCCTTGAGAGTGTCGGTAAGGGGGTTGAAGTTGAGGGTACCAGCGATGCTCAGAGCAACAACAAGGTCGGGAGAGGTGACGAAGGCGTGGGTGGCGGGGTTGGCGTCGTTACGGCCGGTGAAGTTACGGTTGTAAGAGGAGACGATCGAGTTGGGGGTACCCTTCTGAACGTCCTTGCGGTCCCACTGACCAATGCAAGGACCGCAGGCGTTGGCGAGAATGACACCGCCGAACTCCTCCAGGGTCTTCAGCTGACCGTCACGCTCAATGGTGGCACGGATCTGCTCGGAACCGGGGGTGACGGTGAAGATAGCCTTGGACTTGAGACCGTGGTCGATAGCGTCCTGGGCGATCGAGGCAGCACGGGACATATCCTCGTAGGAGGAGTTGGTGCAAGATCCGATCAGACCGACCTTAAGCTCCTCAGGCCATCCGTTGGCCTTGACAGCCTCCTTGAACTGGGAGATGGGGGTGGCAAGATCGGGGGTGAAGGGACCGTTAATGTGAGGCTCAAGTTCGGACAGGTTGATCTCGATCAGCTGGTCATACTCAGCACCCTCATCCTCACGGAGGTCCTTGGCGTAAGAGCGGGCGAAGTCACCGATGGCCTGACGCTTGGTGACCTTCAGGTAGTCGTACATGCGGTCGTTGAAGGGGAAGAGAGAGGTAGTGGCACCAATTTCAGCACCCATGTTACAAATGGTAGCCATACCAGTGCAAGAGAGCGAGTTGACACCAGGGCCGTGGTACTCGATGATGGCACCAGTACCACCCTTGACTGTGAGGAGACCAGCGACCTTGAGGATAATATCTGAAATCGAAGTTAATATAGGCACTTTCGAACGCCCGGAATGGAACAATCAAACTTACCCTTAGGAGAAGTCCAGCCAGACATCTCACCAGTAAGCTTGACACCAATGACCTTGGGAGCCTTCAGTTCCCAGGGAAGACCAGCCATGACATCGACAGCGTCGGCACCACCAACACCAATGGCAGCGATAGCAAGACCACCACCGTTAGGGGTGTGAGAGTCGGTACCAATCATCAGACCACCGGGGAAAGCGTAGTTCTCGAGAATAATCTGGTGAATGATACCAGAGCCGGGCTTCCAGAAACCAATGTTGTACTTAGCGGTGGAAGAGGCAAGGAAGTCGTACACTTCCTTGTTAATATCGTTGGCGCGGGCAAGATCCTTCTCACCACCAAGCTGGGCCTCAATCAAGTGGTCACAGTGGACGGTAGTGGGGGTAGCGACGGAAGGCATGCCAGCGGACATGAACTGAAGGATGGCCATCTGAGCAGTGGCGTCCTGGCAAGCAACACGGTCGGGACGCAGCTTCAGGTAGGACTTGCCGCGCTCGATATCCTGGTTGTGAGGGTCGTCAAGGTGAGAGTACAGAACCTTCTCGGCGTATGTGAGAGGACGGCTCAGGCGCTTGCGAACAACGTCCAGGTTCTGGGACATTTTCCTATGGAGTTGGAACCCATGTTAGTCAATGCCATTTGGGGGATGTAGACTACGGCACTCTGGAAGTCAATTCAGGAAAAGAGGCAGTCCATACTTGTAGTTGATGTAGTTGCCCTACGATGCGACCGTTAGCGGAAAATGTCCGGTACACTAGCTTGTCCGAGGCAACCCGGAAAGCCACGATCCTAGGAATACACTCACCTTCTCGTGGATGGTCATCTCGACCTTCTTGTCAAGAGGGTCAACAGCGGTGGCCATGCCCCGGGTCCCGAAGAGCTACATGGACTGTTAGTATTTTCATGAATTTTGTGTTCGCCAGCTGTTATAAAGCTAGCTTGAGCTGAGGAATCCTTACAAGGCGGGACTTGGGGGCCTGTTGGAAAGAGCGTTAGTCTTCCATTTCGCCAAATTATAGACGAGCTACATCTATTGCGCGCAAAGAGACGCAAGACCGACTCGTACCAGAAAAAGGGTTGAGGTGACTTACCAGCGCACCCATGCGCGCAAGCCTTGTGGTGATCATGATGCAAGCTCTCTATGCAAGTTTGGCTGGGCCACAACACACTGGAGAGCAAGTCCAAGCAGCAACAGAAGCCAGCTTCAACCTGGGGAAGCAGCAAAAATAGAGTGGAGAGTGAAGGGGGAGAAGGAAGAAGGTTAAAACCAAAGGGAGAAACGTCGATTAAAAGGAAGCTTGGGTTTTCCAGTGCGAGAATTCTTGTTTGACCACTGCCACCCTCTTCTCCTCTGGACCGGAGTGGAGGACCCGTAACCGCTGCTTACAATACAGCCGTCCGTACGCTTTCGGGACGACCCCGAACCAAAGCAATGCATTCGGAGACATGGAAGGCCACGAAAGCGCTGAGCCATTGAGCGGAATGCTAATTCTAATTCCGCGTGGGTTGGGTTTCCAGCACGTTGCCATACCCTCTATTTCCAAGATTCATATCTTTAGTAACAGGCCCAAAATCAAACCATCCTGCACCTCTGCATCCGATACTGGCATTTCTCCCCGATCCCCAGGACGACCAAGGTTACGGTAGCGTCATGTAATTACAGTAACGGTAAATCTGGCATGTGAGACCGGTATTTCCACTAGCCAATGGAAGCGGACTGATTACACTCTGCCTTTCATACGCAGCCTTACATCATAGCCCCAGCTCCAGGTGGCACAGAGTTCAATTGACTAGATGCGGCTGGATAGAAGAGGTTGGAACGCAAAGTGAGAAAAATTGTGACTCAATTCGGAGGCTTCGACGCGTGCTAGGCTCTCATAGGGGTCTAGCAAGTTAATATAGGATTACTTTGGTCCATCCGCAAGTGGCCGGCGAAAAGATTCGGAGGAAGGTGCCGAAAGAGACTCAGAGTGGAATCGTCATAAAATACAAGCGTGCCAACGATGGGAGTGCCGCCCGGTATGGAAGAACATTCAAAAGTGCACGTTGAGTGAGCCGAGCTAGAGCCGAGGCTTACCGAAAAGAGTGCCTCCCGCGGCCCGCCGCCAAGACCAGCTTAACTTGGGCCAATCGCAGCCACAGAGTTTTGTTCTCGCGAGAGCCCTTCCGCGCACACAGAACGGCTCGAGGTCCTTGACCCGCTTTCACGCCGCCGCGGACGTTAGCTTCATTCCGTTTATCGGTGGTCGACCACATCCATACTCAGGAACGACTATCGAGACGAGCTCAGGATTAGCCTTAGGCCGACGTTCATCAAGATGGGAGCTGTGAGGCGAACAAAGACGAAGCGCAGGACTAGGTATGCACCGCTATTTTCCCTATTCCCTGCAGGCAACCTCTGTTTGGCGCAGTAGGCTAACGAAATTTTTTTTTTCAGGGATTATGACCAGGTTTGCGCCGATGTCGAGAACCCCAAGCACCTTTCTCAGTACAAGGCGACCAAAGATCCGGAGGATCTTCCCGGGCTAGGGAGGCATTACTGCGTGGAATGTGCCAAATGGTTCGAAAGCGACTACAACTTGGTTGCGCATAGAAAAGGCAAAAACCACAAGAGAAGGTCGGTGGACATCCAGGGCGTGTTCTCGGCACGCGGATTAGTAGGGTTCTATCTGATGAATTCAAGCTAATACGTGTCACTTTCTCGAACAACAGACTTCGCCTATTGAAAGAAGAACCGCATTCACAAAAGATCGCGGAAGCTGCTGTGGGCTTGGGTACGGACAATGGTGTACGATCGCATGAAACCGAGGAGATGGCCATGGACCATTGATATGCTCATCGGAGTATACTGAGGTTGGACTTGTGTCCCCCGACCAACACCTCAGCGAAGCAACTGCGTGCTTCAAATCTACACAACTAGCTCGCGCGGTCAGCGAGCTGGGTTCCTACGACTCTAAACGCCCACCCTTCGAAAAGCATGGCGATGGCCACCGCGCACGAAGGTGCTCAAGCTTCGAAATCGCCAAAAAATTTTGATACCCTTTCAGCCAATCATGAGGCCCTCAATTTCGCGCAACACATGAAGTAAGAAGTGCCGAAAGCCGCTGGTTATCTTCAGAGCCGCCGAGTCCGCCGTGGTATTGCTGCGGGTTCCCTCGGCGGTATCGCCGTTATTCGGAACTTGTACACTCCAGGTTCCACTTTTCCCCTGACATTGTTTTCACTTTTCAGAGCGAAAATGAAATTCATTATTTACCATGACAGCTGCCGCTAGGATACATAATTAAACCTTGCGTTGTTTTTTAGCTATGGCAACTCTCACCGGTGACCATCATGGGAATTGCCTCCAATTGATACAGTTAGTATCGGGATTTTTGTTCACTATTCATTCCGCTATCTGCGCGTTGCGTGGTGGGACCAGTAGACGTAGCCGTATCTACTTTGGAGCTGGCGGGAGTTGCCGTGTAGTCCAGTTTCGACAACCCGAACCCTCGGTCAGGTCAACGAGGCTATAGTCCATGTGAAGGGGAGCCTCATGCATTAGGAGAATTCGGACCCGTGGGAGCTAGGGCTAGAGACTTCTCAAGTCCTGTCGCCTTTTTGGGAGACGATGGAGCATGCTTCGCAGCTGCTAAAATCCCGGTGGACTTTACAACCCTTTTTCGAAGCAGTGGATGTATGGAGACGCATTGTCCATACTTTCAAGCTCTAATTGCTACTATCGTTGTCGTTCTATGTTCGCCAAGGGTTTGTTTGTTAAGCACGCAGAATATGGAAATCTGAACTATATATATTTAGTGATATTCAAGACTGTTTCACAGTTTCTAGCCAGCAGATTAAATCTAAACTGATAGTTATCTCTCTTCCGACAAAAGATATACATAGAGTTTGCACATCATGGGTATCTAGAATAACTATTTACATGGGATAGATCGTATTTAAAGTTTGCGTAGTACTTGTTGGCATTCTCATGAAATATTCCTCAATGACTGACCTAATGGCGGACTTTGAAAATACTTCATAAGCCACTCGTACGTCGCCCACTGAGTTCAAATATTAGACCTCACTGTCAAATAAGCAAACAAAAAAGAGTAGAACATACCTGGGCAGCATTCACGATGAAGGCTCTCAAGCTGCATACACCAAGACCTCGGTAGAAGGGCCGGAGGCCCTCCGTTTGATAGATATGCCTTGCCATTGCAAAAGCGCTTTGATTTCGCGACCTGGTAGGAGATTGAAGCAATGGCCGAGTATCGGCAGAAGCTTCGATTGTACTCGCCTGGAGCCGTGTCTTGACCGCGTCTAGAGGGAACACAGAGGCCCATGTTACGATTCCCGCAATACCTCCGCAGAGGAGGACTTTCAGTGCAAGAGTGCTAGCATTTTCCTCCTCATTAGAGGGCATCAGCCTCTTGCAGTATTCATAGGACCAGAAACTGTCATTGTAAGCAAAACGCACGATAAGAGCATTCAGACTCAGTTGTATACATACTAAAATCCGTATCCTATAGAATCTCTTGCGCAAGTAACTCCACCAGCGAAATAGAGCCCTTTCCAACCGCGGTTCCGGACGATATCCTTCGCAACCGTCCAAGATGAGACTCCTGGACGCGCATCAAGCTGTGCTCGACATTTAATAAATTCTGTAGGGGATGACACAGTCCAGCTGGCAATCCCGCCTAATGCGCCGGCAAGCCATAGCTTATATAGAGGGCTATTTTGAGGATTTGTAGGATCAGTCACGGTGCTATCCAAGAGCATCAATGAGCGATTGTAAGAGACGAATAGCAAAGCATTGAGCGCCCCATATCCGACGATAGGGGCTGCAGCACCTGGAGCCAATATAAGTACATAATTACTTTGTTTGTGGTAAGACAACAATGGGTTTACCTCGCACAAGAGAAGTAACGGTGTCGAAGCGGGCCAATTGCCGAGGTGATATGGGCGTTTCTGCATGACTGCTTGCTTGCAATCGTACTTTGATAAGATCTAGGGGATTTCCAATGATAATGCCAATGGCGCCGCTAATATAGCCGGCCCAAAAGTCTGCTGACATGGAGCAAGACGATCAACCCACACGTTCGTAACGAAGAGGGGAACATTGCATGGCGGGTTTGGGGATCTGTGTATTGCGGGGGGACTCTTCGCTTTATCGCTGCTTATCGCCACGTGACTGCGTGGTTCTTTGGCGTTTCAGGCGCCAGTGAAGGCTAGGCACGACGCGTCTACCGCCGAGAGACAAAACCATCATCAAACAGTTGGGTGTTCGACAAAGATTGACGGGAGAAAGGGTACTGTTCTACCCATGTAAGTTATTCCTTTACAAGAGTTGATGAGGCCATAAACTGAGGGATAAAGGTATCGCCCACGTCCTGCAACGCAAGGTGCGGACTCTACCCCATCCTCCAAAACATCGCGTGTTGGTACTCCCCTGAACTCGATTGACCGTCTCTCGAAACCTTTCAAATGTCCCGGCTCAGCAACACCAACACGAGCCTCCGAGAAACCGGCGAGGAAACGGAGAAAGGTTAATTATGCCGGAGCGGACGGAAGTGTCGATGATAATAGCGTGAAACCGTACACCAACGAGGATCGCTTGGCGCTTGCCACCAGGGATGCGAACAGATTCCCAGTCTTCAAAGCGCGGGATAAGGAGGTGGCATTCAAGCAAGCTTTCAAAGTTCCTCTCATCAACAAATCGAATGGCACATATAACAGCTCCCGACCCGCACCGACTTTGGGAATGAGACAAGGTGCTACATTTGTGGTAAAGCCGCTGCACGATCCAAGCGGAGAGTTTGCGATTGTCCTATACGACCCGACTGTAGATGATATTGAGGATGAGGAGGCAAAGCAACAGGAAGGAGCGTCTGAAGATAAGAACCCAAAGTTGGACGAACCTCTAGTTCATAAGAGCTTGGCGGATATACTGGGGCTCAAGAAGAAGGTGGAGGATCGTCCAAAGGTGCCAGTCGTGATTGATCCCAGGCTGGCAAAGATTTTACGTCCACACCAAGTGGAAGGAGTCAAGGTGAATTTTCTGGAAGAACGTGTGTTTGAAGGAACCTCGTCTAACCCTTTAGTTTCTCTATCGATGCACCACGGGTATGATTGATAAGAACGCGAATGGATGCATTATGGCAGATGGAATGGGGCTGGGAAAGACGGTGCGTCTAGCTATTCTTCTTCCAAGCGATTCAAGCTAACAGCACAAGCTCCAATGCATCTCGTTGATGTGGACGCTGCTGAAGCAATCAACCGAAGCTGGGAAAACGACCATCCAGAAGTGTATCATCGCATGCCCTTCAAGTCTGGTAGGAAACTGGGCTAATGAGCTTGGTAAGCAACAAGCCACAATTCGATGGCCAAGTTCTGACAGGGGTAGTGAAATGGCTTGGAAAGGATGCCATAACCCCTTTCGCTGTAGATGGCAAAGCCTCGAAGACTGAGCTTACGAGCCAGTTAAAGCAATGGGCGATTTCCTCTGGTCGCTCGATCGTCAGACCAGTACTTATTGTCTCTTACGAGACCCTGCGAATGTATGTCGACACGCTCAGAGACAGCCCAATTGGGTTGCTTCTGTGCGACGAAGGCCATCGATTGAAGAATAAGGAAAGCTTGACGTGGACTGCACTCAACAGTTTGAACGTCCAACGCCGCGTGATACTCTCCGGCACACCCATCCAGAATGATCTTTCCGAGTACTTTGCCCTTCTCAACTTCGCGAACCCTGATTTGCTTGGTTCACAAAACGAATTCCGCAAGAGATTCGAGATACCTATCCTCAAGGGCAGGGACGCAGCAGGGACCGAGGAAGACCGAAAGAAAGGTGATGAACGTCTGTTAGAGCTTTCCGGTATTGTTAACAAGTTCATCATCCGTCGCACAAACGACATTTTGTCGAAGTACTTGCCGGTCAAGTACGAGCATGTCGTTTTCTGTAATCTTTCAAAGTTTCAGCTTGACCTTTACAAACATTTTATCGCAAGTCCCGAGATCAAGAGCCTTTTGAGGGGCAAAGGAAGCCAGCCGTTGAAAGCAATTGGACTGCTGAAGAAATTATGCAACCATCCCGACTTGCTTAGCCTTTCAACCGATCTCCCCGGATGTGAGCATGCGTTCCCGGATGACTATGTTCCAATCGAAGCAAGAGGTCGAGATCGAGATGTCAGGCCGTGGTATTCAGGCAAAATGATGGTCCTTGACCGCATGCTAGCACGCATACGCCAGGATACGAATGATAAGATCGTTCTAATCAGCAACTACACCCAAACACTTGACGTTTTTGAGAAACTTTGCAGGTCAAGAGCTTACGGGTGCTTGCGGTTGGATGGTACGATGAACGTCAAGAAACGGCAGAAGCTAGTCGACAAATTCAATGACCCCAACGGCGAAGAGTTTGTCTTCCTTCTCAGTAGCAAAGCTGGTGGATGTGGTCTGAACCTGATTGGGGCCAATCGATTGGTACTGTTCGATCCAGACTGGAATCCAGCCGCTGATCAACAAGCGCTGGCCCGAGTGTGGCGTGACGGCCAGAAGAAAGACTGCTTTGTTTACCGCTTCATCGCGACAGGCTCTATTGAAGAGAAAATATTCCAACGGCAATCTCACAAGCAGTCACTGTCCTCGTGTGTGGTAGACTCCGCTGAGGACGTTGAACGTCACTTCTCGTTGGATTCACTCCGTGAGCTGTTCCAATTCAAACCCGAAACAACCAGCGACACCCATGACACCTTCAAATGCAAGAGATGCAGGCCGGACGGAACACAGTATATAAAAGCCCCCGCTTTGTTATATGGCGACACCAGTTCCTGGAACCATTTTGTGAACGACGGGGAGAAGGGCACGCTTAGCAAGATCCAAGACTTGTTGATTCGACAGGAGACTCGAGAGAGAGATGTCTCTGCAGTTTTTCAGTATATCAGTCATTGAAGACCGCGAACAACGACTTTGTTCTGGGGTTATTGGAGTATTAACAATTGTATTGACTATTGGAACAGAACTCAGTTTTGTCTTTTGATGGGCTGTTATGGAGCGACATCTTATGGGGTACTTGACTAGCGATTATTGGACTATGTAACTATGCAGGTTTTGATAAGAGATACTCCGTATAGATATGTTCTTGATTTCCTTTTATTCGGCCGGTCGGCAACGAGGCGCCGGTGCTTAGCGTGGCCTGTCAAATTGGTCGAGCCGCCTCTACGTCACTCCGCATCCTACCGCATCCTACCACATCCCTCCCTGACAACGCATCGTCGCCGTGTTTGCTCCCCACATTTCTGCTTGGACGAGTGCGAAGACCGCCGACGCGACTGAACCTTTTCAACTGGCTTTTTCTATCGCGCTCCTCGCCGTGTCTCCTACCAAAACCTAGCCCATCCGAAATCGTACCCCACTAGAATAACGACAGCTAGTTTTCGGTCTTGGAGCTGTTATCGCCAGCTCACCGCCCAAATCCCGACGGCCTTCCATCATGAGGACAGTGACCTAGAGCTTGATCTTGTTTGTTGCAATCCATGTCGTGTGAAAAATGGATCATTCAATCCAGCGCATGCTGAATGACAAGACGTATGATCGGAGAAAACAAGGGGCCTTGGAGTTCGTACCTTGAACCTGATCGCGGGGAAATATCTCGGTTGACTTTGTGAGTTGCTAACCGATCTCGAACCACATAGGCTTGAGAAACTCGTTCGGGATTCCGCTTTCAGTGGAGACATCGGGGTAATTCAGAAGATCGTCGACCAGCTATGTCATGACTATGCCTATGCCGTTCACCAACCTCATGCGAGAAATGGTGGTTTGATCGGACTTGCAGCGGCGTCGATAGCATTGGGATCTGTGAGTTTACCGGACGAGTTGGAACCATAATATGAAAACTGAGAGTTGTGATACCAGGAAGGGGTAGCTCCGTTTCTAAAAGTGATCGTGCCGCCGGTATTAGCCTGCTTCTCGGATCAAGATGCAAGGGTCAGATACTATGCTTGCGAGAGCATGTATAACATCGCCAAAGTTGCCAAAGGGGAGATACTGCTTTTCTTCAACGAGATCTTCGATGCGTTAAGCAAGGTTAGACACGACGGCCAATTTTGTGGAGAGGACGCGCACTGACATCCGCACAGTTAGCTTCGGACTCTGAACTATCCGTCAAGAATGGAGCAGAACTCCTCGATCGCCTCGTCAAAGATATTGTGTCAGAATCAGCTGCACATCACGTTTCGGTCTTACAGCTTTCAGAAAAACAGTCTGCAGATCCTGATGGCATAGTAGACCAACTCCCAACTGCATTCTCGCTCCCCAAGTTTATACCCTTACTCAAAGAGCGGATACATGTCCTTAGTGCCTTCACGCGGACATTCTTGGTGTCATGGCTAACCTTGCTGGATACGATTCCCGACCTAGAGTTGGTTTCTTACCTACCAGAATTTCTGGGAGGGTTGATAAAATTTTTGGGTGATCCTAACAGAGACGTTAACGTGGCCACCCAAGGGCTCCTCGATAGATTTTTGGCGGAGATAAAACGAATTGCCCGTCTCAAGAAAGGGATAGAGGAAAGCCGGAAGGGCCAAAGCGATCATCGGCGTTCGATAACGAGTGACAGTGCTAGCTTGGCCACAGACCCGACAGTTGCCATTGATGCTGAGAGCCAGGACAATGCGATTGATGATTCGGAAGCTGGATCTGTTAGTGCTGAAGAAGATGCTCTACAGGCTGATGGAGATTGGATTCCCGGTCAGGATGTACAAATCGACTGTCCGAAAATCTTAGATATCTTGGTGGGCTTTGTCGATACCTCATTTGGTAAGCGTCTCTATCATGTTACACATACACAGGACCAGTCGCTTATGTCCGATATAGACGAGGAGATGCAATTGACTGCGCTCCGATGGATTGATAGCTTTTTCGAAATCAGTCCCGGAGATATTCTCCCATTCGTCCCACGCCTTCTTGACCAGGTACTACCGGCGCTGTCGAGTGACTCAGAGCAAGTACGACAAGCCGCGCATCGTGCCAATACTTCGCTGTTGGATTATATCTTCAGCTTATCCTTATCCGAAGACGCTTCCGATGAGGCGCGGCAGATAAGACTACCCGCGACGACTACAAAAGAATTTGCCGAAAGAAGATCATCTACGCCAAGCAGTAGGCCAGAGGCTCCTGGAACAGACTCCAAGAAGCCTTCGCCCAGAAATAGCATCCTATCCGCTCTCCCCACCCCCCCCGCAGATCTTGATTATGGCTCGGCCGTTAGCTCACTTACTCTGCAATTTTTGAACGAACACGAAGTCACTAGAGTAGCTGCTCTGTCGTGGCTGCTGATGCTGCATCGAAAAGCTCCAAAGAAGGTTGCAGCGTTCAATGATGGAATCTTCCCAGCCCTCCTCAAGACACTGTCCGACCCGGCGGAAGCTGTTGTCACCAAAGATCTTCAGCTTCTGTCCCAGATATCCAGAAATAGCGAGGATAGTTACTTCAAATCGTTCATGGTAAACTTGCTGCAGTTGTTTTCTACCGATCGCGGCCTGCTCGAGAACCGAGGAAACCTTATCATTAGACAGCTGTGCATGAATCTGAGTCCAGAACGAATTTATCGGACCCTTGCAGACTGTCTTGAAAAGGAAGATGTAAGTCTAGTGCTCCATGGTGGCCCTTTTAAAACTAATCGTGCCACCTAAAAGGATATTGAATTCGCCAGTATCATGGTTCAGAATCTGAATAATAACTTGATCACTGCGCCAGAGCTGTCGGAATTACGAAAGCGGTTGCGGAACTTGGACTCAAGGGTAATGAAGACTGTATTCAATTTATGATTGTTTGGCTGACAATGATGACAGGATGGTCAGACGTTCTTCGTAACTCTCTTTAGGTCTTGGTGCCATAATGCCGTCTCAACGTTTTCCTTATGCTTGCTTGCTCAGGCATACGAGCAGGCCTACAATCTCCTCCAAGTTTTGTAAGTTGTCTGGGAAAGTGCCGTGAAACACTGTGTCTAACGGTCTGTCAGCGCTGAGCTAGAAATGACAGTTAACATGCTGATCCAAATTGACAAATTGGTCCAGCTCCTGGAGTCTCCAGTCTTCACCTGTATGGCCTCGTCGGTTTGATTATCTAGAAAGGTTACCAGGAACTAATCGTTCTATAGACCTCCGTCTCCAACTCCTTGAACCTGAACGATACCCATACTTATACAAGTGTCTATACGGCGTCCTTATGCTCCTCCCTCAAAGTTCAGCCTTCGCAGCACTTAAGAACCGCCTCAACAGTGTCAGCAGTATCGGCCTCCTCCACACCGGGCCACGCCTGTACGTCAAGCCTTTCCCCCCTCCCCGCAACCTCTTCATCCTCCTCAAACCAGATATTAACGCAGAAACCAAAACAGAACCTCCATGGCATCAACCGCAACATCCACCTCCTCGTACGACCGAAGCAGCACACGCCTCAAAAACCGCGACGAGAACTCCATCCGCTGGGTAGACCTCCTCGACAAGTTCAAATACGTCCAGGAAAAGACTCGCTCCTCGCAACGGCCTTCGCAACAACGCCTCTTCGACACCGATACCACAACCTCATCAGCTCTTCAAAATGCCACACTCACATCTGCAGATCAGACTCGGAGAGATAAGAGCCTGCCGGATCCACCACGAGCTGGATTCGGGGGTGCTGGTGCGGCAGGGGGACGGGCTTCGCCGGCTGATAGTACCGGCGGGGCGCAGAAGGGGGGTGCGGGGAGGCAGAAGTCGGGGTTGCCGAATTTAGGGAGGTTGAGGATCGGTGGGGCGAAGAATAAGCGGTGATGCCTAGACCAAGGTTGTGTGGCATTTGAGTTGTGATAGCATTCTATGGTCTCCGGTAACGGTACCAAGTGGTTTATGCATTGACCTAGAGGGATACGTAGCATCATGGGTTTACTGTGCCTGTTGTCCAGCGTTACCAGCCAATGGACTTTTTCTTTTTCATCTATGAGTGACAGCAAGCCACAAAGACAGCGCAAATCTGGTTCACAAAGTTTAAATTTTTGGGTAGATTGGACATATATGTATACTTAAGCTTGCTCAGAGTGCAAGCTGCATGATCCTCTGTTACCCTGGACGATATCCTCCCAAACGAAATTTATGTGCAGCAGAACGAGATGAAAAGAAAATAGAAGATATGAACAAAATATCAGAAAGTCGCTAAATGGTCTGCAAACCAAGAAAATAACTGGCCACGATATATAGGCGGTAGAATCGTGGGTTCTGACTCCCTCCAGGGGAGTTAAGAAAGTGCCATGAGGTTCTGGAGTAGAAAAAGAGAAAGAAATCAATGCAAACATATACAAGAAGCTCATTTAACCACGTCAAGAGAACACCGAAAGCAGACCGTCGACTAGACCGGGCGGACAGGCGAAAAAGACAGGCTGCTCGCTTAATCATGGCGTATAAAATTGCCGAAACAAAAAAAGGTGTGCGATCGTCGACGTAATACTGAACATCAGACGGCCGAGGATAGGAGAACGGTACCGTTGCTGTCCCTACGGGGAAC
Source organism: Aspergillus ustus (assembly GCA_000812125.1). Lineage (NCBI taxonomy): Eukaryota > Fungi > Ascomycota > Eurotiomycetes > Eurotiales > Aspergillaceae > Aspergillus > Aspergillus ustus. Next base: position 750,720 of record JOMC01000028.1, read on the forward strand.
ATAACGTAGAGAAAGCGTCGCACCGAGTGTATCGGAGATTCAGGCATTCGCGTGCATGTCACCGGGCACGCGAGTCGCTTGACGAACCCCAAGTGTGGGCCTTCCAATGGGATCCGGTAGACTGCTTAGAAACAGTCCCCGACGAGGAATTCGAATCGTTCGAGTAGACATATTCTCCATCGACGTACTGAACCCCAGAGAATGTGCTGCGATGCTTGCGGCGGGCATAGCGCTGTTCTAGCCGGTAAAGCTCAAGTTCTGCATTGACCAACAATTAGTATTGTGGGGAAATGTCTCGTGCTGGTCTGCGACTCAATCGACCAAAGGAGCAATGTGAAGCCATCAATGAGGGACAATGGACGACCTACTTGCTTGTAGTTTCTCAATGAGACCCATGGTGTCAATTGTATAATTTCCTTTCAATTCCGTAAAACTATCAGAATGAATTGGGTCTCCTAGCCACGAGGTTGATGAAGGTTGAGAGAAGTGCGAAGGCTGGGAATTTCGGTATCACGAAAGACTTCTATCAGAGGTGGCCCGGGGGCGTTAGCAGATGCGCTGCTGTTATGCATGATTTCAAAGCTCGTCGGCGCCCGAAGATGACTCGAGACGACCGATAAGGGCGAAGACCTACCGAATCAAGATAGCAAGTCGTCTTCGGTTGTAAGCAGATAATAAATCCTCAAGCCTAAGTTCACCGACGGAGAACAAATCTAAAGGAAGCAAGGAAGCCCAGTTAAAAGGAGAAACGCCAGATTTTGAGAGGCAGGATGGAGAGGGGAAACGCAGGGACAAGGATCAGAACATTCGAGCTAGCAGTTCATTGTGGGACGGGAACGCCTCCAAACAAATGGGGGAAGGACGGACTAACCACCGGCACTAATGGCTGCAGACGGTTGATTTACGCGTTCTGGACTCGATAGTGTTGCAGAGTAAGATTTATTGCGAAGTTTCGTGCGTCAACAAAGCCCAATGGGGACAAATTGGTGACAGCCACAGCAGACTATGACGATAGTGGTTCCAAAAGAAAGGCTTGGGCGGAAACGGTTGAAAGAATGGATGGAAATCCGTCCGGAAGGGGAAGAGGAACGCAAACAGCAAAGGAAAAGAGTGTAGAGTGTAGGACGTGAACAACAACAAGTCAATCCGGAGAAGAAGTGAGAGAACACAATCATCTAACAAGCTAACGAGGGACGGGGCCGACGGATGTCAAGAGAAAAAGAGGGTCACAGTCGAGTCGAGATTCGAGAAGAGGAGAAGAACGGATGGAAGGTTCAACCAGGGCCAGTCAGAACCAGTCACGGCTGACCCCGACGGTGCCAGCCCACATTACGTGATCAAAACGTGGGCGAGAGCTCTCCGCTAGCCTGCTTGTGGCCTAGCCAGGGGGGTGGCCGCTGCGGCTAAGCTGCTTCGGGCCGGGTTAGCTCCTCTTAGCCTTGTCGCCGAGTCGTCAGGTAGATTAATCGAGATATTATTAATTGGAGTCGCACCATGTGGCATGCATGGGCTATGCATTCTAAGTGTCTATTTCATCGGTACATTGTATACCTAACTATCCAAACCAAAGCTGTAGAAGGTGGTGAAATTCTCATCCTCTTACTTCAGTTCTGGAGCCATGTCCTTGGCCTCTGCTTGCGTCTCATTTTCGAGCTCCGCATTGCGTTCGTACTCTGGATCTTGCGCCAGTGACGTTTCTTGGGCTGTGGGGACGCGTTAGCTTTCTTTCCCTGGTCAACCAAACTTTCCCAGGATTCTTACCATTCCACAATTCAGCGTAGATGCCGTTCAGATCAAGGAGCTCGCGGTGAGATCCTAGCTCCGCAACGTGTCCCTCCTTGAGCACGAGGATCTGGTCGCAGTCGTTGATTGTTCGTAATCGATGCGCGACAAACACACTTGTCCGTCCCTTCTCTTTCAGAATACTGTTAATATTCTGCATCAGGGCTTGCTCCGTGTATGTGTCGAGGGCAGATGTCTATAGACCGGCCCCGTTAGAACATATGATTTCCGCACTCTTTTTGGACCTTCTGTACTTACGGCTTCATCAAAGAAGAGCAGTTGAGGATCTTTCAACAGCAATCTGGAGATAGCCAGCCGCTGCTTCTCTCCGCCCGATATCATCATTCCACGCTCCCCAACTTTGGTCTTATACCCCTCAGGAAGTTTTTCAATGTGTTCATGAATATGCGCCCGCCGCGCAACTCGGCGAACCTCCTCATCAGATGCCTCAATTCGTCCATAGCGAATATTGTGTTCGATAGTGTCGTTGAACAGCGGTGTATCTTGAGGGACAACACCGATTGCCTTCCTCAAGCTGTCCAAAGTGACGTCTCGAATATCTTGGCCGTCGACAAGGATGCGGCCCTGCTGGACATCGTAGGATCGGAACAATAGCCTCAGGATTGTGGACTTGCCACAACCACTAGGGCCGACAATAGCAAATTTCTGACCAGCAGGAATTGTAAAGGTAGCGTTCTTGAGGATAGGGCGATCGGGGTGATATCCAAAGGTTACATTCTCGAACCGAATCTCGCCTCCCTGCTGAAGCCCCAGCGGCTTCGCGTCTAGCCGTTCGGTGATGCTCACGTTGACCTTCTGTAAGTTGAACAGAGTTTCCATATCGAGCAGCGACTGGCGCAACTCGCGGTAGACGGAGCCCAAGAAATTCAACGGCACAGAGAGCTGAAAGACCAGTTGATTCACCATCACCAAATCGCCAATAGTCAATTGCCCGCTGGCGACCCCGTCGGCAGCGAGATACATCATAGCGGCCAGCGCACTGGAGAAGATCATATTCTGGCCTGAGTTCAAAAAGGCCAAGGATGTCGTAACCTTGATCGAAGCGTCCTCATAAGCCTTGAGAGCCTTGTCGTAGCGTGCAACCTCAAACTTCTCGTTGTTGAAGTACTTGACCGCCTCGTAGTTGATCAACGAGTCAACCGCGACCGTGGCGCCCCGATTATCAGCTGCATTCGCCTGCCTCCGGAACTTGGTTCTCCAGGCGGTCGTTGTTATCGTGAAAACGGAATAGGCCACCATAGTGGCCGCGGTAATCGCAGCGAATTTGGCGCCATATTGATATGTCTGAAAAATCTGTCAGCCGCGCTCGGGATATACATATCGTGAAAGTTACACACCAAAATGCCGCACACAAGAGATATCTCCAACGCAGTTGGTACGACGTGGAACACCATTGATGTCAGCAGGAAGCTGATGCCTTTCGTTCCGCGATCGATGGCTCTCGTGAGTCCACCTGTCTGTCGCGATAGATGAAAGTTGAGATCTAGCCGTAATAAGTGCTCGAAGACGTTACCGGCCACCTTACGGATGGCCTTCTGAGCGACACTCGCGAAAACAGCATTCCGCAACTCTTGAAACAGGGTAGCGCCGATTCTGGTAACGCCGTCTATGCAGACATCAGAGTTCCGTGGCATTGAAGAAGAGTTGCTTCCACTTACAGGCGATAATCATCGACCCGGCTACTGTATATGCTGTTCCGCCGATTGAAGCAAAATCGACGTTCATTGAATCAACAATGCTCTTGAAGTAGAAAGGAACTTCAACGTTTAGAACCTGGAGAGGAAGTAGTCAGTAAAAGCCGTCGCAGCACTGGGTATTTGATATGATCTACAACCTTTGCTCCAACTAGCAACGATAGAGCTGTTCCGACACGAAGCTTCGTTCCCCAGTCGCCCTGTACATGGACTATTAGCCAAAACACATTGACTCCCGCTCTCTCACCCAGAGCTTCACCTTTGGCCATAGATATTTCGCCATTTCTCGCATTATCGCCCAATCCGCCTTTCTTTGTTCCTTGTTTGCGACAGCGCTCTCGTTGAGTAGGTCCTTCTTCGTAGCGGTGGCATTCTGTGTATTTTGTGTGCTCGAGGAGACCGGTTTTGCTGAAGATGACGGCAGATCGGCAGCAGGCTTTTTGCCAGCTCTTGGAGTATTGTCATTCGGCTGTTTTTGCGTCGAATATGTTCTGACCTGAGCTCCGTGGAAGGCAGTCGGCAGAGGACTTAATCGCGGAAAGGCGGAACGGTGGGTTATGGAGCGCGCGGGGATGCGCCAGCAAGGCGATCGGGCTGCTTGGAGCAGCATGGCGCCCGAATTGTAGCTTCGCAGAGACCGGTATCGAAGATTCTGTATTTTCTCTGCTCAATGAAGCATCCTTATGGTGGGTGAGCTGCGCTGACTCGACTTGAACTTAGTCCGCGTTGCGGAGCGCCGGGTTCGGAGGGAAAAAAGACGGCGGGTTGACGATGAGGCGGTTTTTGACTGCTCGAGGACCTCCCGGATTAAGTCACCTCAGCCACGAAACGCGGAGAGAACCTTGCAGGCAATACCTCAGGGGAGTCACAACAAATTAGAATGCTTGGGAGCAATCTGAGGGACGAGACTGAGAATAATAAGTGTTAGAAATACGCGCTTATTGCTTATTCTGTTGCAATCGGTTCGCCGATGATGCAATCGAAAGTTAGCAGCTCCCCTTACGGAGTACTACCCTAGGTATCTACTTTGAGGCCTTACGGAACCGACTTCTGGTTCTGCTTTGTGTATCTGCTCGTTTGCTCACTTGCTGACAGGCTATCTTGACTCACTTCAAATCTAAAGTCAAATAAGTGAGCCCATGGCGCTCCTGCTGACCCTGTGTTCATCCGTGCCTATCAATCGCGCAAACGATGAGCTGGGCCAAACGAAACTCTCTTTGCAGGCTTCTATCTACACAGGAGATGGAAAGACTGATCCAAAGAATGTAAATACAGCATGACTGACTCAATTTAATGTTGGAGATTGCTTCAAATACCTTCTGAAATGCCAATCAATCTGACAGGACCTCAGATGCCGTTGGAAGCTCAGTGAAGCTTCCAAATTGGAAATTTCTCTCACGGCCACCTGCAGGTTTCAATCAACTCACTTTATAGCTACCTAGTAACATATTTCCTGAGATTTCGTACCCATCCGTCTTCATCTATCCTCATCCCTCTTCACCCTCTTCTTATCCCTATCTCAAAGCTTTTAGACCTGGACTTGTGCACAATGGAGAGCAAGCTGGAAGTTCGCTGCATTGTTTGTGGTCTTGAGGTTACTCGAGAGGGCGAACCTGGATATAGCTGGCTTCAAGAATACCGCATGAGTACGTCCATTCTAGTCAAGAAGAGACGCCGCTAGAACTTGAATCCTTTACTGATTCTCTATAGTGTATCGCACTAGTGATGGCACGTATCTATCCGATGCCAGTGTCAGACGCCGTGTAGGAGATGAAGCAAGTTTTCCAAGTCACAGCGTCCAGTCCGAGCACTAGCAATGGACAAAATATTTCCACGACGGATATTCCAATCTTGAAAGAAACTAACGGTTGTTTTGGCTTTGTTATGCACAATGCCTGCTGGAAGATCTTCCAAATCAGGGCTGGTTCTACGGTGATCGATTTGCATCGGCTTGCTGAAGTTTTTGAGTCATGCTCGAGGGTTCAAGGGGCTGCACAGTTATGCTGCTACGCGTGGTTCCATGAGTATGAGAAGATAATTCGCTACGATCATTCACTATGGCCATGGGCACAGAGAGGTTGGCATGCCCAGCCCCTATCGCCCGCAACCATCAAAACCATCAACAGAAGTCTCTTTCCTCGGTTTCACTGAAAGTACAAAGAGCCATTTCTCGCCGTTCCAAAGCATTTGATAATACAGCAATGAAACCATAGGGCTTGGTTGGTAATGACCGTTTCGCTACTCTAACCCTGGAGATTGTGGAGGAAATAGCGGCCTATCTCCCGACCAGAACGGTGCTCCGCACGCGACTCGCCTCACGAACATTTGCTCAGTTATTCTATAACTAGTCATTCTGGGCATATAGGATTAAAAACAGCGGAGAGCGCGGGTTCATTTTCGAAACCCGTAACCAAACTAAGCCGCGCGATTGGCGCGGGTTGTATCGTCAATCAAGAGATATAGCCGCTACCTACCCCTTCCTCTACAATAGACAACGAACCTGGCGCCTCGCTGAGTCGCTGTTCGAGAAGCTGGTTCTCACACGTGTAGAGCCCTCAACCCGCGAGCCCACAGTCGAGGAGCTCTCGAGATGGCGTAAAGGCGAAGTTTATGGAGACCTTATTGTGGGGAAGACCTTGGAGAAAATGGCATCAACACAGAGCATTATTCCCCAAACGACTGAGGTTCATAGTGTCCGTTGGAGCAACGGGAGTCCATGCGCTTAGGGTTGTCCATGGAGAGAATAACACTCTATCCCCTTGGTTCGGAGACCCGCTTGATGGCGCGAAGACGAGGCGCCTTGTGCATATCGAACAGATCGTTGCCTTATCCGCAGGCTTTGGTGTGAGGCCATGGTTCCCCTGCACAAATTATATCGTAGCTTATAAGCTAATCTAGGGATACAAAATGGTGTACCTCTCCACCTGGGGTAAACAAGCGCCAACCCCCGAACGATCGGAGCAGATTGATACGATCCTGAATCACCTTCTTTGGTGCCCTGAACTTCCCGATCCTAACATGCATTTTAATCAGTCCTCAATTTTCGGCGAACTTGAGTCAACCATGGACAAATTCCTCCTTGTGATGTGAACTTCATTTGGGGGACCCGATAGAGTCCTTCTCCGGTTTCTGACAAGTGTCATTGTGATAATGGACGGAGACCTTATGGTAAATGTCAATTTCTATTACAGCGGCGTCGATGACTCGTTTCCATATATGATCCGGACACTCCATGTGGGTTGGAGGTACATCTATTCAGTCTATCTCTGTTCCCTGCTTATATATCTAGGTAACAACAAACTGGGGTCAGCCCTCTCGAGCAACTGTATCTTTCCGAAGAGTACACTTCTTCAGAAGGTGCCCGGGACTATCCCCATGGGGCTCTACGCAACTGAGATATGCCCTAAGCGTTTGTTTTTTAAGGATGTTGCCCCAGGCAATGGATAGGCTAACATCGAGTTTTAGGATGAGTACGCAATTAGAAGCCTTGGTATTATTTCACAGAAGGTTGATCCCTGGGGCGAAGATCACTTTGTATGCAATGATTTCAATCATCATTGCAAAGATGAGTTCTGATATTTCATGTTTTCAATCATCTCACTTCGCACCTTACTCGCAAGAAATGTATCTAGGCGGAGAGCAGAGGCGAAGTCGAAGTATGCATTTCTTAACATCCCCAAGATAAGTCAGCAAGAGTTCTAAGTGTTATAACATAGTTAGATGTCAGATGTCAAGTACTGTCCACTAGTTAATCAAACTCCCGTGTGTGACTTTTGCCTCAGCCAGGCACCAAAAGCAAACAAATATCAAATGATTGAATACTAGTGGTTGACGGGAGCATGCTTCCTTAAGTTTTAGTTTGACCCATGAAGCCATGGATTGTTAGCGATTCTTGGAAGCCCTTGCATGAAGATTGTATGCGACTCCGAAGTTGTTGGACCATTTATGTGATCAACTCGCTGAAGACTAAATATAACCTGCAGCTGAGGAACTGCTTCATGTTTTCTCAGGTGGCACTGAGATCTGCCGGCACGGGTGGCCCCAACCGCCTCCCGTAGCCGGCTGTGTTAGTGTGTAGTGTGCCAGTCTGGACTCGTCTCAGATCGCCAGCGAGAAGGGCTCTGCTGCCATTGGAATTAGCTGTCGTTTTTGCTTTTCCGCGAGGGTGCTTTTCTTTTTCGTCTGGCTTTCGGTCCTTATCGCCCCTCCCCTCGTCCTAACTTTTGTGGCCAGCAGACAGCCGCTGGTGCTCAATCGCCTCCTGATTGATCTCCTCAGGCCCAGTCGGGAGCCCTTCCTACACTCCACTAACACTCGCGCCTACTCAGCCTTTCCCCTCAAACCTCTCCTGAAGCCACCGCTTCTTTTGACGAAACCTTCGTCTCCCCCTTCCTCTCCTCAACGACCCCCTTTACCCCTTATATTCACCACCTCCCTCCATCTTTCCCCTCGACGTTCATCCAGTTTTGGCAGTCGTGAGGGCACTCTTCCAAGATGGATCCCAACAATCGTCCCCACATGAACTTCGGGTACAATGAACGTGCCTTCAACAATGCGGCGGTAAACAATCGCGCGTATCCCACCACGCCATCCGCGTTTCCCCAGCCGATCTACCAGAATCAAAGTCCGCAGGACTACATGGATGGGCAGAATGGCGTTTACGGTCAAGGATATTTCATGCCGAACCACTACGCTCCCCAGGCCGCCTATGCCCAGCCTCATTACGGCCAGCCAAACCTGCAGTCCCCTCAACCGGCCTATCAGTCTCGCATGGGATACAATGCTCCCGCCAATGATGGAACCAACGGCTTGATACAACAGTTTTCCAACCAAGATCTCAACTCCTCTAACCGGGCCGGGTTCTTGAATCGCACCGCCTCCCCTGGTCAGAGACCCCGTACCGCAGGCTCCGCGGCGCCTGGACAACAACAGCAGCCCGGTCATTTAGCGCCTCCTATGCCTCGCAGCCCTCGAACCGCCCCCGAGACCGAAGAACTCCAACGTTACCCTGAGCGCTTCTCGGAGAATGTTCATAAGCGGGGAAAGGCCGCCAAGGAATTGATCAATGTATTCTTCCAAGAGAATATCGAGCGTGCGCGCGATCGTAACATGCGGTGAGTCTTGAGTTTTTTTTTTGGGGTTTGATAGAGATAGTTAAGTTTGCTAACTTTCGGTTCCTCAATAGTTCCGCAGAGCTTGACAAGATGATTCGTGAACCTAGTATCTTGCAGGACGCAAAGGTTAAAGAGGCGGAAATGGTTGGAAAGAAAGAGTCGACCTTCCTCCGATTCCTTCGGACTCGCGAGTCTCCCTCCAACTTCCAGACCATTAAGATCATCGGAAAAGGTGCTTTCGGTGAGGTTAAGCTCGTACAAAGGAAAACAGATGGCAAGATCTATGCGCTTAAGTCGCTGATCAAGTCAGAAATGTTCAAGAAGGATCAACTTGCCCATGTCCGCGCAGAGCGTGATATCTTGGCTGATTCAAAGGACAACCCGTGGCTCGTGAAGCTTCACGCCTCCTTCCAGGACACCGCATACCTGTACCTCCTGATGGAATTTTTACCCGGAGGTGATCTGATGACCATGCTGATTAAGTACGAAATTTTCTCGGAGGATATTACCCGTTTCTACATGGCCGAAATTGTGATGGCTATTGAGGCGGTCCACAAGCTGGGCTTCCTTCACCGGTAAGACCTCTTTACTATAGTCACACATCGTGACATTCCAGAATGCCTACTGATATGATTCGTTATCTAGTGATATCAAGCCTGACAACATTCTCCTTGACCGCGGTGGCCATGTTAAATTGACTGACTTTGGCCTTTCTACTGGCGGCAAGAAAACTCATGACAACTCATACTATCAGAACCTACTGAAGAACTCCACATCTAAAGATAAAAACCGAAACTCCGGGTATTTCAATGATGCGATCAACTTGACGGTGTCGAATCGTGGACAAATTAACACCTGGAGAAAGTCCCGCAGAGCCATGGCTTATTCGACTGTGGGAACTCCTGACTATATCGCTCCCGAGATTTTTAACGGCCAAGGATATACCTATCTTTGCGATTGGTGGTCAGTAGGAGCCATCATGTTCGAGTGTCTCGTAGGTTGGCCTCCGTTTTGCGCTGAGGACACAACGGACACCTACCGCAAGATTGTCAACTGGAGAGAATGCCTGTACTTCCCCGAGGAATTGACTTTGTCTCGTGAGTCCGAGGGCTTGATTCGAAGGTATGACAATCCATAGCTCCTCTTGTTCCCAACTCTAACCGTGGTCTAGCTTCCTTTGCGATGCGGAGCACCGTGTTGGAAATGAAGGTGGGCAATACGGCGGTGCCACACAGATTAAGAATCACCCGTTCTTCCGCGGAGTGGTATGGGAGCAGCTACGCAAGATCCGCGCTCCTTTCGAGCCAAGACTCAGCTCGAATATCGATGTGTCGTACTTCCCCATTGATGAAATCCCTCAGGAGGACACAAGTGCTATCCACCGCGCTCAGGCACGTGCTATGCCAGAAGAACAGGAGGCCGAGATGAGCTTGCCTTTCATCGGTTACACCTACAAGGCATTCAACGCTTTTCAGGCCAGTTAAGCATAGATTCATGTCCGACATTTTGAGCGAGAAGATGATGATTGTCCTTTAAAAGTTGAAAGGCGGGCGGGCTTGCGTTAAAAACTTTTTGATGGCTCATCAGGTTCTCGTCTCAATCGGTTTAGACCCTGTTGATTGGTTGTTTATCAAGCATATAGCGCATATCATGTTACTGGGCACATGAGCATTTTCTTCGATTTATGTTCGCGCTTTTCTGTCCTTAGATGTTTTGCGTTCATGTCGCGAGCCGACAGTCGCTGGCTACGTATTGTACCTAGCGCTTTGGTTGGCGGTTTTGAACTTATCATACTAAGTACTTACGCGCATATCATGACTGTCCGGCTCTTTGAACTTACCGGGATGGTGAAATGAACAGTAATGGTTTTGAATTAGCAATTGACATGTGTTACAGACGTAGATGTTACCATTTTTGACAAATGCCGTCGCCAACAACCCGAATTTTGCTCTTCATGCATACCGAGAAACGCCTAACGCACACCCAATCGAGGTATAGAGACGGGAACCCAAATCCCCAGCTAGAATCAGCCTACGCAGCCCCCAGCGGCGCCAACCCAGGCACACCGCTGAACCTCTCCTCACGCTCCGTCTTGAACATTATTTGAACCCAAAACTCCTTGCTATCCTCATCAAACCATGTCCAATACCTCCCCTCACGGCGATCAATCTCCCTCGCCTGCAACTTGAATCCACAAGTCTGATACGGCTCCGCAGCCACAACCAGATACTGGAAATTCTTATCCGGGGGCTCCTCCACCTTCTGCTCAAACGCACTCATAAACCGCACCCGCGGCTTCACTCCCGGTGTGATCTCCTGGTATTGCAACTGAAACAGCAGCCCCAACTGCCTCGTCAGCGGATCCCGCACCTTCGTAATCTTATACCCCGGCCGTCCAATCTTGATCGTCTGCTTCCGGACCTGCACACCCATAGCCCCCGGAAGGGCGTTGGGGTCTTGGTTCTTGCCCTCGCGCTGCTCGCGCGCCGCGCGACGGGCTAGGTTCGTTTGGTGTTTCCGCCCCTGCGTGTGTGCGAGGTACGAGCCGTCATTCTGGTGCACCGTAAGACATAGTCGACATTCGAAGCTTCCGACGTGGTTCTTGAAGAAGTAGGGGTCTTTGTCGAGGTCGATGGTTTCGAGAGCGAGCTTTCGAAGTCGTTCGCGTCGGTCTGCGTTTGTTGCCGAGTGCGAGGCGACGCCGCCGCCACCGAATTTCGAACCAGCGCGGTTCTGCCGTTTTTTTGTCAGTATATGTAGCGCGACGCAGCATTATCTCCCTTTATGGTGCGTCACGTACCTGGTAATCCATTTTGGCGATAAGCTTTGGCTTGAGAGAGGGAGTGGAGTGATGTCGCGGAGATGAAGCTTCGCGGAAATTCGAGTTGGAGATTACATAAGCGGCTACACTGGGCTACGATTGGAGAGGAGGGCGATTAAGCTGCGATCAACAAGACAGAGTTGTGCATTCATGGAATTTATGACGTTGCTTCTCAGGCGATGCTAATAGTTCTTGCTTGAGATTTATTTGCTGAATACCATGAGTATCCAAGGACTGGTAGGCCAGCGACGCTCCTACAACGGTGATTTGTGCACCATCCGGTATGTGGGCAAGGTCGACGGGACTTCTGGGGACTGGCTTGGTGTTGAATGGGATGACCCAACAAGAGGAAAGCACTCGGGGCAGCATCGGGGAGTGAGGTATTTTACATGTATGCATTCCCCTGAATGATGGTTATTTTAGGGCCGACCTTGACTCGAGCATCCGCTTACATTCGTATATAGGTCTGAGAAATCACCCCACAGCAGGGTCATTCGTGCGTCCTTCAAGGCCTTCAGATAGTACAAGGGGCTTTGTAGAGGCGCTGCGTGAGAAGTACGCATCTGAGTTCGAGCAACGCCGTGCAAGGCAAGCTCGCGCAGATGCAGACGCAAATGCGGCTGAGGAGAAACCAATTCAGTTCAACGGCAAGGTCGCCGAAGAAGTTGGTTTCGACAAGATTCGGAAGCAGCTTGCGGAGCTTGAGGAGCTGAAGATTGTGCTTCTGGATGGATTGCGCGTAACTGGCGTGCTCGCGCAAGAGGCTAGTCGTCAGCAGATCGAGAACGCCCGAGGGGATATCGAACGGATATGCCCTAAGATTACGGAGTTGGATCTGAGCCGAAATTTGTTTTCGGAGTGGAACGATGTGGCGGATATCAGTGGACCGCTCGAGAGGTTGAGACTTTTGAGGTTGAAGTGAGTATTAGATGTGTGTGAGAGATGGGGGGGGGGGGGGGGGTTGGAGTATACTGACGTGGTCCTTACAGTGGGAACCGATTTGCTTCGGCTGTGGGAGAATTGCTCTTTGAAAGTATCGAGGAGCTTCACCTGGATGATACGCTTCTTGCTTGGGATCAGGTACGTCACTACGGTCTTTCTGCCATGCTCGACTGACTAGTATAGATATCTGCGACGGCCGCTCGATTCCCAGAACTCAGATCCCTTTCGGCTTCGGCAAATCAGATTTCGTTGATCTCAACGCCCATATCAAACACCTTAACTACCTTGATTTTAGAAAATAACGAGTTCGCTTCCTTATCGTCGATCAAAGCGCTGGCCTCGCTGGAGAACCTCCAACATATATCACTCCGGGGGAGCCGTATTGAAACGATCTCTGAGTCTAGCTCCAAAGACAATTTCCAATTTCCTACCAGCCTCACTTCCGTTGATCTATCCCGAAACAGGATCAACTCATGGCAATTCATCAACAAGTTGCCTGAACTTTTTCCCGGCCTGCAAAACCTCCGCGTATCCGGAAACCCTCTCTACAACGAATCTGTGGCGCCATCAGCTGTCACCGGCATGCCTGAAAAACCAATGACTGTGGATGAAGCGTACATGCTAACATTGTCTCGAATCTCAGCGTTGCAGGTGCTCAATTACAGTACCATATCAGCAAAAGATCGCAGCAACGGAGAACTGTACTATCTGTCCCTGATTGGAAAGGAGCTGTCAGCCTCGCCAGAAACTGCTCAAATAGACATTCTAAAAGCACACCCCCGATACAACGATCTCTGCCATATCTACGGGGAACCGCTGATTACACGAGCTTCAAAACCAACTGGTCCAAACGCGGCCGTTAACCCCCGGTCTGTCGCGGCGCGGTTAGTCCGGATAGCGTTTCACCTAAGCCCAGAAAGTACATCGTCCGACACAACTTCTACCGATGGAATCATGGTAGAAGAGATTCCCCGCTCCTACGACACATACCAAGTCAAAGCCATCGCCTCCCGTATCTTTAATCTAACTCCGTTCCAGTTCCGGCTGATCTGGGAAACGGATGAGCTGGACCCCGTCAGTAAGGAGAATATGGACATCGAAGATGAATGGGATAGCGAAGACGAGGATGGTAGGGAGGCGAGCACGCTTCAAAGCAGCGAAGATGACAAGTTTGTCAAAAGAGAAGTTGAGCTTGTGGATACGACGAAGGACATTGGGTTCTGGTTTCAACCGGATCTTGCTGAGGCGAGAGTAAGGATTGAGCTTACTTCGCGGTCGTGAGGCACAATTATAGCTACATTAGTGGTTAGATGACAAGTAATGATGATACGTGAGACGCTTCTGAATAATTTCGAGGACAAAGGGTTTTTGGGTGGGGAGAGGATAATATATATATATATCCGGTCGATTCAATGGATCAGACTTCTAATATTAAGAATATCAGCTAATGCTCAAAAAGTAGCATATACTTATAGGTATAGAGAGGCTAAGGGACCAAATAATCTCGATCCAATACAGTATGCATCAATGCGCTCGAGTGTTTAGTTAAAGCGGCAACGTCCAAACCAAGATAGGAAACTTGGCTGCCGAGGGCGAGGTCCAGCTCTTTCTCCGCATTCAAACTTGCCTCATCTTATACACTCACATCTGAATGACAACAACTAAATTCTGTCGCGTGTTCCTTATTTCTGTGCAACAAGTACCGCAAGGCCAAACACTGCATCATGGCTGAGTACTGGAAATCGGCGGTAGGTTCTCATCCTCGCGAGTTGCGCAAACCATTTCTCTCAGTTCGCCTCTAACAACACCGCAGCCGAAATATTGGTGCAAACAATGCAAGATCTACATCCGCGACACAGCCTTCGAGCGAACCCAACATGAAGCCACAGGCAAACACCAAGGAAACCTAAGGCGCTTCCTCCGTGACATTCACCGCGATAACGAACGATCGCAACGAGACTCACAACGGGCCAAGGACGAAGTTGAAAGATTACGGCAATCCATCTCCGGACAGCCTAGCGATAAAGCGCCATGGAAGAGCGCGTCGTCGACGCCAGCGACCGCAGCTACCGGCCCACAACGACCGATCTCGATGGAAGAGCGAAAGAAACAGATGGCGCAGCTTGCGGGGATGGGCGTTGCGATCCCCGACCAGTATAGGGGTGATTTGGCGCTTGCTGGAGATTGGCAGACGGTTTCTGAGAAGGTGATTCGGGCGGAGGAGGAGGCACAGCAGTCTACGCTTGGGGTCCGGAAACGAAAACATGATCTTGATGAGGAGGAAGAAGAGGCGAAGCGGGAGGCTGAGAAGTTTGTGAGTAAGGGGTGGGGGTCAGCTACAAGGCGGTATCCTGGTGCTCAAGAGGACGAGGATTTGGATGCGCTTTTGGCCTCGACGAAGGAAGTCAAGAAGGCTAAGGTTTCTGGGCCAGAGGAAGAAAAGAGTGCGTCTGCGACCGAAGAGGCCCAGGCTACTGAAAGAACACCGGCGGCCGATGATCGCGAGGAAATGCAACAACCGAAGGGGGAAGAGCCCGCCGAAGACAAATCTTTACCGGCTGCAACCAAGGAACCAGAAGAACCAGCTGCTGGCGTTGTGTTTAAGAAGCGCAGACCTAAAGCAATGAGGAAATAGTCGGTTGGCAGCCTCATGCGCAACTTTTAAGATGGGCTGCACCTGACAGCACTACATTTGACGGCCAGATCGCAGCTGAATGATCCAGCTACAGCTTCTACATCATGGACATGATCAAGGACCATGAAGTCCTATATACCGAAATCATTTACTCCATACGAAGCACGGCCTAGTACGGCGCGGATATCAGGCCGACCGGCGTTCTGTGGAGTGCTTACGGCGGTCAGGCTTCGTTGTAGCCCATGGAGGTGGTATGATGATGCCGAGGAAACTCAAATGAGTACTTTCTGAGGTATCGCCAAACCCTGGACAAGGACAGAGAGCTTCAAAGTTAATGACTGAACATTGGCTGCAAGGTGGCTACTAGGACAATATTTGAGGTGAAGTCAAGAAACACGAAGCCATTTAGTAGTAAATGCCTAGGCAATTGTACCCTTGCGGTGGGGAACGAAAAGAAGCAATTTAGCCTCAGACGCGCAAATATTAATTGTTAGTAGAAAGTCTTCAAAACGTTGTTGATGTTAACTAAAAGTTGCCACAGTCGGCGTTGAAAAAAATTCTCCGTTGAGGTTCTCGAGACAAATTCCGGGGAGTCGGCCTGTTGTTCGTTCTTCATCGGCGGACCCGAAGAAGCTCTTTGAATCTTCGCTCTTCTCTTCTCTTTCCCTTCTGATCGCGCAACTTCCCTCGTCGCAACGCCGCCATTCCCCCTCCCAACCCGATGCGGAGCTTGCTTGGTGCCGAATAGAGCGTTCTGGTGGAATAGTTCTTTCGGCTCGCTTCTTTTCGCTTATCTGACCAGTGCATGGTGAGTAGCAGAGCCTCGAACGGCCTCTTTTTACCTGTCCCCGATCCCTTCCCCGACACCGCGAATTCCTCTTTCTCCACGTTTTGTTATTTCCTCTGGTGGAATCCAGCCGTCGGCATATCAGGCATAGAGAAGGGCAGTATTTTAATCGACGCCCCTCGGAATGGCGCGGACAGAGGCTGCATCAAAGCCTGCGCAAAGGTTGGCTTACGATGCGGTCAAAAAGCCTTCCTCGGTCGCATTCACGTCGATTCGATTTGGGCCAGACCTACAGAGTAGAGCACTAGGGTAGTGGGCTGTCGGATCCAGGAGAGCCTTTCTTCGGTCCTTCCTGAAAATCTCCGGCCATCACTTTTGCGCCTACGCGCAACGACTCACGCTACACCCCCGAATGACCGGCTTGACGGAGATTTGCATACCTCTTTCATTTCAAGACCCATGCTATGCCGGCGGCTGCTCCAAAACATGTGCTTGATTTTGAGATAGTCTTACTAACTGCTTTCTTGAAAAGTTCGGACTGGACTGTGTAGTGCAGACATCGCTTTTGGGGAACGGCCAAATTCGGGACCCCAACATCGATCGCCCAACGCGTTGAACCTGAGGCGAAGAAGCTGTCACAGTCCACCGTTCTCGAGAAATTGGAATACGAGTTGAACGCCATGGCCGACATAACAGATCCAGCTCTGCCCGCTGGGGAGCAGCCAAAACTTGATGCTGATTCCGCCGATGTCTCTACCTCAGAGACTCCGAGTATACACGCTATTGAGCATACACACTCGAGTATCGATGTTTCTCTTCCTCCAATCGACAAGACCCTCCCGGCCGAAGATACGTCTCTGCCAGCGATAGATACGTCACTACCAACATTCGATTCAACGATACCTGCGCTACCTCCAATTGATACCTCATTACCACCGTTAGACACTACACTTCCAGCTATGGATGGCCTCAATGGCTCCGACACTCATTTCTCATTTGATAGATTCGACGACCACGACGATCACGGTGGTCACGATGGGTCAAGCAATGGCATAGCTGAGAACGGGACGCTAGGCCACGAGGATCATACTATGGAGCAGCACAGGCCTTCATCCACCCCTGTTCCGAACAGCGCGGCACCTTCAAACGGTATACACCCGCCGCAACATTATGAGCAACAGCATGCTCCGCAGCACCTTTATTCACCGCAGCAGAACATGGCGGCGCAACACCACTCCCAACAGCCACAGACTCAAATGCACCAGCAGTCGCAACAGCCGCCGGAAATGTATCATAACCAACATAGCACTTCGCCGCCGCTGAATAACCATTCCATGCAAGGGCAACCTTCGCATATCCCCCAAGCGCCCATAGGGTCCCCCATGCCTCCGATGGCCTCAGTCAGCCAGTATATGGCCGGATACCCATCGCAAATGGGTATGAACTCGGGCGCGCAGATGCACTATCAACTGCAAGGAGATTCGAACAAGATGTTATCGGGGAGCAGACATAAGAAGGAAGTCAAGCGCCGAACGAAAACAGGGTGCCTAACATGTCGTAAACGACGGATCAAGGTACGTAAAACGATTTTCTAAATATCCCATTTGCAGGAGGCAAATGGAAAGCCATCGAGAATAAGAAATGGGCGAATGTGAAGAGCGCGAGGGGCATGTGAGGTATCTTTGTGTTGCTTCGCTTGCGTTGCCAAAAATCTTTCGGCTCGCGTCCAGCCCACCAAAACCCCGCCATTTACTGTCGCTTGTTGTCGCTCCTCGCCCCAACTTCCCTGGCAGCCGCAGCTGCTCACCTACTCCTTTCTTATTTTTTATCTTTTCTCATTGATACCATTTTATCGCTTCTTGCCATTTTCTTTGCTAATACACTCTCACTAGTGTGACGAAGGGCATCCCGTGTGCCGCAACTGCGTCAAGAGCAAGCGTGAATGCATGGGCTACGACCCCGTCTTCAAGCAACCGACTCCTTCCGCAATCCAGCCAGCTCCCAATCCTCAGCCGTCGCTGGTGGTGAATCCGCAGGATCCTTCTTCCTCACAACCTCATTCTCAACCACAACCTTCTTACCCCGCCGCTCCTCCGGGCTACGTACCTGCCTCGTCCCAACCGTTTGCTCCCTCGCAATCCCCGTCGAATCCAACCGAGCGTTACGACTACGGCACTCCCATTGACCAAACCCTGAACCACCAAAATCACAGTCATAATCACTCGCCCAACATGGCCAGCGTGCAGAATGTTGCTGATGGAGGCTTGCAACCGACTGTCAACCCGGCAACAACGACGGGGAACCCAGAGACTACAAGCTTCAGGTGTAAGTTTCCGTGAACGACGATGTTTCGGATATTGTTGACATGTATCATTAGTAAAACAAGTGCAGATCAGTGACCTCCTCGCCTTGCGGGGCATCGCACCTCCGCCTCCCCATCCTATCACAACCCTACCGCCTAACCGCCTCGAAGAAATTCAAGCCGTCTTCCAAGCAACGTACGCGCCTGCCATTGATAAGTTCTTCGAAACGCGGTGGTTCACCGAGAAAGCCATGACCCACCTTATGGCCAATGCCCAATTGATGGCGGAATACTCCGCATTGATCGAGGCGTTCAACGGAAACCTGAGTGATCCTAACGTTATTGCACAGCTGGAAAGCTTCGAAGCGTCTGTGGTCTGGAGCACCATGACATTATGTCGCCATGTGATGAATGTCTCCAATGGGAGCCAGCAGGATTATGATCTCTTGGCCGCGTCTAAACGGCTCGATGTGATCGAAGCCATGATTACTGGCGATCACCTAGATTCGAACCCACTTTCTCAATTCCCAAACCGGGAACCCGCCGCGAATCCGCCCACAATGCCTGATCAACTGATGCAGCGGCAACTGGATTTCTGGAGCGCGATTGGCTATTTCTTGACCCTTCACGACAACGAAGCTAGTGCCGCAAAGGAGATTGACGATACATTGTCTCGTTGCCGGACACTGCTCGATACACATGAGAACCGAGACGTTATTTACTCGATCGCAATTGCGCGGCACTTGGGCCAAAGATGGGCCGACTTCCCGCACAGCTTTCCCCAACCAATCACGACGAACGAAAAGGATGCTGGCGCGAAGCTTTACGTCGCGCAGAAGTTCCTTGAACAAGAGGCTGGCGGCAAGGGCACGACACAGGTCGTCAAACGCATATGTGGCATGGTCGTCCGCTCCTGGTTTGTTTCTCGAGAATGAAATGTGGTCGTGCCATATATTTCTCGTTTCATCCGACACGAATCTTCTTACATGTAATATGAGGAAAAGCAGCGTCTTGCGGCAGGATTCGCCATGTTAACGATCATTTGACTTAGACCACTATTATTCGTTCGTCTCGACCAACCTATCGGTGCGGTTCTTTGCCTGGCGTTGTTTATCTATATATCCCCTTCTTGATATCATATTTCTCCGAATCACTCTGGCCTACTATTTATGGGAGATGTTTTCATGGGTCGGAGTTTTCCTATCTACTTCATTTCTACCCGGGTGGGATTGACATGGCAGCACGATGGCGTTCCGGCTGCTTTGCTTCGAGAATACATTTTCAATTCTATATGCTCATGACCTTCTTATGTGGTGCTTCGCCTGCCTCATAACATGTCCGACGGGTCTGAGGAAGGCCAGTCACAGCTCAGATTCGTTTAGCTAAAGTCTATGTACATATCATATCCAAACGGCGTGAATCTCTATCCAAACTACCCTGAACCGAATAGTCTCAAGATATATTTTATAGATCCGCCTGTTCAAAGACAGGACTCTTCAACTTCCCCGTCTCGAGCGCCAGGCGCACGTTCTCGATCGCCCATTCCTCCATACTGGTTTGCGTCTGTGGATACGTCAGCTCGAGTTCTGCTTCCCATATCCCTCTCGCCTTAAGGTCTGAAGGAAGGGCTACATATAATGGATGAGTAGGCTCACCTCAACAGTCCACGTCCCCATATGCGGAACGAGCAGGACATTCGAATTCCGGAGAAGGCCCGGGTGAACTTTGGGCTCCTCCTCGAAGACGTCCAGTCCAGCGGAATAGACCTTCCCACTATCTAGTGCTTGGACGAGCGCGTCCTCGTCCATGACCGCGCCGCGCGCAGTGTTCACAATGACGACGCCGTCCTTCATCTTCTCGAACTCAGGCTTCCCGATGATGTGTCGTGTGTGTTTCTACCACTAGTTAGTAAGACACACCACGAACTAGTTAGGGGATATAAAAAGAGGAAATCTCCACATTTAACGGTAGGTTTAAACTGATCACATCACTCCCGCTCAGTAACTCATCGAACGTCACGTACTTGGCCCCCCCCGCAAGCTCCTCACTCAACTGGCGGCGATTGTGATACACGACCTTCATTCCGAACGCCTCAGCCTTCTTCTTCAGGTTGCGTCCAATCCCGCCCATGCCCAGGATACCCAGGACCTTGTTCTCGGGGTCGTGTCCCAGCCGCGGAAGTGGGGAGCCCTTGAACGAGCCCTGGCGGAGGTGGTGCATGCCGTAGTTGAAGTTGCGCAGGGCGCCGATGATTAGGAACATGTTTACGTCTGCGGTTGCGTCGTCAACGGCGGTGGGGACGTTGGAGACGCGGAGTGGGGGTGTGCGCGCTGTGCAGGCGTGAACGTCGACTTGGTCGTATCCGGCTCCTGGAGCTTTGCGTCAGTATGGGTTTGTGTAGGGGTATTGGCTTGGGGAGCCGGGGGGCGAGGGAGTGTAGGAGGCGAAGCGTACCGCAGTGCGCGAGAAATTGTAGGCTCTTTGGCAGCACATTGACCAGCTCCTCATCGATGAGACCGGTTATCGAGACGGACTCGAAGGTGCGGTATGCGACTACGACCCCGTCAAGTTTCCCGGACTTGCATTCTTCAATAAAGTCAGCGCGGTTCGTTGCGGCGGGTGTGACAAGCTCGGCGATTGAGCTGAGAGATCCCCAGGTCTTGTGGGCGCTGTGTAGTTCGGAGATTATAGGTTAGACGTGAGGTACGTGGGGTACAAGTAGATGAGTATGCTGACGTACTGGACAATTTCGCCGAGAAGGAGGATTCTCGGCTTGCCGGACATTCTGATTTTTCTTGGCTAAATAATTCTGGAGCTCGTTAGAAGACCTTCAACTAGGGCTGTATGAGTTATGGAGTATGAACTTGTTGTGTATAGGTCTGTAGCTTATCGCGCGCGAGGGGTAAGGAGGGATCAATTGCGGCGCAACAGGGCAGACAAACCTCGAATGAAGCATATACAAGAAGCCTAAACGGATATACTGACAATGAAATACAAAGAAAGTTTAAGAAAGCAAGATAAGCGCAGAGGACGAGGGTGAAGAGAAAAAGAGGAAAGTTGGAGAGGCCGACTCGCTCCCCCACGTGCCCCACCTGCTGCTGCTGCTTATCGTTGCGATGAATTCCCCCGACGAGTATCCTGCTCGCTTTGGAGTCTGAGCTCTTTCCTGCGCCTATCTGGATCCTTCTTCTCCGATCGGGACCGTCTTTCCCGCAGGGCGCCGTTCTCGGCCGGTATCCCTGCTCTCGGCAAACTGTCCGGCGACCAGAGCTGATGCGAGGAGAGTATCTACGTATCGGAAGAATGCCGATGCAGCGGAATAAGCGATTCGAACACATTCGGCACCCCTAATCAACGCATTGAACGCTTGGGAGATATGTGTTATTTTCCCGGGGAACCATTACTATACAAAGTGCGTCTTTCCCATGCGCTAGTTCACCCTTCAACAAGGACCCTAGTCCAATCGAACTTTCTCCATCGGCTCTGAAACCCGGCCACGCGCCGGTCTCCGCCCCGAGTCCAGCGCCCCTGCCGCTTGATCACCTCGGGACCAACATCGAGCATCCCGCCGATGACTTCACGCGCGAAGAGATCGCCCTTAGGCCACCGGTTTGCGTCCTCGACGACGTGGCCTAATCCGCCATCGAGCTGAAACCAGACATGGAAGTAGGGCATTTCCTTGGCGAGGGTGCGGCGGAAGGCGTTCCGGCCGAGTCCTTGTTTGGCCTTGGCGAGTGTGTCGATCAGTTTGCGGTGCTGTGTCCACTCCTCGTCTGCGGAGAGAATGGCTTCCTTGAAGAATGCGGGGGATGTCTCTCCGAGACTGTAGGGGAGGGGGACCGCTTCCATAGATGCGTGCCGCTTTCGGTGGGGCGCCGCGGCGTTCTCGTAGAAGACGACATCGCGGCCTTGGTCGTGGTACATGCGGGTGAGGCTTTTCATGAAATTCCGAATTTCTTCCCATTCGTCGTCGTCGCACTCGAGAAGGTTGGTTCGGTGCTGGATCGGCACGATTGTGGCGCTTCCGGGACTTATTTCCGGTTCCGTGGGGAGAGTCATGAACACTCGCGTGGCGAGGGATACCACAGGTGCAATTGGAGGCGTGTTGGTATCTTCGTGATGGCATAGAGGGCAGTTATCTAGGATGCGGTTCATCTTCTGTAGCTCGTTGATCGTGGTGTTCTTGATGTCAAGCTCCGAACGGTGCACGCGACGAGCGAGTTTGGATGCATTGTCATCCATGTACTCTAGATCGTTCTGCTGGCTGTTAGCACGAAAAAAGAAAAATTACGAGGATCATCGCAGTCTTACCTCGAACTTCGCATCCTTGGATATCCGCTCCGCAAGGCGTCGTCCTTCCCCACCGAATTGTCCGCGGCTCCTCTTCTCCTCTTGCACCATGTCCTCAATCGTCATATCCTCATTCTCTTCCAACTTGCCTCTCTCCAGCCCTCGTTTTGTCTCGACAGCCTTGACTTCATTCCGCTTCCCAGCCAACATCCTGTTCTCCATGACACCTACCACCATAACATCCGGTTCCTTCCGATTCGCCATTGTAGCGGCAGCGGCATTATACCTCTCCTCGAGCTCTGCTGCATCGGGAGCGCCCTTGAGCTTGGCCCTCATCATTTGCGCCTTCAGTTTGTTTAGTGCTGTTAAATCGAGATGCTGTGTAGTCTGCGCGGGAGCCTCCATCTCTACTGGTTTGCCCTGGCCACGAGCGCTGAACTCCCTTTCTGTATCCCGAGTATGCTCATGCGGATCGCGATGAACGTTGTCTTTCTGCTTTCGCTCCTGGAAAAGCTCTCCCGTCGGTTTCTCTTTTCCGACGTATCCCTCTCCATACGTCTCGCGGCGATCTAATTCTGCCTCTTCCTCGCGGGCATTGTCAAAGGAACGAAGATCCCCAAACCGCTCAATAGCAACTTCCTCCACGGGCCGTCCGCTCTCTTCTGCTTCCCGGTACACTCCTTTGAGCTTGGTCATTCTCCACCCTGAGCCCCTGTCCCCAAACGTATAACTCACCTCATGCGCCGCGGGCTCATTCTCGGTCTCCTCAAGCGCTTTCCCATCCTTCAGATCGCGCAAGTGCGTATTCAGTTCCCGGTCGTGGATCTTAAGGTCGAAGTCGGCTTGTAGCATCCGCGCCTTCGGTTCTTCCTCTAACCGAGTCGTGTTGCGTCGGTGGACATAGTCGATGTCTAGTGCGGAGGGGGCTTCCATCCACGCATCCCGCTTCAGTTTAGTAGGTTCTTCCTGGATGGCATCTGCAGCTGGACTCGGTTGTCCCTCGTCACGACTTTCCCGATGCCGTCGCTTGTGCTCTCGGTCGTCGTGATCGGAGGTATGCCGTGATCGTTTATGCCGGTGGCTATCGTCATCCCGATGTCGCGATTCCCTCTCTCTAGATCTTGAATGGTGTCTATGGGACCGGTGGTGTCGGTGTCGACGATCCCTACTTCGATCTCGATCTCTGTCCCTGTCACGGTCTCGGTCTCGATCTCGATCGCGGTCGTCGCGATGCCGGTGCCGATGTTTCTCGCGGTCACTCTTCTCGTGTCTCCTTTCCCTCTCGCGCTCCTCCGTAAGTGACTTCTCAAAGTCCTCGAGCGTCATCTTCGAGGGGAATCGGCTCTGCTTTGTTTTCGTGGATGAGGAGAAGCAAGAGCAGGACTGATGACGTCGGGGAGAAAGGGCCGAGACCGTTTTTCTCTTCACCGCCTTCCAGGACTTTCCCCTCATTATTTTTTGTCGTCAAGACATTTTTATCGTCATCATTCTTGCTTGAAGGAGGAAGTTGATTGATTTGAACTCTGTGCCACTGGTCTCAGGCCCCTCTGCATTCTTTGAACTGAAAAGGAGAGAGCTATCAACTCCCTCACCATGGCGAAAACTCCCGTCTCTATCGTCTGCGTCGGCATGGCAGGTCCGTCCACCCCGCTATCACTATAATACCAGGAGAATGACAATAACTAAAAATCACTGCTGTAACAGGCTCAGGAAAAACCACCTTCATGCAGCGCATAAACTCACACCTACACTCTAAAAAGACACCCCCTTATGTCCTAAACCTTGATCCCGCCGTGCACACCGTCCCCTTCGAAAGCAACATCGACATCCGCGACAGCATTAACTACAAGGAAGTTATGAAGCAGTACAATCTCGGCCCCAACGGCGGAATCCTTACATCGCTTAACCTCTTCGCGACAAAAGTCGATCAGATCATCGCATTGCTCGAGAAGCGAACTGCGCCGAACCCAGCCACTCCGAATGCCAAAACCCCGCACCATATCCTTGTCGATACACCTGGACAGATTGAAGTATTTGTGTGGAGTGCGTCGGGCAGTATCCTACTTGAGACGCTCGCGTCGTCATTCCCAACGGTCATTGCATACGTCATCGATACACCACGGACGAGCTCGACCAGCACGTTTATGAGTAACATGTTGTATGCGTGCAGTATCTTGTACAAGACGAAGTTGCCGATGATCTTGGTTTTCAACAAGACCGATGTGCAGGATGCGGAGTTTGCCAAGGAGTGGATGACGGATTTCGATGCGTTCCAGCAGGCGCTCCGCGAGGAAGAGGAGTCCGGTCAATTTGGGACGGAAGGTGGAGCTGGAGGGTTTGGGTCTGGAAGCGGATATATGGGATCTCTGCTTAATAGCATGAGTCTTATGCTTGAGGAGTTTTATCGGCATCTGAACGTTGTCGGTGTTAGCGCGATGACGGGTGAGGGAATCGACGAGTTCTTCGAGGCGGTCGAGGAGAAGCGCCAGGAGTTCGAACGGGACTATAAGCCGGAGCTCGAGAAGCGGAAGAAGGAGCGTGAAGAGAAACAGGCAAACCAGCGGGAAGTTGAACTCGGAAAACTGATGAAGGACATGAACCTCTCTCGGCAGGCCAAGGGCGCCGACGAACCGGAGACAGTTAGCGAAGCAGAGGAAGAAGAGGAAGAGAAGGCGGCCGCAATTGGGAAGGCATACGATCTAGAATCGGATGATAGCGACGACGAGACAAATGTCCCCCGGGCCGGCGATGACGAGGGACTCAGCCAGCGCTATCAGAGCGCACTGGCGGATTCACATGCTGGGCCATCTGATGAGGACTTTAGCTTTACGCGGTATCTGCACAAGAGTAACATCAACCGATAGTATTGTGCCTGGATTGGTAGGCTTTTATGCTTTTAAACTGTTATTTCAGGTGCTTTGGCGTTCCAGATTCTGCTTCTGAGGCGTTTCAAGTTTAGCATTATTGACGGAAGGAATGATCATTGAAAGAAAAGGAATTTCATGGTCGGTGCCTTAAGAAAAGTATATAATCTGTACAGGTGGATTTGTGCGGATAAGCCACATTAATAGCTCTGCATCACTAAACCGAACTCTTGACATCTACTTTTCAAACCCGCACCTCTCCGTCTTCTGACGCGGTTGCAAATACAGGCACTAAGGAGGCGCAAGTAAGAGCGTTAGGATTGTTCGTATGCGCCCTGAGGACTGCCTAAATCACTCCAGTCTCCGTGCTTTGAATGAAGACATCACCCGTGGACGTGCAAGATAACAAATGGCTTAGATCAGGGGTGATCATGAATAGCACCTATACATTGCCCTTGAGCAGTATGTACCTTACATGATGAGAAATTCTACACCCTGATCATCCCATCAACTCCACAGCTCGCAACGTTGTATCCAGTTGATGAAAATGAGAGACAGTTGGGTCTGCCTGTGCGTCCTTTCACTTTTTCCACAATCCCCGCGTGCTTCTCTAATCGCCATGTCTGAGAAGAACTAAACAAGCCGATAATAGCATCACGGCAAAGAATGACCTCACGGAACTATGGTTGTCGCCTGCGGAGAAAATAGCATACGACGAGATACTCGATCAAACTAAACAGGAGATGGAGATGCTAGTCAGTAATGGTCTTGGAAATCGCAAATATACCAAGCTGTTCACTGCCATGCATCAACTACGCATGTTGTGCGTACATGGCGCGTGAGCTCGAAGGGCCCGATTTCTCGAACACCTCATCTCTCACCGATTGGGACGGCCATATCGCCCTATGTTGATATGTATTGTGAGCTATGTAGCTCAAATGCGTCGCTCCACCTGATCAGCACAGGAAGCGCATTTTGCCCAGACTGCGGTAGACTCTTTTCCAGTCCACAGGGTTCGCCCAGAAGCAAAGGCATTTCTCCACAACCACCGGATTTTGACGTCTCCCAGCCCTGTGTACTGCCAGAATATCCTTACAGCTGTGGAATGCGAGCAGCTGAGTTGTCAACCAAGCTCCAAGCCGTTATGGAGAATATCATGCAGTGTAATTCCACGTCCAAAAGGTACGAAAAAGAAACCCAGTCCATGTCACTGTAGGGCCTAACGTACTGGAATAGCATTATTTTCTCCTTTTGGACGCAAACCCTGGACATTTTAAGCCTGAAACTCGAAGCAATTGGAATCCCTTATGTGCGCACCGACGGGAAAGTGAACAGCGCAGATCCAACACGACGTCTCAGCGAGTTTCAGAGCTCGCAGGATATCTCCGTTCTTTTCATGACGTCTGGCATGGGTGCCGTGGGGTATGGCTGGGAAGATTGGATTCTAAGGTCCAAATTTGCTAACGATGACTTGGTAGATTGAATCTTACCGCAGCGAACCGCATTCATCTCCTCGAGCCTCAGTGGAACCCCTCGGTCGAAGAGCAGGCCATTGGTAGAACAGTAAGTCTCGGCCAGGCAAGGGAAGTGACCGTGATCAGATATGTTATGAAATAGACGGTAGAAGAGGTCCGTAAACGAGACATTCTCTGGGTCCTTTTACTAACTCATTTAGAACATCCTTGCAATTCAGAAGAATAAAACACAGCTTGCCAGTTTGACTCTCGAGACGGACTCTAATGAATCCTTGACTGGACGGATAGAGGTGAGCCATACGTGAACCGGGACCTTATAGATTCTAACATTATGCAGGAGCTGAGGAAGATCTTGTTCGTTACGCGGTGATGGATTCGCCGTTGGAGATAGACACTGGACTTCTGAACATAAGCGGCTATATATATCGAGCCGTGTTGTTTTCATAAATGAGTTTGACAGCAATATACACAAGGTATGACAGCGACATGTTGTGGTATCCTCAGCAAAGTAAAACTTTGACAGACCCCGAGGTTTTATACCTTCAAAGGATAAGCTAATCCCCTAATCTAAAAGGTCGCTAATGAGGACGACCTGTGAGAAAGTCGTCGGAAGGGTTGGAGTGAATTATTCTCTTTCTGCGTACAAGAGCAGTCTCGCATGCTCTCCCAGATACCTGTGCCTCTCACACGACAATGCGCATCGTCGGGGCAAAAACATGTAGTTTCCCTGACGTTGTCCTTTGGATCTTGTCCTGCAGATAGTCACACCATACGTATGCACTAGATATAGATAATATTGTGGAAATGTTCGTTGATATGGGTGCTAAGGGCAGTCTGTAGAGAGTTATATCGAGTGATGATAGTAGCGCTACCGAGGACAAGCCAAGATTGCGATTAGGGAACTCAAGCGTTAGATACAAGAAGACAAATACCAATCTAGAAGCTGAAGATGATCCGGTTGCGGAAAGACCTGAAAACAAGAGAGAAGAAAAGAATGCAAAGTCTTCGAGTGTGTGCGAGGATCACGGTGTAGTGTACTCAGGGATTCCAGAAAAGAACGTCCATCATCCGCCTGCTGAAGATATCGTCGTCGCTTGGTGCAAGACTATATGCGAGCTTACAGGGGTTTTCGAGAAGCCCAATCGGTCTTTTAATCCGCGCGTGGTCCAGGCAACAATGGCAGGCCGGCATACAGTGTCCCTTTCACATCTTGTAAACACTGTCCCGGTCCTTCTGGCAGCACCCACACCCGCGTGCACAGCAGCCTCCAGGCTCCTGGCACCGCTCAGTCAGCCAGTCAAGATCGAACCGGTTGGGAATTTGGTGGCGATGGTAGAGGGCACGATAGATTGGCGTGTGGCTTTATATCCTCCGCTGCTGCATTCATGGGCGTCCATATTTGGGAGCATATCTTTTCGTTGTCTTTATACTCATCACGTAGCGGGTAGTGTTGGTTAACAGCTGCTTGCCACGCTTCTCGTGAGGTGGCATTGGCTTCTATCGAGATTAGCTTGAGGAGTTTTCCCCTGAACCACTCTTTGCGCTGCACAGCAGCACCCATCGCCTCGTACGACGCCATGAGGCTGTGTAGAGCTATCCATTCTTTGTTGGTAAGCCCAATCTTACTGTGCTGGAGTTTTCGGAATTTCTGCGCGTTGCGTTTGCTCATGCGGTCCTCAAGGAAGATGAAAACAGCCTCCGCCCTTGTCCTCCTGCTCGGCTTTAGGGCATGACTGGTTTCCAGAAAGGGTAGATTGTTCAGCAAAACGTTTCCGTGCGCAAGGTCTCGGATGCAACTTCGAAGAGATATGAGAACCAGAGGATTTTCGACGGACGGTCGGCGACTCAGTCGAGGTGGTGTTTGCTCGATGGGCGTACAGGAGGCTCTATAAGCCGGTGTGTGAGTAATGAGACTGGGGCCTTTGGAATGGATCGAATGTTGGATCGAAAGTACGCAGATATAGTATGTTTTGATTCTGAAGCAGGTTAGATCTGCGCAATGAAGGTGGAGAAAGAAAGAGAAGATGAACAGTAATCTGTTGCCACCAAAGCGTAATGTGAGTCGGACCAGAGAAGGTAAACCTTGTACGGTCCTTGCCCGCTGTGAGGAACTCAGACGACAGGAAACAATCGTGCGTAAGGAGCTGCTTGGTGGGTTAATAGAAACGTCTGTCTCCTTTCGTAACATTGAGAAAACAGTAAACAGTCATCTATTCGTGCCCGCCAGCTCTACGGCTCTTGCATGCGTCATGGAGCACTGCGAGCCATCAGTAATTGGCTGAGAGTTAAGCTTGCGAGGAATTCTCTCATTGGATAACATATACGCTCTAATTATTCAACTTCAAGGTAGTCCTCGTTCTCTTTTAGTTGGCCCGTACTAACAAACGTCTTACGGGCGTGTAGCCCCAGACGTTGAAACCACAGCCGAGAGAGGGAAATGATTTTCGCCATCTACAGGGCTGCGGGAGCTGGCAGTAGTCCTATTGAGCATCCAGATGTTAGTGATCTTCTTGCAAAATAGCTTGAGGCTTGTCTTGTGAATGGGTAGCTTACATTGGGTGAACTCTTGTCCACCCAGCAGTTCGTTGAACTGCGGTGAGTGGTCTTCGGCAGTTGGGCAACGAAAGGCCTGAGGTTGATGTTGATTGTATTTGTTTCAGACGGCGACAAACAAGATGTGCTGGTTCTGGTGGTGGTGGTGTTGTGAGTTGGCAGATTTCCTACAATTGCTACCCTACTGAAGAAAACCCCAATCATCCCTTCATCATTCCTGCCGTGTATGGATGTTCGTATTGCAGGAACAGTGGTAGCAATACTCTGAGGGACCTTTGACCCGCGCCTTCCAAGCTTTACTATGTAAGTGTGTGGTCAAAGCAGGGTTCATTGTTTAGGCCCCGAGCTGCCCCTTCAATTTGAAATCAAAAACACCACATCCAAAGAGCAGCGTTTCAGACGCATTTGAAGGAAACAAAGCAATCGATAGCTCAAGACCTTTTTGGTTTCGTTGAGAGCATGGACATCCTTTCTGCTGCCTTTCAAGCCCAGGTTGTTCCATGTAATTGTTACAGACAATGAGCGCCGAGTACTCGACTGGCTCATCTGTTTCGAGCTCCTGATACCAAAGCTGTCCAGGAGCTTCGAAAGCAACTACGCTTCTCTTTGTCTTAATAGGTATAAAAATCCTCAGAATCTTCGACTGATATGTAACTTTTCTAACCAGACCACCACCGGTACAGCATTCCCCCCTTGCGATTCCTTCACAGTAATTGCATCTTCGCCCGCCCCAACCGCTGTTTCTGTGTCTGTGTCTGCATCCATCGCTCAATTCCGACGAATATACCAGGAAAGAACTACCCTAGTTATACACCATTTCCCAACACCAAAAAGAACGAGAAAACTAGTGTAACTAACCACACAGTTTATTATCCTAACTTTCCAAAATGTCTCACGACGAAGCTAAATTTATCCTGGGTGTCGGAGCGAAGGATCTGGATGCGATGGCCACGCATGGCAGCAACGCGCAGCAAGCGAGAGGATTCCACACAGCGGAGGCGATGAAGGTCGCCAGTGGCTATGAACTGCAGGTGATGATGGCTGCAGGCCAGGCGGCGAAGAATCGAAGGGGGAATGGGCAAAAGTGATATCGTTTTTCAAAAAAGTTTCTTTTCTTGGGGTTGCTAACGATGACAGACAGTGCTTTTGCTTTTGAGTCCCTTTTTGAGACGAGGGCTCTTACATATGTACCGGTAAGTGGGTGTGTTTTCTTTTGGTTGAGATGCTTATATTTTCTCCCCCTACATATATTGAATCAAATATTACTCCTCTAAAAAGTGAATTCTGTTTATGGAATGCTTGTCGCCTCTATTTTCTTTTTTTCCTGTTTGTAAATTCAATTCTCCGTAGGCAAATTGTCCTGAGCGCGAGGCCTTCCCCACTTAGGGTTTGATATTCATCTGATGGTCTATCGAGCACTCTCCACCGGCGAACCAGAGAGTAAAGCTAGACATTCGAGAAACCCATGCCAACGGTTGACAGAAATATCGCGTGGTCGATATCGTGTCGACGATACGCAGGGCCCTTTGACAGGCAGACCGATATATAGGCTAGATTCCGAAAGAGCACTGAGGTCTGGACACGGTATTTTAGACTGCCCAGGAAACTTGTGTCTTCAGCCTGACTATAGCCATGGGAAAACAAGTCGCTGGGTTGATCATCGTACTCGATAAAGCTAGGTAGGTTCGATCTGGCATTGCCTGCTGGATCTAGGAAGAGGGAAGACTGATTATCGATCTGGTTGAGGGACCGTAACCCATCTTCAAAATGCTCAGGGCCTTCAGTCGAGCTCGGGCTGTCTGGAACCGGAAATTCAATCGTATCGGCGTCTAGGAAGCGCGCCCCCTTGTCATGCAGATACTGCTCAACTTCGCGAGCATTGAGAAAAGGAGCTCCAGTATCTCTACTGCCAACAATGCTCATCCTCACCGTATCCACCGCGTACACATCAACGGCAGGTAGGAGAGAAGGGGTGGTGGTGGCGGAATCATCCAATTTGGGCGTGAGACCGTTTGCAAACGAGACAAAAGCGAGTCTAACCAGCTCGTCACGTCCAGGCCCTAGAAACCAGCGAAGATTAAACAGAACCTCTTCTCGGCTGTGGAAAAGGAGCGAGAAAGCAAAGACGCGCGCGGCGAGCCCCTGTGGGAGGTCGGTGCTCCCTAGGAGAGACTGATAGGCGACATTTAGCGTGTGGTGGATTAATCTGTGGATGAATGCTGATGCGTCGCCTGTGCTGTGCTTCCGTCGTTTGTCGAGCATGGTGAAGGAGACTGGGAGATGATCAGGCCAGCCGTTGCCGAATGTGCTGTCGAACAAGGGTGCGATAGAGAGTTCTGCCGGCGAGGTAGAGAAAAATGGAATGTCGTCGATAATCCCATGCTGCTGCCCTCCATCATCTTTTGAACCCTTATACTCAGATGACCCGGACATTTTATCGAGCTCCATGCTCACTGAAGCGGCAGACTCCTTAGGATCATCATTCGCATCCACAAAGCGCCCGATAGTCTCGTGTAATTTGTGCATCAAATCGCGATCCATCCGACGCGACCTCGAGCGCACGAGAAAGTCGACAAACTCCACAAAAGCAGATGTCATCTGTTCAATTGAGCCCTCTTGCTTGGTTACCAGGTGCTTTTCAGCCTCGTGCGCGGCTTTTTGGCGGTTACGGAATGCTTCCTGGGCTCGACGCATGCGCGCCCGTCGAGCCTACGCATTCAATGTTAGAGAATCATGGGGCAGGTACACAGGTACACAGGTGATAAGGATTTGAGGATAAAGTAAAGGAGGTGGTGGTGCCCTACCTGGACCTGCCCGTCTTCTCCGGATGCGGGTTTTCGAGGTCGGCCGCGCTTTTGGGGCTTTGATACACGAGTCTCCATCTTCGCTGATGACACGTATAGTAGAGTGGAGCTTCGACTATGAATTTTTCAATGCTGTGACGCTGTTTCTGGAGATCTATAAGGGCCTGGCGTCGTGGTGGCGGATGACAAATTGGATATCACTAATCGCTAAATCAGCCTCGGCGACAGAGTACATCGAGTAGTGTCGCGTCATTCGGTCCTCAGGCTAACAGAAAGCTTCTGATAAGCTCAGATTCAGAGAGTATAGATGTGGGGTGCACTTTATCTTTAGCTAGTGGGCCAGGGTCTAAGATAATAAGACTAGTCGAACATGTTGTAGCCTCGAGCGTACCTTATGTAGAGGCGAGGCTTGAAGAGATTCCTCAGAAAGGAGCGACCAGCCATCTGGCTCGAAAAAATGACCTCCTGTCAACTATCGGACATCCGTCTTGTTCTTTTTATGACTAGTCAGACGCGCTTTAGCCTAGGCCTCTAACTACTAGTATTGTTCAAAGCCCTTTGACACATACTGACTATTACCCCTACTGTCGCACCTCTTATTATCCGCTGCGCAAGAAGAGAGCCTACCGAAAACACCCTACGCTTGCTGATCGACAGGCACAGTCTCGCCCGCATCCTCCTCATCCCACCCATCCCTCTGGTCCTTGGGAATCCGCACAAACCCCAGCGCCAGAACCATTGCAGACACGGCAAGCCCGATTCCAAGATACAGTCCATGCCGATACCCTCCCACCAAGTCCCTTCCGCCATCATTCGTATACGCCTCCACTGTCCCCGCGAACCCCAACCCAGTACTTAACCCATACGACAACAGCGTCCCAATCAAACTGCCCGCAATGCCCTGCTGATGCCGCTTGACTGTATTACTTGCAATGATCTGCGCGGCGGTGAACAAAAAGTCAGGCCCAAACGCTGTGACGATCATGGCCGGGAACATCTGCGCCCAGTAAGTCTGCTGCGCGGGCATAGTCGCGATGAGGATTAGGGCGACGCAGGATGCAAGGGACCCGATTGCGAGGATGTACTGCGCGGGTAGATGTCGGACGAGTTTAGCGCTGATGATCGCTGCAACAGCACCGCAGACTGCCAGTGGGCTGTAACTCGCGCCGTCAAGGAGGAGCGTGTAGTGCCGAAGATGCAGGTTCCAAGCGCTCATGTACCAAATGACGATGCCGACGCTCATGAAGGCGAGGAAGGCGGAGAGAGCCATGAGACCGAAGGAGGGAGCGCTCCAGATGTTGAAGGGGAGGATGGGCGCTTTGGCGAATTTTGTCTCCCAAAGGGCGAATGCGAGGAAGTGGAGGAGCGAGACGATGAGGAGGGTGTATTCGTAGGGCTCACTCCAGCCGACGATGGGGGCTTGACTGTGAGTTTGTTAGCAGGTGTTCAAACTTATAACGTAGACCATTACTCACTTCCAAACAAAATTAAACAGAACGAGGCCAGCAACGCCAAAGTATGCCCCGATGTAGTCGATTTGCCCTCCTTTGTCAAATGGTACTGTCTCTCCGGGCACGATAACAGCAAATAGGCCGAAAACCACCGCACCGAGAATGGCCCTACACGCAAGTCAACAGCAGCCCCTTTCTATTGAAGTCGAGCAGGACCAGGATCCACAACTCACAGGAAGAAAAACAACCACTTCCAATGCACCAACTGTCCAAAGAACCCTGGGAACACACTGCCCCCCGCAGCACCAATCGGCGCCATCGCCCCAAACAACCCAACTGAGATATTGCGCATCTTGCCCGGTGGAAATGTGATGGTGAGCAGGGCGATGGCATTCGGCACCATAAATGCGCCACCGATGCCGCTGAGCGCTCGCATTACCGATAGAGAGATTATGCTCCGCATGAATCCGGATATAAGGTGGAATATCACCCACCATGCACCAGCCACGACGACGGTATTCTTGTGCCCGTACACGGCGCCGACGCGGCCGCCCATCAGGACGAAGGCGCCTTGAGTTAGCCTGGAAATAAAGCATCATAGTAGTTAGCTTGATTTATGTACTGGAGACTTTGGTGATGATGCTTACGGGTACGAGGCCGCGATCCAGGCTGCCTCGTGCGGGGTGGCGCCAATCTCCTCTGCGATTTTGAAACAACCATTGACGCCGGCACCGTAAGGGATCAACTATTGCTGTCAGAAGCGCCCTGAAGACGAAGATGTGGATTTGGAATAGTACCTGAACTAGCTGACACAAGATAATCGACGTAGAGATAAGGACGCTTCGGATGTTTTTATAGCCCTGGTTCTTCTCGGACACTGTCGCGTCGGGACTCATCCCGGGATTCTGACTGTGTTTAGACATTTCACTCAAGATCTTGTTGGCGTTTTTGTGGAATTGTTTGTCAGAATTACGAGAATTGTCCTTGATCGAACGGTGGTTTTTTTTTTGGGGGCTTCAAGCATCTTTCGGAGCGATATTATAATCGCGCGAACATTGGCACAATTCTTTGGTTTCATGGCGAATTTATAAGCCTGCTTTGCAGGTTTCGAGATAATTAGAAATCATAATTCGCACTTTTTATAAAAGGATTAAAAAGATGAACTTGTATAACGCCGAGTCTGATATCCAGGCCCACTTACTTTGGGGCTCAGGGTACAGTCTAATTCAAAACATAGTCCCGGCAAATCTAGTACAAGGCAAAGGAAACAAACTATCATAAAAGCTACCCTAGGTATCCTCTGGATGACACCAACTGCGCCATATATCAGGCTTCCGCCCCGGAGGGACGTAGAGCTCTTTTTCAGTCAATCTTGTCGCTGGGTGTCTCCCTACAACGTAAGGACGCCGAGCCCAACAAATAAAGGACTACTCCTCATTCCAAATATGATTAAAGAAAGTAAGTTTCTCGAGATGTATCTACAAGATGATCTTCTTTTGTGTCTGACTAGCAGTTCTGGAGAGTGTATACAGCATACTACTATGCCCCACCTTGAAGATTCCAGGTCGAAGTAGGCATATCATTGGCTAAGAGATCGTATTTATGATTATCATATTCCCTGACAGACTGCATACAGTCCTCTGTTGGAGGAGGCCCGATTTTCTGAGATACTTTACCAACTGCTCCCTCCGTGTTGAACCGTTCGGAGCTTCCCCAACCAGCACTACAAAGTCTCCGCAACCGCCGACTTTTCTTCTTCTCCTTCTTCTCCTTCTTCGCCCAGCTTGCCATTGTCCGTCTCGCTTTTGGACTTATTCGATCCCTGAATCTTGGCCTTCCAATGAGAAATTGTCAGCGTGGACAGCCCCCGGACAGTCCCCGCGCGACTAATCTCCACCAGACTCACATCGACTCCGAGATTACGTCGAACGGTCCCTTTGACCTCGATTGTCATGAGCGAGTCAATCGCCAAGTTGGCGACCTGATCGTCGTCCAACTCCGCTGCTGACGGCATGTGCTCCGTGAGCTGCTTGCCCAATTCGCGCGTGAGCTCCGCCTGGGTCTCTGATCATTTGTCTGTCAGTACGCCTCCTGTTCTCCCTCCAACGGCGGTCAAACATTACCTTGGTCCGCGAAAATCATATTCGTACGAAACACGGTTGGCCAACGCGAACCCCCCAGTGCCGATTGCGCGGTAGCGGTCCCAGACAACCTCCAGGAGCAGTCGCTGCTGGGGATAAATCGAGAAGAAGTCTGCGTCAAACAGCGCCGGGTCCTCCTTCAGAAAGTAGCCGTGCCTCGTCTTGACGGAATGCTGCTTTTTTGTGTGATAGAAGCCCTCGATATTATAGCGTGTTTCGGGGACCTCACAGCGCCCGTCGGGCTTGTTGATTAGCATCTCCCAGAAGTCTGCGGTGGAGCGCACGCCCCCTGGTAGCCGCAATGCCATTCCAACGATGGCGGTCGGCTCGAATTCATGGACATGTTCTGGTGGTGGCAGTCTTGGCCGTGGCCGATGCTGGCCATCTGGTTCTGGCCGGCCAATTTTGGGCTCGATGCCCTGTGATCCCCGAGGGCGTTTACTATCGTTCAGGAGCTCCATATTCAGTAGCGAAAAGGAACTCCAGGGGGAGGGGATAATCCAGAATTTCGGGGAGGAGAAAGAAAAAAAAAAAAAAAAAAACTAACAGCGGAGTTGAAAAGCTGGGGTGTCCCCTGATATACGGTCCCCCTTCCCCAGAGTAGAGGCCAAAGTCCAACCCCGGATCTTTTCCTGCAGGGCCCAGGCGGGGGTTACCTTGTCCTGCATGCAAAATAAGCCAGATCTAATAGGTAGGTAAGTGGGCTTTTGCTTATTGTTTGAGATTCTGCTTTGTCAATTGGACAGCCGGAATATGTTCAAGGATCCCATCAGATAATCGACGCTTTTCACTTTTCAATCTACCAATCTTCCCCATCTTACTTTGCATACAAACTGGCTGGAACCGTGATCTATCCTCGGTACATCCCAGTCAACTTATTCACCAGTGAGTTGTTCAGCCGTCCTACGGGATTGAGGGGGGGCGGATGTTACTTACTACCTGCTGATCATGCCTTTTTCATCTAGCCATGTCCTCACCGTCTCTAATCTCGTTCATTGTATATATATATTCCTTATGCTTCGGTAGGGATTGACGGCCATGAAGTTCAGCGTCAATATAAGAAAAAGTACGATGGAAACCCAAGCTCATAGTATATAGCGAGGTCTGCGAGCTGCCCCAATTCCTCTTATCACGGTAGCACAAGATGGCGCCTATGGTGGTTGCTCAGGTGGTGGCACTGTCACATCCGAGCTCTGTATTTCCATCTATTCCTTGCGTCGCACATCCATGCTCGTGTTCACAGGGTGATCCTGGATAGCGAAGATATCAGACAAAGCCTATCAACAAAGACATCTTCCAACCGATTACTATCTCGCTGACATGTATCTTCACCCATATCGCCGGTGGTACTCCACCACGCCTATCATGCCGGTCCGTCCCCCCCAGAACTGCTGGGCAGAACATATAGGAACAAGGTAAACCGATTCGCTTAATAGATAAGGCAAGCTCTGGTCCCTCGCTTTGCTCTGTAAGCTTAAAGGGTTGCTTCCTAATTCTTTTATTTAAGGACCTACCCTGTGTACCTAAGCGCTCCGCATGTCTTGCTATGCTTGGGCGCTCCACGGGCATTTAGTACATATAGTAAGTATAAAGATTTAGTACCTTTTAAGCATTCTAGAGAGCCTTTTAGAGAGCCTGGCATGTTCCCTTGATATCCCATATTGGCGATATTTTCTAATCGTTCATAGACATTAAAGCCGACGACCTTCTACAAGAAATCGTCGACAAGTCCATCCTCAAAGCATTTACCAAGGTAGAATTGGAGGTACCATCTCCTCGGAAGTCTGTCAATGGGGTTACAGTGTACAAGTCGCGCACATTTGACCTTCCCGAAGGACGTTGACGGTGTTGTACTGAGTGACTTTGGCTGTGCGGTTGATGGGGAGAAGAAAAGGAACCATGACGCGCAGCCAAACGTTTACAGATCACCAGAGGTTATGCTGAAGACCGAGTGGAGCTATCCAGTGGATATATGGAATGTGGGTGTCATGGTACGCCAGATATAGAGCATAATCTCGGATACCGTACTCTCTGACCAACTGCTGCACAGATATGGGACCTGTTTGAAGATAAGCACATGTTCTATGGCATCGACCCTACAGGTATAGGATGTTCGACCCGCGCGCATCTCGCTGAAGTCATTGCTCTCCTGGGCCCACCGCCACTCGACATGCTTAAGCGAGGGGTCAGAAGCCGAGAATTCGTCGCAGAAGATGGCAAGAGGCTTCTCCTAGGGATATCTATCTGACCAAGTCCATCCACACTAACGGGAGTCTTTTTTAGGGCAATGGATATCTGAAGTGCCGATACCGCAGAGGACCTGTTTAGAAGAGTCGGATGAGATCCTAAACGGAGAGAATAAGGAAGAGCTTCTGAATTTCATGCGCGGGATGCTTCAGTGGTGCCCTGAAGACCGGAAGACGGCCGGTGAACTGTTAAAGGACCCTTAGCTGAACAAGTAGGTGTCAGCGAAGGATCTTTTATTCCGAGAGAGAAACGCGCGTCTCAGACGTCAGTTATATTGTATCACTAGATATATGACCACAACGAGATTTGTAGCCCGAGAGATTACTTCGAATAGATGGCCAGTAGCTTGGTCTCCAACGTAGAAATTGGAAAGGTACTCAAGTTGCATCCGCAGCTTCCTGGATTCAATTGCAGCGGCCTTCGCTACAATAATGACGCATAGCCGCAGCCGAAGGCCATAATGAAGCAATGCCCAGTATCAGACTTCTTGTTCAACCCCAACCACGATGGGGTTCGTGTGGGGAAGAATCGCGGGGCAACCTGCCAAGCAGGCTCTGGATATTGTATACGATGGTAATAATCACGATACCGAATCAGGGAGCAGTTTTATTCAAGGGTGCTGGTGGGTGTCCAATACGATGATACCTCCGTCCCCCCATCTACAAGCTTGAACCGCTGAAGAATGTTAAGCCGGTTCGTATCTTTAATATATCTGCGTCCTTGACTCGTACTTCACGAACGCCCGGTCCGTATAGCGAACACATGTCTCTCTTGCACGGATCCAGCATCTAAGGGCCGAGGTACCCTAGTGGTATATAAGCAGGAATGCGATGGCGATGATGACTGGTAGGGTAAAATCTCAATAACCCCCACAATATATCATCATCGTGACTGTTATCAACAACATGAAGCTCATATCCACCCTCTTAACCCTCACCTCCGTGGCACCGGCCATCCTTTCGGCCGCGGTACCAACCCCAAAACGCGCCCTCAGCGACTACCTGAACATAATCGCTGGTCTCACCGATGCAACCGACGAATTAACCTCCTGGATCTCCGCGTACGCCGCGGCCTCAATCAGCGGACTAGATCTCCTAACCCACTCCGCCGACCTCCTCGACGCATACATCGAGGCTCCAGGTGCGATTATCCCGCTCGCGTCGCTGACCTCTTCGGACGTGCTTGGTCTGATCAACCCCGTTGCGGGCCTTCGTGATGCGACGGCGGATATGGTTGATGGGCTTATTGGTGTGAAGTCTGATCTTGTCATCGATAGTCTGGATGATGAGTTCTTGTCCTGGTTGTATAGTTTAAGAGGCGAGATGGAGGGGTTGAGGGATGCGGTTGTGGAGAAGGTGCCGACTGCTGTGTTGAAGGATATTGTGTATGAGGTCCTGAATGAGATTCCGGAGGAGGTGGGGAGGGGGGAGGGTGTGTTTTTGAGT